>VZRF01011042.1:0-20039 GCA_013396875.1 Vireo altiloquus
ATTTAAGGCATCACTTCACCCTTCAGAACTGTTCATTTTCTGTGAAGATGTCCCATGTAAGTACACAATTAAACACCTAACACAGTGCACATATTCACAGGCCTGTTAATGTTTCTGCAGCTCTGGCTGCTCTTGAGTTTCTCTGCTACCTATGACATCTTTCTTTTTTCTCCTCACAGAGCCAAATAATAAAATATCCTTTGGATATGAGGAAGCTTGCAGGCAAATTTCAAGTTCTTCACTTTGAGTAGAGAGACTGAGGATTTCTTCATAACACTGCTGCAATTTAGTCTCCCTCCTCATAAATAGGCTGGCCAGCCTCTGTGGAGAAGTTCAGAGTAAATAAATAAAATGAAATGCTTCTCAGGCCACCGTTCAGCACAGAACATTTCATCCCAAATACTTGGGCAAAAGCAAAGGAATCTGAAAGAGGGTCATCTCCTGGAAAGTGTCAGGCTGCTGAATTCACCTTTAATGAGAGAGCAGCATAACTTCTCTGTCTTACAGTGATAAATGGGGTGAGCTGAGGACACACCTCATTAGCAGCATCTACTTTGTCATATTAAATCAGGCCATTGTTCCAGTGCATGACGAGAACCAAGTCACTTACTTGGCAGACTTCAGCCTTTCCGAGGAGAAGTTTTCCAAAGCATTTGTAAATCTCTCGTTATGTTTAAAATTTTCAGAAATAACTAAAAAATCCCATCATGACAAGGAAGCACTAAGTACTGTATAATTTCCAAAACACATGATCCTGATTGTCAGTATTTGGGCTTTTAAATCAGCCACCAGTGATGTTAGTGAGGATAATAGCATTAAATATATGGATTTTAGCTCTTCATAGTGATTTGCCAGTTAACTTTGTATGCACGCTTACAAACTCAGTGAATGCAACTCTCAAAGGATTTTAGCGAGCTAAAATTCCTAATTATTACCACAACCTAAACGTCTCCCTGTCCTAACTTTGCCTTTTAAGGCACTCTTACCAGACTTAGATGGGATTAAAGCATATGACAAACTCCTAGTGACGCTGAAACCTGCTTTTGCATTTCACTAAAAACAATCAAAATTCAAACTATCACAGGGCTGTGTAATCTTTAAATACTGCCTGGGTAAGTTTTGCTCTTTTTAGCACAGAAGTGAGAGCAGCAAAGTCCTTCCAACACCTGTGCCCTTCATCCTTTTGCATCCAAAAATTAAGGATGGGACTCTTCTCTTCCTACTTGAAGAAGGCTGTCCCCACCACCCCTCACATGCATGACCATGCTGGTATCATTACATGACATTAGGGTGGTTTCTGGCACTTTCTGGTGGGGTGGAAAGGTTGATCCTTCAGGTGAGCCCATATGGAAGCAGAACTCTGGAGGAAGCTCTGGACAGAAGCGAAGACTCGAGGAATACAAATCTTATGAAGAAGTCTTCTAAAAACAATGCCATTTTTAGCCCCACCCCATTTTGTATGACTCTGAACGTCAAACCAGGCTATTGAAGAGAAAGAAAAGGCTCCCAGCAGCTGTGTGAAATGATGACTGATTGAGAATGGGTTCGTAGATCATCTGCTGTTTTCTACTTAATGAAGCATCTTGCTGGTGCTGACAGTTCCCACCGAGTGAAAATGACATAATATGATTTTACCAGCAGGATGGTGTTTAGTTAAGTTATGCTGTAGGAATGCACGAAATTGTGAGGGAAACATGGAGAGGAGGCAGGGTTTGCCCTCTTGTAGCCAAGGAGGAGGTGGCCTGCTTGTAAATTCACCTCAAACTCCAAAAACACCAGCGACCTAAACAGTGACATCCTCCCCTCAGAGCTCTCCCTGCTGAAGGCCAACACCTGCTACAGCCCAACAGGAAATAATTCCTGCAATGGGTTCAAAATGATCCCTACACCTTGCAGGAATGGGGTGTATATCCCTACTACAAGGTGGGAATACTCCAGAGCAATTATAAGTCAGTTAAAACTTTCATTCCCCCTGAGGATCAGGACATAAAAGAGCCCTGCAGGGAAAGCAGATTGCACCAGAGCTGTGCTGTATGTGTGGTGAAGCAGCTCTTTTATTCCCAGGAGCACTGGGAAGCAAACCAGAATCACAGGATATCCTGAGCTGCAAGGGACTCACAAGGATCATCCAAGTCCAGCTCCTGGCCCTGCACAAGACAGCCCCAATAATCCCACCCTGTGCCGGAGAACATTCTCCAAAACCTTCTCAAAGGCTGGATATTTTTGGTTTTTCTTAATATCCAGTTCTAGACTATCTGCAGAGTTTCTCTGAGTGAACAGCAGGCAAAATTACTCTACCAGCATTCATTTTCCACTGGTTTTACAAGCACAAGAAACAAGAAAACAGAAAATATCCACAATGTCCAGCAAGCCAACCCCAGCTTCTGCTAAAGCACAAACCAAGGTGGGTCTCCTGGAAAAAAGCCTCCAATCCCTGCTTACGGCCAAGAACTTGAAGAGAGTGTCAGAGAGCAGCTCTTGCACTCCATCTGACCACAGGACACGTGCAAGGTGACACAGCAGGCTGAAAAACGCTGCAGGCACTGCAATTCAAGTTCCCTCAGAGAGGCTCAGCTCGGATGAAGCTTGTGTTTGCCAGTGAGGTCATGCCTTTCACCTCATTTCCAGCTGGGACACCTGGGGTGCAAAAGTCAAGAGATTTGCCCCAGGTTACCCCTGAGCTTCCAGGGCTCAGGAAGCTCCTGGCTCAACATTCCTGGGGCTAATCACCAGCCCAGACCTTCTGCATCAGCCTCTCCTCTGCTGAACAGAGATTCCATGTGGGTCAAAATAAACCCATTTCTTCTGGCATGGGCTGTTTGTTAAACTCCTGCCAGTATGTGACTCCTTTTTAAGAACTCCATGCTGGGTATCCCTCAGGAATCCTCCTGAAGTCATGATGGACCTAAGCAATAACAATTAATAAAGTGGATGTTTTCATAAAACAGAAATGATTTGAATTGCACAAGCTTACAAAAAAATTGCATAGAATATAAAACTGGCCATTCCTCTTTTTTTTACTCCTGAACTTTCCCTCCAGTTTTCTTTTCTTTGACTGCTATCAGTCACTTATGAAGGGAAAAGGATTAAAAAAAAAATCTCTCTCTTTTAAATCTCCAGCCCAGAGGCAGTTTTTAATATTTCTGGCTTAAAAGAGTTCTTCAGACTCAATGAAACAATAGTCTGGAGTGCAGCTTCTTCTAAGGATCAGACATTAAAAAAAAAAAAAANTGTGCCCTTCATCCTTTTACATCCAAAAATTAAGGATGGGACTCTTCCTACGTGAAGAAGGCTCTCCCCACCACCCCTCATGTGCATGACCATGCTGGTATTATTACATGACATTAGGGTGGTTTCTGGCACTTTCTGGTGGGGTGGAAAGGTTGATCCTTCAGGTGAGCCCATATGGAAGCAGAACTCTGGAGGAAGCTCTGGACAGAAGCGAAGACTCGAGGAATACAAATCTTATGAAGAAGTCTTCTAAAAACAATGCCAATTTTAGCCCCACCCCATTTTGTATGACTCCGAACGTCAAACCAGGCTATTGAAGAGAAAGAAAAGGCTCCCAGCAGCTGTGTGAAATGATGACTGATTGAGAATGGGTTCGTAGATCATCTGCTGTTTTCTACTTAATGAAGCATCTTGCTGGTGCTGACAGTTCCCACCGAGTGAAAATGACATAATATGATTTTACCAGCAGGATGGTGTTTAGTTAAGTTATGCTGTAGGAATGCACGAAATTGTGAGGGAAACATGGAGAGGAGGCAGGGTTTGCCCTCTTGTAGCCAAGGAGGAGGTGGCCTGCTTGTAAATTCACCTCAAACTCCAAAAACACCAGCGACCTAAACAGTGACATCCTCCCCTCAGAGCTCTCCCTGCTGAAGGCCAACACCTGCTACAGCCCAACAGGAAATAATTCCTGCAATGGGTTCAAAAATGATCCCTACACCTTGCAGGAATGGGGTGTATATCCCTAATACAAGGCAGGAATACTCCAGAGCAATTATAAATCAGTTAAAACTTTCATTCTCCCTGAGGATCAGGACATAAAAGAGCCCTGCAGGGAAAGCAGATTGCACCAGAGCTGTGCTGTATGTGTGGTGAAGCAGCTCTTTTATTCCCAGGAGCACTGGGAAGCAAACCAGAATCACAGGATATCCTGAGCTGCAAGGGACTCACAAGGATCATCCAAGTCCAGCTCCTGGCCCTGCACAAGACAGCCCCAATAATCCCACCCTGTGCCGGAGAACATTCTCCAAACCTTTCTCAAAGTCTGCATATTTTTGGTTTTTCTTAATATCCAGTTCTAGACTATCTGCAGAGTTTCTCTGAGTGAACAGCAGGCAAAATTACTCTACCAGCATTCATTTTCCACTGGTTTTACAAGCACAAGAAACAAGAAAACAGAAAATATCCACAATGTCCAGCAAGCCAACCCCAGCTTCTGCTAAAGCACAAACCAAGGTGGGTCTCCTGGAAAAAAGCCTCCAATCCCTGCTTACGGCCAAGAACTTGAAGAGAGTGTCAGAGAGCAGCTCTTGCTCTCCATCTGACCACAGGACACGTGCAAGGTGGCACAGCAGGCTGAAAAACGCTGCAGGCACTGCAATTCAAGTTCCCTCAGAGAGGCTCAGCTCGGATGAAGCTTGTGTTTGCCAGTGAGGTCATGCCTTTCACCTAATTCCCAGCTGGGACAACTGGGGTGCAAAAGAAAGTCAAGAGATTTGCCCCAGGTTACCCCTGAGCTTCCACGGCTCAGGAAGCTCCTGGCTCAACATTCCTGGGGCTAATCACCAGCCCAGACCTTCTGCATCAGCCTCTCCTCTGCTGAACAGAGATTCCATGTGGGAACTCCATCAAAATAAACCCATTTAAGCCCGCATGGGCTGTTTGTTAAACTCCTGTCAATATGTGACTCTTTTTTAAGAACTCCATGCTGGGTATCCCTCAGGAATCCTCCTGAAGTCATGATGGACCTAAGCAATAACAATTAATAAAGTGGATGTTTTCATAAAACAGAAATGATTTGAATTGACAAGCTCACAAAAAAATTGCATAGAATATAAAACTGGCCATTCCTCTTTTTTTCACTCCTGAACTTTCCCTCCAATTTTCTTTTCTTTGACTGCTATCAGTCACTTATGAAAGAAAAAGGATTAAAAAAAAAACTCTCTCTTTTAAATCTCCAGCCCAGAGGCAGTTTTTAATATTTCTGGCTTAAAAGAGTTCTTCAGACTCAATGAAACAATAGTCTGGAGTGCAGCTTCTTCTAAGGATCAGACATTAAAAAAAAAAAAAAAGCCCCAATCAGACATTCACCCACCAGTGCTGCAGACTTTACACAAAACAAACCTGTGCTGAGCTGGCTCGTGGTAACAGCCTTGTGGGGGATCACAGACACATCAGCCCTGTCAGACAGGCAATTCCCAGGCAGGATTCTGCCCAGGCAATGTGGGCCAGGCACTCACAGACTGCTCTGTCCACACAGACTTAAATAATCATTAAAAAGGTGTGGCCTTGGAGGTCCACACCGCATCTGCTGCACTAATTAATGGGGCATGTTGAAGAGAAATATTCATTTTAATGAAGAAATGGGAGATGGTGACACCTATTTCACACCTCTTCAACTCAGAGGACCTTGGAAAGAACATAATTCACAGCAGCTCATGGTAAATGAATGAACTCTGTGGGAGTATTCAGTGCAGGAATGTAAAATTCACATTGTCTGCTGTCTGTTTATTGGGCCTTCCTCTCTGTACCAGAAGCACCTTCCCCACAAAAATGACATTATTGTATTGGTATGATCTGCCTGCCAAGGAGGAAAGCAATCCCTACTTTACCCTGCAGCCAGGAAGGTACACCAGGCTGAACACTGAACTTCTTTAGGACCATAAAATCAGAGATCCCTTCGGTTGGAAAAGACCACTGAGCACAACCATAAACCTGACACTTCCAAATCCACCACTCAACCATGTCCTTGACATATTTTTTGATAACAACTACTGTGAAATATTAGGCAAAACACAGAGTTTTACAGTTTGATTTAAGCACCACGTCTGCAGCAGGTGGGATGATTATATATTTTATATAACATTACAAGTTAATAAAAAAATTGCTGGGCAAGCCAAGAATTTTTACTCAAAATTTTAACCAGCAACCTTTTAGACAGCTGATTTTTGCTTTTTGATTAATTTTTTGCCCCACCTTCAACTCTTGTGAAGGCTTAGCTTTGTCCGCCCATCTCTTCTCTTAATCAAAAGGGATGTGTTCATGAAGGCTTAATTTGAGAGCTTTTGCATGCAAAAGTTAAGACAGAACTTTGAAAAAAGGTTCAAAGAGGAGGAATCAAGCAATTTTCCTGATGCATGTCAGCAGAGAAGACTTGGATGAGTGAACTCCCTGTTTTTTTTTTTTTGTTGTTTTAAGAAAGCAAATCTGCCTAATTATGATTACCTGGATATTTGCCTAAACTTCATCTGTCATGAAGGAAACATAATACAAGACTCAGACAACCTCCACTGTTTTTCTCATGTGGCTTTGAGACTCTGTGCCCTTGGCAATGTATCCCCCTTGAAATGAAAGGCTACAGGAGATTTGTAGCTGTCAGGTCTGAAGCTTGTCTTTATCTGCTTTATCTTGACAGCCTCGAAATCAAAGGGCTGCATGTTCAGCAGAACATGGGGAAGAAAAGATTGCTGTCTTTAGTTGCTTTTGAGTGTACACAAAACGAGCACATGTGGTAAAACAAGGAGTGGGAGTATCTTTTGACTCTTCTAGGGACATCAAAAGAAAGACTCAAGTTGAAGTATCACACACGTTGTTTTTGGTTTCATTTGTCCCTGAAGAAGGGTCAGAATCAGAGTGTGCTGTTCAGTCAGACAGGGTATTCCTTCCTCAGTGGTCTGCAGCTCCAGCACAGCTCAGGCTCTGAGTAAACAGCTCCAATCCAGGGGTTCATGGTACTCTGATGTGTTCCAGTGAACCACAGGAGCAGAGATGCCAGGAGCAGTACCTCACTTGTAAAATGGCTTTTTTTTACACAAAATCATGATGGTGCTCATGACACTTTTGTCCTCAGTGGTGGCAGAGGCCACAGAATGATGCCATGCTGGAAAGGATTGCTATCAAACTCATTACTTAATATATGAAGAAAATTCTTGGCTGTGAGGGTGGTGAAGCCCTGGCACAGAGAAGCTGTGGCTGCCCCATCCCTGGAAGTGTCCAAGGCCAGCTTGGAGCAACCTGGGATAGTGGAAGGTGTCCCTGCCCCTGGTATAGGTGAGCCTGGATCATTTTTAAGGCCCCTTCCAAACCAAACCATTCCATGATTTTCTAGCTTTAGTTTCCGTGCAGTCCTTTGGTTTCAGGCACTACACAGCCCAGCTGAGGAGGATGTTGTGATAACTCCTCATAACCACAGAAAATGATGCTGAGTAGGGACCTTGAAAAGGCATCCTGTGCATCCCTCTGCCCCGGGCTGGGATCAGCATCCCCTGAGCCACAGCTGCTTCAACCAGCTGGCTCCTGTGAACCTCCAGAAACGGAGCCTCCCCAAGCACTTCAGTCCTGCCCTCAACTGTCCTGCTTGGATGATTTTGGCTAATGCTTAAAGCAAATCTCCCCTGCTGCAATTTCAGGCCATTACCCCTTGTGCTGTCCCAGGTGGACATGGGGAATGATTTATTATGCAAATTTTTGCAGTGATTTTTTTTAAACATATTTGAAGGCTGCTTTTATCCCACCCTTTGGCCTTCCCTCCCCAAAAGTCACATGTGAAAGATAAAAGGAAACTAATGAACAAAGGTTTAATTAGTTCCACGTAGCAATGCTAAAGCTATAGCCTAAAAATAAAACACTTGGAAAGAACATCAGTAAACCATATTACTCAGGAGGACAGAAGGAGTAACTGCATGCCAGAGTGTTTGTGTAACAGAGGAGTAGGAACATTGCAAAAGGTCAAATGAACATTATCACTGAGAAAAAACACTGTATTGCCTCTTTTTTATAAGTAAGTTTCTCAAGATTGATGGAAAGAACAAAGATAGGTATGATTTAAGCTGTCAGACCCATGTAACTCCCACTGAGCTGAACTGGAGCTTTGCCTGCTTGGAGGCTGCAGGAAGGATGCTTTTGTATTTAAGGACTAAATCAAAACTCAAGAGACTCTAGATCAAAACTCAAGAGACTCTAGATCAAAACTCAAGGTTAATTCTTGGCTTTCCCTAGGATTCCCTTTGTGATTTGGTGAAATTTCCTATTGATAAAACAAGCAGCAGTTCCACTTGTATCTCCTTGAACTCTTCTCATTCTGCTTTTGTAGATGGCAAACTGTTTGGGCTGGTAGGCTGTCTACTGAGGCATGTGGGACTCCAGCAGAAACTTCTGACCATGACTGTACCTCAAAACACAGCACCAGGGTGCAAAACACAGATATATCCAATCATAAAATATGTTCAGTGTGATTCCAGCTGACTGACTGTGCCTGCTGCTGATGCTGGATCATGCTTATCTTCACTTGTTTATAATTCAGCACTGTCCAAGGAACAAATCTCCAACCCAAAAGCCCAGAGCATCAGAGTGAAAATCTCACTGGTTTTGTTCCCTGAAAAATGGTTATTTTAATAAGAGATATATGGAGAAGCAATATAGTGCTGCCCTATGAAAAACATTAAATAACTATTAAGATTATGAGCAATCTCAGGTTCTTCAGTGCTCTCCTCCACATGTCCCCAAGAGGTAGGGAAGTGCATGAAGCAAGGAAACATCATTTTTCCAGACAACAGGCTGCTGATAACAAAGGCTTGGAGAATGCTACATCCTGTGCCTAAGCTCAGAGAGCTCTGCAGAGCTGTGGAGGTGTAGCTGAAGGAGCTGCTAGGAGTAAAAAAAAGCACCCATATGCCACAACATGGCGATGAACTGATGATTTCAGGCAAGAATCCAGGGGGTTGTTTTAGTGAAAATGAAGCTGCTGCTGCTGTCCCAACTGACAGCAGCATGTCCTCTGCTAGAAAATAATCAGATATGGATTTACTGCTGGTGGCTGGATGTCTTGGCAGGCTAGGATTTCAAAGTAGCATTTATGGTATTAGCACTGCTCCCCTGTACTCTGAGGAGAAACATTCAAAGATACAAGATTTCTTTCTGGTTTTTTTTTTTTGTTGCATTAGCCTCTTTTTTTCCCATTTGACATTGGAGACAAGCTATTACCAATTTTCCTACATACAAGTAGGACAACATTCAGGTCCTACCTTATTAAACTTTATATAAAGATCTCCACCTCTTATTGCCAGCTAATTGGTTGTACCAAGAATTTGGCTGCATCTATTCCTTCCTGTGCTCTCCTTTACAGGCCTGTGGAGGTTTTGCCTGCTGCTGCTCATTCATTCTCTCCTCCTCAAAAACCACTGGTCAAAATCCATCTGTTTTATCTGAAAGAAATTGTAGGAGTCCAGGAAAGCCAGAAAACTTCTCCTGACCCTGTGGGGATTCATTTTATCCCTAGAGCACCCCAAAATAGCTCAGCCTTCGACCTAAGTCCGTGGTAGCACCTCCCCTCACTTCTGGATGAACTGAGAGCACCAAAGAAATGAGAAGATTTTTGTTTAGTGTACCACAGAATGTGCATTTGTAGTTTTAGATTTTGCTCTATATATTAATATAGAGACAAGAAATAAACCAAACATCTCCCAGGTGATGTGGCAGAAACGCTGGCACCAGAAGCAGCAGGTTTATTCTGCAGCAAGCTGCTTTTTGGCTTCCTGTGCACCAGTCCAACCTGAGCAACTGGGCTGTGCATCCTCCTGCCGGGTTGAGCTGCAGTTCAATTTACTTTGGTTGCTTTCCAGAGAAAGAATCTGAGCCTGGAAAATGCTCTTGGATCGTTCAGGGGGGGAAAGAAAAGCGTTCAGATCCCCTGGAAGCCACAGTGAGGACGCTCTGAGGATTGAGTCCATGTTAATGGTGCTGCATCTTCTCCCCACACACAAAATCTGCTGGGAGTGAGTCTCCTTCACTCAGTGCTTCACCTTGACCTTCCCACTGCCAGGAAAGAACACCTCGGGCTCAGAGCATCCCCTCTGACTGAGCAACTGAGCTGCTGTAAAATTAAAGCTACACCCTGCCCACAGCACAGGGGGAACTTGGAGATTTCTGGATTGTAGGAAGAAATCTGGTCTCCAAGTAAAATAAAGCAAGGTTTTCCCCAAAGTGCTTAACTAAAGGGTATCCATGCCACACTTTTTATTTTTCATCCTTTTCTGACCTTTGATTTACTTTAAGTGCTCAAGCAATTTTAGCTGTGTTTTCTTCTCAGTTTCTCCTACTTTGGGCCACACACACAAAGATCATTCTGTGACTTGACACCCCTCCTTTCTTAAAAACTTCTGGTGAGGAGGAAAAAAAAAAGGATGTTATTTTAAACAGCCTCAAAGTAGAGGTTTTATGTCCATTAGGGTTCTTATTTATTCATTTCAATTCATGCCTTTTTTACATTGAAAATTATAGTTTTTACAGATTCCTGTAAATGCCTAGGTATGAAAATGGCTTTTCTCCAAAATCTGCTTCTAGACCACTAAAAATAATCCCCTTTTGCTTCCATTTTCTCTGTGTGGAAGTCAAGGTAACAATGTGAACGTTTGCTGCTCATCCCCATCTTTACTGATCTGTGTTCTTTCATTTTTAATCCATCTAAAAATGTATTTATTGCCGATAAAACGGCAGGAAAGGCATTGCTCTCCTCTTCACACACCAGATCCATCAACACTGGCACC
This sequence comes from Vireo altiloquus, assembly GCA_013396875.1. Taxonomy (NCBI): domain Eukaryota; kingdom Metazoa; phylum Chordata; class Aves; order Passeriformes; family Vireonidae; genus Vireo; species Vireo altiloquus. The sequence goes on from VZRF01011042.1 coordinate 10,773, forward strand.
ACAGGAAGGCTCCCTTTGAATGCTTGCCCACTGATCCTCAGCAGAGGCTTCACTTGTGGGTGCAAGGGGACACAAGCAGTGTCCCCAGCACTGTGGCTTTGAATGAATGACAGGCTAGCTTTGCCACCGAACACGTCCCAGCTTTGTGATGGCTCATTCACAGCACCCACATCCACATCCCATGTCAATCTGTCCTTCTGCATTGCTGTAGCTGTCTGTAAATGCACTGAATTAGTGATTCCAGGGGACTTTTTGTTTTGTTGTGACATTATTGCTCACTAATATAAAATTCCTGCTTTGGGGGCTCATCCTGCTAGAAAATTTCATGTTTTCATGCAATGCCTGATCCCTTCTCGAGCCACTACTGATGTAACTCCTTTGCAGAGCTGTAAGAGCAGCAGGGTTAGGATCACTTGTCTCTGAACAGTCAGGTTGTTTTCCATCCTTGGTGACCTCTGTTTCCTGAGCCATATGTATGAGGCACTCAGATCTCAGCCTCTACCTGCAAGCTCCTTGAAAATGGAACCACTGCAATGATACTCCCAAAGCAAACTTTGCTTTGGTTTGGCACGAGGTACAAGGCAATTCAGCAGCTGGCCCTCTGTGAAAGTTCTCCTTTCCTTGTTATTTCCTTCCAAGAATATTAAAAAAAAAAAAAAAAGAAAAAAAAGAACATTCTCCACTTTCAAATTGCTGTTCACTCCCCAAAGTGAATAGTCCTTATAGCAAATATATTTCCAGTGAACACGGCTCACAAAAGATCAGTAAATTAAACATGATCAAGATGGCAGCAGTCTCTCTGAAGGGATATATCATGACAGATGTAATATCCCAGAACACAAACTTTCTTCTTTCACCAACTCTATCTTAAACCCTTCTGAAGGGTACATGCAAGGCTCCTAATTTAATTGCTGTCCACTGAGGTGAAAACTGAAACAAAGCTGAACAGATTTTTTGACCAAACCTTTATAATCTAAATACTATTTCACTTATTATGGGATTCATAAAGGTGGAATTTCCATACACTTACAAAGATATTACAATTATGTTGTGTTTTTTGCAACAACAGCTTTTCTCTGCAGGTAATACAAGGAAAAAAAAAAACTTCCTAACAGTAGTGACATCTTAGGTTTGAACTTTTCTCTGTTCCCAGCCCTGCAGTGCCCAGTGTAGCTCTGCAGGTCCCTGGAGCTCGTTCAGTGCTGTTCTCTCATGCTCACACTGACATAACAAAGCCTCTCCAGCTCGCTCTCCAAGGACACCCAGACCCTCCTGGGCCCAACAACTGCAAACCTTCATCTTGGGGAGAGGGGGGCAAGCTTGGGCAAATTCCATCCTTGCCTGGCTTCTGCTTGGGCAATTGATGCTGATATCAAAGTGGGAAGAACTCGGGAGCTGGCATTGTCCATGTTGGGATGCACTGAGGCAGGAGCCTCTGGAGCCCAGAGTGTGACCTCTGAAGGCCTTTCCAATCAATCCCTCCTTTATTCCTTTATTCCTGTCTGATCTCTGTTTCTAGGAAGCCATTTAAGGCATCACTAGCACATGCAACAAGTTGAAAAATGTGACTTATTTTCCAATAAAAAAATGCGTGCAAATTACAACAGATGGGCCAAAAGCTTTCTCAGGAGGACATGCATTGACATCTTTGGGCAGTAGCAGCAACCTTTGAAGTTTCACTTCAAGTGCAGCTCAGAAAGGCCACTGCCAGGGAGGAAACACCCACTGTGTGCCTTCCCCTGCCTTCTGATCCCTTATTAGTTAACCCTCAAGTGCATATGTACACAGCCCTAATCCCCAGGCGGGGCTCTGGGCTGGGGGGAGGGAGGAGGGGGAGGTGGAATCTGGAATTAATTGCGGGGTATTTTGGTTCCTAATGCAGCTGTTGGGAGTGTTTGGCTTGGCGGGGGAACAGAAAAGGCAGCGCATACCAATTTCGTGAGCCACCGTAAAGGCTGCGTGGAGGCCGTCGTCCTCAATCACCGCGCAGCTGCGCTCCGGGGAGCAGATGGTCCCAACGTCTGCCATGCCCAGGGTATCGCAGGAGTGGTGCCCGCATAAATCCTGCACGGGAAGGGGGTGGAAAATAAAAAAAAAATTTAAAAAAAAATCGTTAAAATGAGTTTTTACACCCAGCGGTAACAGCAGGTTAAAGGCGCCTTCGCCGACGGCAGGAGCTGGATGGAAACATCAATGTGAGGTTCCAGCTAAAGATGCTAAAAGCACAGCAAGGCAGTCCCTGGGAAGGTCAGCAGGAGGATTTGGATACTTTCTACAGCTAATTGCTGTTAGTTAAATTTGTATTTCTGTGATGCTCACACTTGCATTGAGGTGGGTACTTTATGCTGTGGAAGCATTTCCTCATTGACAATAAAAATAGAAAATTCTCTTTATTTACACTGACAGAAAGCTTCAGCTCCCTGATCAGTCCTTGAGCCAGAGATCACCTCGCTTTTCTGAAGCAAATTTTATACCTTGAACTTAAAAGAAATGACATTGCTACATGTGAAACCTCATTTCACATCTGTCAAGCACTACAATTAACAGTGTGTTACCCAATAATATACCAAGTACTTAAGCAATTCTCAGAGATTGCTGAGAGTCAGTGATATGAGAGAGTGCAAAATCCCAACAACTCAACCACTTCTCCCACATGTAAATATGGGGTGTCTCCAAAAACCATGCAGGTGGCATTAGATTTTTTCTTTCAGCTTTGGCCAAACATTGTGTTTTTATCACCAGCACCGATGGTGGTGATAAAAATGTGCTTCTGTTGGAGCAGAGGGAAGAATATTAGTGTGAATGTGCATATATATACATTTTTTGGATGAGAAGGTAAAGCAGGGGCTGTGCTATTTGAAACACTTCAACATTTCATTGTGGTTGAATGAAATTGTCATTTTCAAGGCATGACAAATGTTATTATCAAAATGATCAAAGAGCACTTTTTTCCCTTCATTTTTAAGATTCCCTTCTTCCCTTCAGATCTCTTTCTATGAGGACTTCCTTTTATGAAGCCTTTCATAATTAATCCATCTGAATAAGAGACACCTTGCAGGAGACTTCAGAGCAGCAGTGTTCACTGATTATGACAGGTTAGGCAAACTTGGAAATGCACAGGATTCAAATCCCACTGCACTCAAAGAAAACCACACCGAGATGCTGTGACAGAGCATCTCTTTACAAACACACACAAAAAAAGGAAAAAAGGTGGGGTTTTTTTTTCCCAACAAAGCTGAAAATACAAAGCAATATTACACATATGGAAGAGAAATTTCAGGCTCAGTTCTGGCTTCCATCTGTCTGGGAACTCTTGGTAAATTCACTCTTGTTGCTACTTAATACCAAGCTTTAAATGCTTCACTAGCAATGACCAAAACGGCCTGGCAAGGAGAGAGGGAATGGAGTTGAAAAGTATTGTATTTCCAGATTTTCACAGGTGTAATCCATGGTTTAAGGAAAACTTCCATTCTGCAGCACTGCAGATAATATGCAGACAATCTTCTCTCAAAGCCCCCAGGTCCCCAGACTTTGCCTCTGGCCCTGCATGGGTTATGGGAAGTATGGGATGGATATTTTGAAGTACTTTAAAAGAAATGCAAAATTTTTCCAGTTCTGTTTAGGCAAATAAACTTTGCATCATTTTCAGCAGCTCTCAACCAGCGCTGGGAGAGGCCTCAAGTGAGGTCATGTTATTCTAATGTCAAATATCCGGGGCATGTTCAACGAAGAAGACACCATCCTTAAACTCCTATTTCTTTTGTTTGGGTTCAGATCCAATTAACCCTTTACAGTGAATTTGGTCCTTCTCACTCTCCACAACTCCCTGGCAGGAGGGTGCAGCTGGGTGGGGTCAGGCTCTGCTCCCAGGGGAGCTATCAATGGAGACACAGCCTTAAGCTGGATGTTTAGACTGGACATGAGGAAGAATTTCTTCACAAAAGGGGTGAGTAGATATTGGAAGGGGCTGCCCAGGGAGGTTTGGAGTTCCCATCCCTGGAGGTGTTTTAAGGAATGCCTGGATGTGGCTCTCAGTGCCATGGTCTGGTTTACAAGGCGGTGGTCAGGCACAGGTTGGACTCGATGATCTCAGAGGTCATTTCCAACCTAAGTGACACAGCAATGTGACCTGAATCCACACAAGCAGCTGAACTGAAATTCTTACCCAAGCACCGAAAAGCACATAAATCAGACAGAAAGCAGCTTACTGGAGGAGGGCTAGGCAGGCTGACAGTGCCAGTAATAGTATAAACTGCATTAATTCAGGCTTTGTCTCTGCATGCAGATTCTATGTCACTGGGTCTTTGCTTGTATTTGGTGTCATTATTACGTCGATTCTGACATCAGTGCTGCTCCCAGGGTGGGCACAAGGGGATCAGCACCCAGATGCCTCCTGCCAGTCAGGATTTACTCCCATTTGCACACAAGAAGCTGCTATGCTGGGAATTTACGCCAGCAGGCACAGCCAGACCTCGCAGTGATTCACCACATTTCATGACACAAATATAACTAAAAGAATATAATTTCTCTAAGCAGGTACATTCATTAACTTCCATAGAGTTAATTCCGATGGGATGTGCGTGGAAGACCAGGACAGAGATGTTACCAAAATTCCACCTCAGCATCTCAAAAGCATGCAGGATTGCATGACACTGTCTTCCTTAGACATCAGGGCTGTACTAGAGGCTGGTCCTAGGAAATCTCACAGCAGGGAAGACACGATTCTGCAAACTGCTTACATGTAAAATCACCTAACTCCTCCAACTCCCCACGGACAGCATGGTGTGGGACCAGCCATCCCCAGAAAGGAGAAGAGTGCCCACCCTGGGGTCAGAAAGGGGTGGGCAGTGCTCCAGCACAGCCCTGGTCCCTCAGTAGCCCCGTGGCCACCTCCCTGTGGCCCCCCAGCAGTCGGTGTGGGAGCCCTGCAGCCGCTGCCAAACCCCAGCTGGGAAGCAGCAGAGGGACTTGTAAAGGATCCCGGAAACAAGGACAGGAAATATTTTCTGGCATCAGCTCCTTTGTAAGAAGCTGTTACGGGGATGTCTGTGGGCTGCCCATCTGCTGCTGGAGCGGGGCAATGCCATGGCTGTGCTTGGATTGAGCATGGATTGAGCATCCTGGTTTTCCCTGCCCATTCCAGCCCTCGGTGACTGCCTGACGATGCTCATTTGCAGCTAAGGCTGACATTGTCAATAATCATTTAGGCAGATTACTGAAGGCTCAGCTCCCCTGTGTTGTCACTGTCCCATTCATTCTTTCCTTCTCCTGCCTCTGCATGGTTTGAACTGGAATATATTTCCACTCATCGTACATACTATAAACAGAACTGCAGCCTATTAAGTGGCATCTCTGAGACAAATTCTCTGAGAATTTTGCTTTGGGGTCAATTCACCAATACCAGTTTCCAAACAGCTTGATTTCAAGTGATGCTACTGAAAATCATGCCCGCTTACCCATCAAACACTGGCTATGGATTATTCCTTACCAGAATCAATAGTTACATTGTTTTTTGCTTTCCTGGGCAGTCTTGGAAAGCAGTCTACTACTTTCATGAAGTAAACTTTCTGGGAGTACAGTAAAAGGTTTTATTTGTCTGGAAAGTGTTTGAATTTTTTTGTTAAAAACAGCCTTCAGTGTAATGATGCAATCCTAAAAAATCTGTGTGGGTAGCCTCAACTTTTCATACTCCAGCTAAAGCATGAGGAAGGAGGGGACTTATGATACATAAAATCAGTTTTCAATGATTATTTCACTCTGTTTCTTCTGCTTCTATTAGAAAATTAATACTTTCTAATAGAAGAAAGTTAGTTCAGTACACTCAATTGCCTTGAAACAGTGGCAGAAGCTTTAAAGTGTTTTTTGATATTTCTAAAGAAGGAAAGCAGCCTGGCCCTTGATCCGCTTTACAGTAGTTTCAAAACAGAAGAATGACAAGGAAATGCATTTGCTATGCAGGAGGCAATAGATGTTAAGACTTAAGCTTTGGCAAAGCAATGGCTTAGTAAAGCTAAGCCGTACATCACAAGTCTAGTAGTTAATTAGACAGCTCATTAGGGGCCAAGTTTTCTGGCATTCTAAATCCATCAGGAGCAGCTGGCTGGCTGCCACGTATACATGGCATTGTTGGGAAGGGAGATAGCTGTCACCACGTCCTGGCTGGAGCAGGGAGTTTATTTCACCTGAAATGTGTTCAGTAGGTTCCAAAACAACAATAAACTGTTTAGTGAAACCTGGCATTAGGTCAGAGCCTGCTGACCAGATCTAAAACAGGATGTGAGCACCAGTTTGGTGGGATGTAAGGGTGGAAGAACATTGGGTCTTTTGAGTTATCTGCTTCATAGAGCTTGCAGTTTGGAATCCTGTGGGCCTCTACACAGTTTCAACTGGGCACTTTGCTTATTGGGGTTCAGATGTTTCATGTTTCTCCTCCACCTTTGGCCCTGAGCGATGCTGAGCTTACAGAGCTTCTCAGACCAGGACCAGAGGAACTCACAGGATTTGGCTTCGTACCAGGCCAAGCTGCACATCACCTTCTTACAATGCACAACTTAAACCTTTACAGTTCTGTTCTTCTGGTTCCCTTACAACAGCTCATCAGCTAAAGCCTATTCCCAGTAAGAATGTGATCCAGCCACGAATTCCTTCCAGGGATGAGGCAAATTAGAAGCATGTTTTTCAGGAGAGCACTGTATGGTCTACACCAGGCTACTGTCACGACCACGGGGAGCTGTGGCTCCTCCTGGAGCAGCCCCTGTGCCCAAGGTTTCTCTAGCCCAGGCTGCAGCTGAAGTGCAGTCAGTTGAAGGGACCCAATTTTTGCTCATCCTCCTTCTTTCCCACCGCACAGCCTGTGGTAAATTACAGAAACAGCCTCCCCTCCGTGCTTGAGGAACCCAGACCACCTTCCTCCAAGCCCTGCGCTCCACTCAGCGGCTTCAGGTCACGATTCCTCTCGTTCTCACCGTATGAATTACTCACTGAACAGTGACAGACCTCTGGTCAGAGGGGTGGAAAGTTTCCTTAACACCTGGAACAGCTTACGACCTCCTGGTTAAGGACCTCTCCTGGGAGGTGGGCGATACAGACCTAAAATCCCTCAAGCAGAGGAAGGAATTAAGCACGACTTTCCGACTTCCTGCAGCAGCGCTCCCACCGCAGCCCTGGCCAGGGAGGGTGGGGTGAGCTGGTGCTAGGAACACACACATCCACCCTCCCATCAGCTCCTCTGCCAAGTGGGTGAGCTTTTATTGATGTCACAGCAACGTGGAGTGGCACTCGGGGTTTAAAGAAGTAATGTTGGCACAGAGCAGGAAGGATTCCAGGGGGGGATGGCTCCTGTCAGACTCGCTGGGTTACTGCTCTGCCCTCCCCTGGACACATTCTGAGAGGGTGGCCCAAGCCTGGCTCCCTTCTCAGGAAAACCACAATGGTGATACCTGCCATAGCTACCAAAACAAAGCCCACATGTATTTCTCCAGTAGTTTAGCTTAAAAATTGAGGCAGTTTGCTTTTGGGGTTCATGTGATAAATACAGGCCTCGGCATTTGAAGGAAAACACAGCAAAGTTATGCAAACTACAAGTTATTTAAACACACTGACAAAATGCACATTTGGAATCTGCACGGGGAGGAGAAGTTTCATTTATGAAACTGGCAACTGATGACCAAGTGAAAATGTGTGATTTAACCTGCCTAAGCCACAGTTCCTTTGTGGGAAAGCTCCACACCACCCCTCTAGACCAGGGTGAATCAAACTTCTCCTCTATCAGTTATGGACCACTTTATTTTCCCTAGGGACATTATTTAAATGTATTAGATGTGCAACAAGGTTGGTGAAAACACTATGAAACTGGTAGACAAATCACACTACAATTTCTTCAAAGTAATAATAATAAACAGTGAAATCTGTTCTATTGACCATTGCTACAGTGACTTGTTTTACTGCTAGGGGATAATAATTGTTGGAAGATGATAATAGAGGAAAGAAGAAAAAAAAAATAAAAAGAAGAAAGAAGTAGAGCCAAAGAAAGCATGTGCTCCATGCAATGAAATTATCATCTACAGAGCTGAGATAATACAAAGCTTGCTGTTAAATTTCAACAGCACTGCCAGATGGACAGTTAAACTAAATCAAACACACCAGCCCCATATAATTACTGTGCAGAAAAAGGCAGGACAGTGGCCTTTGGCTCTAGCATGAACTCTAGCTTGAGCCAGGCATGATGGTACTATCACAGATGATGCTAACAAGCACTTAGGAAAGGATTTTTTCTTGCTCCTAATGTCTGTATCTACTGTGAGAAACATCTATTTTAATCTTCAGATGATTCAGAACTGGGGGGAGAGGAAGAGAGCTGGATTTTGTCCAAATGCATTCAATAGTTCACTTGAAATTTAACTAAGGGCCACTAATGAAACAGATTGGATGAATCCTAGAGGATAATTGCAGAGCAGGCTGGACCTCAGGAAAAGAATGGTGTGAGTTCAACTGCAGTTTGCAAGTCCCATCTAATCTTTTTTGCTACTGGCAAAGTGCTTTGTTGCACCCATAAAAATCTGAAGATAATCTGCTTCCAGTTTCTGCGAACCGTTCACCATAAAAAAGGCTGAATCAGACTAAACTCTAAATTTGCTGTTGACCTCACTGACACTGAGAACAAGTGNTAGCAGGGGACTCTTTAAGGCTATTTTAGTCTGGCTGCCTTAAGGAAATTTAGAAATATCAGAAAATTATCATGTTTTCTAACTGTCAAATCAGACCTTTGTCATGCTGCTCATCGTGGGTCAAAATGAGAGATGGGACCACTGGGAAAACACACTTCTCATTATCAGGTTTAAATAATCACTGTGGAACCCAACTGCATTCCTGCAATATTTAGTGACAGATAATTTCTGTGTGCTCTGAAGGTTTTCACAATGGTCAGACGTGTTCCTCCAGTGCTCCTTGCATTTACAGAGCAAACACAGGGACCCACTGCTGCTAATGGACCCTTGACATCACTGATAAGCAGCACAAAGCCTAAAACCAGCTTTAACATGTTGCCTGTATCACCCCAAACTGAATTCATGTTCATACTGATTTACTGTGGTCTGCAGCATAATTGCTTTAAAGCCCTCATCCAATTAAATACATATTGTGACCAGAAGGAAGTGGCTGTTTTAACTCAGAATGAGTAAATTTCCTTCTACATTTTTTTGCATGGGAAAAAAAAGTATGAATGATGTATCATTTGTATGAATGCTGATGATGACCATAACTTGAACT
>VZRF01011044.1:0-392787 GCA_013396875.1 Vireo altiloquus
GACAGGCCCCTGCTCTACTTTTTAGTAGATAGTCAATATGATTACATGTTGGGCCATTCTGAGCTGCAGCATGAGGTATTTTTGAAGTGTCTTAAGCTCATGTCAATTTATTCAGCAGTTTGAGCAGAGGCTGATTTCCTGTTATGTCATTACAGAGCATTTAGGATCCAGAGGACATAGTTTTGATCTGGATTTTTATCTTGGTGGATATATGTAAAATACAAATATTGAACAAATTTTGTTGGTTACACAGTAGTAGAACAGTTTTCCATGTGTGTATATGCACAAGTGAATGTACATATACATACACTTACAATATATATAGAATCATAGCATTGTAGAATCATAGAATCATTTAGATTGGAAAAGACCTCTAAGATTGTTGAGTCCAACCATTAACTTAACACTGCCACGTTCACCACTAAACCATGTCTCTAAGCATCGCATCTACATGGCTCTTAAATACCTCCAGAGATGGTGACTCAACCACTTCCCTGGGCTCTTCCAGAGCTTGATATCCCTTTCAGTGAAGAAATTTTTCCTAATATTTGATCTAAACCTCCCTTGGTGCACTTGGCCTTGTATAATCTTTGTATTTGTATAAAAAGAAAGTAAGTTATTTTTTTTTTCCAAGTTTGAGACTTATTTTGAGTTGTGAAACCAGCAGAAAATAATTGTGGGAGCAACAAAACTAAAGTTAACTTACTCCCTACAGATTTGTCTCCTTTGCTGTCCAAGTCTTATATCCTGTGAGTGGTTGACCCCAGCTGGCAGCTAAGGCCTGGTCACCCACTCACTTCCCCACAGTGACATCAGGGAGAGAATCAGAAGTGCTGAAGAAAGAAAAACATGCAGTTTGAGAAAAAGACAACTGAATAAGAGAATGAAACTGAAAAAACCCACAAGAGGTAATTCAAGGACAAATTCTTGCCATGTACTACCAAGCAGACAGATGCTAGCCAGTCTTTGAGCAATGCCTCCTCTGGAAAAACCTCCCTCTGCCCCTAGTTTTATTCCTGAGTGTGATGTTATATGGCACAGAGTATCCTTTTGGTCAATTTGGATCACCTGTCTCAGCTGTGGCCCCAAATCTAAAAGACATCACCATAAAGGCTGCTGGGAAGAAAAGTCCATCCAAGTTAGAACAAGTTCAGCTTTCTACCACCAAAACTCTACCCCTCTACCACTCTTGTCCCATTGAAGTCACACTGATCCTGGCTAAAAAGACAGCATGTTTTGTGGTTGTTTTGTTTTCTCTCTCTGACCTGATGGGAAATCATTAAGCATTTGCATGGTCTAGCAGTCAGATCTTCCTCTTCACAACATGCACAAAATATTAAAAATATTTTCTGAGATACTTTTTTAAAAGTGCTTCTCCTTTGCAGCTAGACAATGTTAATCATGAAGAACTCTAGAAAACTGACCTGGCTAAAAAGTTCTATTGGAAATTACTGGTTGCACTCGATGTTAATATTTTCATATATCTTTAACCATATTTCTCATTTCTGTTTTTGTGCAGAAAGAAGCATCTTCTGCGCAAGATGTAGCCCTTGACAAGAAGTCTAGGTATGGTTCTTAAATTATCTGGATGTGAATCTTCAGAAATGGGTGTGCTATAGCAAAGAAATCTCCAGGTTTGTCTCTGCTCTTGTGTTGTTTAAACATAATCTGAGCAATTCTGATTTGGGAACTTGTAATTAATTATTTGTTTTATTTTCCTCTTTCTTTTCTGTCCTAAATGACACATGAATATTCAGAAAGTCTTAATTATTTTCATTTGAGGGGTTTTCTCATTTTCTGGACTTCACGTGGCCATCAGTGCCCCCTGTCCTGACCACAGTCCCACTGTTTCTGCATGCACAGTGTAGTTTTGGTTTTTAACAGAAATTCTGAATGATTTTTGCAGAAGTAGGCAACCGTGTCAAGCCTAAGGTACACAAATAAGAGGAGAACTTTCTAGTTTATCCTGTGTTCTAACCATGTGAAAGTATCTAAATACATGAGCAGTCCAATAAGAGGCTACTGCTGTTTCTCCTTGCAAGACTGGTTATGTCCCAAGTTGCCAGAGAAACTGGATACAGAGAGGTGTAACCAAGGCATGGGTCAGATACCTTCACCATGGAAAAAAGTTCTTGCGAAGAAAATTGTGTCTTGGATGGGAGAAGATTTGGCTTGCTGAATACTTGTAAATTTGTAAGCCCAAATAAACATAATTTCATTTATTTAAGTTTTAACAAGGCTCCACTTATGGCGACATCAGGGATTCTTGTAATGAAGATGTAGCTCTGAACCATGTCTTTCCAGATTTCTGCATTTCAGCTGCTTTGAGAGAAGCCTCACTAGCTCTTGAGTATTAGCTGCCATTTACAGTGTGTCACTTTAAGCTAGAAAATGTCTAGGTGCTGGTAGGACTATCAGATATTTCCAGGTCATTCAAGCAAAGCAGCTCCTGAGGTGGTACAGTGACTTATTCAGGGACATTTGTCACCGCCCAATGAGTCTGCTGTGCTCCAGAGGGGATTTGGACAAAGTTTCCTCTCAGAAACCAGAACGTGTAATAACTGCAAGATACAAGAGCATGTGTGCATGAATGGAGCTGCTTATCTCAAAACTGAAGTTCCCTTCACCATTTTGCAGTTTAAGACCAGATGGAAATGCCTGAGTGGGTAACACAGCGCTACTGCCCCTGCCCTCACTTGCCTCCTTTCACAAATGCCAGCATTTGGCACACAGAAAAAGAAATTGCTTAAAGACTTGTAGTCAGCTTAAAAGGGTGTGTCAGCAGCATCTAGGGCACTTTATGAAGAGAGAGAAGTGCGACACAGCACTGAGTAATACTGAAACTTAAATAACAAAAAATAATACCGCATGTTCTGATAGCAGGCTTTGCAAGAGGTGTACCCAGTGCTTCCTGCTAACAGCTCGGCCTCTTTAACTTTGCCTTTGACTTTCAAGGAGGAACAAAACTCCAGAGAAATCTGTGCACAGACACCTGCATTTGCTTGGTGAGCAAGCGTAAAAATATGAACATTTCCTGAATTACCAGGAAAGATGAAGCAAAAGATGGAAGTGTTAACTAAATACTCTGTGTAAGACTCTGAACTGATAGTTTCCCTCAAACACCTTTTCATGTGGTAGTGACCACAGGATTTCCTTCTAGAATTTGACTGGGGAAAAAAGCTCCTTCCAAAATAAAACCTTGCATGGGAAACCTCTTCCTCTTTTCTAACAGCTGAGCATTAGAAACATTCAGAATTACTTGCCTCCTAACTGACAGGCCTTTTTCAACCCTGCAAAACTTTCAAAGTAAAATATATTTTGGGCTGAAAAGAACAGGCTTAATTCTCTGTGAGCCCTCAAGACCTGATTGTTTACATTCCCCGTCAAAACCAGAAGGACAGTCCGCAGTTAGGGTCAGTCAAGATGAAAGCAGTAGGACGTGTTCTTACCTAAACAAATGTATAGTAAAAGAATACCATAAGCACTGAAAACAAGCATTCTGAGAAAGAGAAACTTGAGACAGGTATTAAATATCTTCCTCCAAATCATGAGTATATATATACATGGGCTCTTCTCTTGCGTAGGCTAACTCCTGGGCTAGTATGTCTGTCAAGGTTTTTCTGCTGTGGTTTGGTTGGGGTTTTTTCTGTATCTGATGTAGCATTGAATTCAGAGTAATTCAAGCAACAGTTGTAGTCACAACCATTCTGAGGATGAACTCAAGTACAAAATGGAAGGTTAATGGTTTGGAGTGGAGATTGCCACCATATGCCATAGGGTCATGTGATGTCCTGTTATTGCTTTAAGGGTCTCTACACTGAGCGGTTAAAGCTCCCTGCTCTGTTGCTGTCAGCTGTTCCAGGCAAATGACAATGCAATTCTCCCAAGAATGTATAAAAATGAGAAAGAATCCTTAGGCTATTGTAACTTTTTGGCTAATATACAAGTGGCAAGTCTCATTAATCCAAGCAGGGGAGCTCACCTTTCCTTGTGCTTGAGTAGAAAAATTCCAGTGTAGTATCGATGGTTTTTATTCATGTAAAATCTCATTAACAAAAATTGCAAGCCAGATCATGACTGGGTATAAAACAAATATCTTATTGAGATATAGCTGAGATATGGAGTACAGACTTTCTAATGTGGTGACTCAGAGACATCACAATTAACAGAGGACCCAATCCCAAATATCCCTTTAAAACATGATAATGAAATAACATTTTTAACAGATTAAATGCTTGAATAATATAGAGAAACCATGTGATAGGATAGGAATGGACAACACCTGCCAATTGCATCTGACAGAGCAAGATATGACTTAAATATGGAGAGTTTAGGTTAAGTGTGAAGCATTTCATATCTGACCAATTTTTATCCTTAGCAGAATGAAACTTCAAGCTGTTGATCTCTGGGAAATGCTTCAAAATCAAGACCCGGTAAGTTTCTGGTACAAAAAAGATTATAATTTTCTGCATCAATTGTCCAGTTGAATTCTCTACTTTCACATTTAGCTTCATTCCAAGCTATAAGCTAGTTACAAGACCGAATTGTTCCCAAAGATGTTACCTCTCCTTCAATGTCAGCCCTACTGACATTGTCATGAGGCACATATACACCCCCTATAGTGGATTTCTCTTACATATACACAGATTTAGACATAAAGATAAGGAAAAAATCAGCTACTCACTGTTTCATCAAGCTGGTCTAACTGTGGGTCCTTCTTCTTTGTGAGCGAACATATCTCTGAAAATAGGAAACAGCACTTCCTGTGACATTGCAAAATGAGGGTAGGATGCTTCTTCTCTGAAAAAGTTTGGTTTCCAGGCTGAGGTCATAACTGGTGGATGAAGACTCTATGGGTGCCTACTTGTTCTGCTTCAGCTGGAACTGGAGTGTCAGTTTCAGAACTGTTCCATCTCTGCAGGGTTAAGACTGGCTGGTTAAATTCATTAAAATCCCATTCTCAGGTTACTAAGTCTTTCTACCTTCTCTGGAAACTTCTAATCTCAATTTACTCTCTTCCAGTTTTAATCCATTCCACCTTGTCCTGTCGCTTCATGCCCTTGTAAAAAGTCCCTCTCCTTTCGTGGAGGCTCTCTTCAGGTACTGGAAGGCTGCAATTAGGTCACCCTGAAGCCTTCTCTTTTCCAGGTTGAACAAACCCAATTTCCTCAGACTTTTCTCACAGGAAAAGTGTTCTATCCCTCTAATTGTCTTGGTGGCCTCCTCTGGCCTCACTCCAACAGGTTGATGTTCTTCCTGTGCTGGGATCCCAGAGCTGGATGCAGCTCTCCAGGTTGGGTCTCACCAGAGCAGAGCAGAGGGACAGAATCCCCTCCCTCACCCTCCTGGCCACGCTGCTTTGGATGCAGCCCAGGACACGTTTGGCTNNNNTGGCTTTCTGGGCTGTGAGTGCACACTGCCAGCTCATGTCCAACTTCTCATCCAGCAGCATCCCCAAGTCTTTCTCCCCAGGGATGGTCTCAATCTGTTCATCCCCCAGCCTGTGCTTAGATCAGGAGTTGCCCTAACCCAGGTGCAGCACCTTGCACTTGGTCCTGTTAAATCTCATGTCTTCTCAAGCTTGTCCAGGCTCCCCCGATGGCATCCTGTCCTTCAGGTGTGTCAACAGCCCCATTCAGCTTGGTGTCATCTGCAAATTTGCTCAGAGTCCACTCGATCCCTTTGTCACTAATGAAGATACTTGTCTCAGAGTGACTTATGGATGTATCCCATATCCCCTACTCTATACCCAGAAAATTATTCTTATGCCTTTCTATACCTTTAAACTGAACCCAAAAAAAGAGAGAAAGAAAAAAACAACCAGAAGAACTTTTTCAAACAGTTCTGTACTTCAAAGTCACTGCTCCTCTCTGTTGCTCTTCTGCTGCAGAGAGTGAAAATTGATGATGCTGCCAAGAAGGGAAGAAACACCCTTCCTTGCTTCCCAGCCAGCTCTAGGCTCTGTTTCTTCGAAAGGAGAGAGACGGAGTTTTTCTGAGACTTTAGTTTCTTCTTCTTCTCTTCTGGACTTCTTCAGAACACCAGAACATCAAAACCTCACTGAGAAACCTTCCACCGGCCTGGAGGGGGGGGGTCCCCTATGCTGCCCCAACTACAAAGAAGAAAGAAAGAAAGACCACATCCACAGAATGCCTCTAAATTCTTCCAAGTTTCTCTCCACAGCAAAAAATTTTATTATTTAACATTATTATTCTTTTCTTGTGTGTTTGTTAAATAAATGGTTTTGTTTTCTTCTTCACTTTCCTCCGAAGAAATATTTCCTTTCCTAAACCTAGTAAGAAAAGAGTAGCTACAACTTGCTTTCTATCAGAAGATAATTTTCTCCTCAAACTGAGACAATATTAAATAGCATTTGTTCCCAATACAGACCTCAGAGGGGCACCACTTGTCACAGATGTCCATTGGGACTCCGAGCCATTGACCACTTCCCTCCGAGTAGGACTGCCCAACCACTTGCTAATCTATCTAACAATTCACCCACTGAATCCATCTCTCTGCAGCTTAGAGAGAAGGATGTTGTGGGGGCTGTTCAGAAGTCCAGATAAACACCACCCATAGCTGTTCCCTTGCCCACTCTTGCAGTCACACCATCACAGGAGGCCACTGGGTTGGTCAGGCAGGACCTGCCCTTGGTGAAGCCGTGCTGCTATCCTGAATCACCTCCCTGTCTTCCACATGCCCTAGCACAGCTTCCAGGAGGATCTGTTCCGTGTTCTTCCCAGGCACAGAGGTCAGGCTGACAGGTTGGTAGTTCTCAGGGTCCTCCTCTCTACCCTTTTTAAAGATGGGTACAATATTTCCCTTTTTCCAGTCACTTGGGACTTCACCTGTCTGCCATGACTTTTCAAATACCATGGATAGGGTCTTGGCAACTACAGCAAACCAATTCCCTCAGGACTCTGTAATGCATCTCATTGGGTCCCAAAGGTCATTATAAAACAGGACTGATGAATAATATGGTCATTGTAATAATGACCATATTATTATTTTAATAATATGGTCATTTTAATAATCTGCTGCCTGTACAGTCTTTTTCAATTTTATAGCAAGGCTATATTTTTCAAATTTGCACTCTTTTGGCAGCAGCTCTTGACCATTCTAAGACTGCAGCGTGTTTTCCTACAGTGTTCCTGAAAAGCTGTAAGACTGGCTTGTGCTACAATTACAGCTGGATTATTTCATTTCCTAAAAAATTTATGTGGCGTTTCAATAAACCCAGGGATACATAACCTGATCAGATGTGTTACAGGGAGTATGAAAGAGACTCATAAAGCTGTTTCAGAAAGAGTGCATTAGCAAGGCTATAGGAAGAGGGATGTGATGGCTGAAATCACACAAGGGAGGGGGCTGTGTCGGCTTTGCCATAAGTACAGGCAGCAAACCACTGAAAACTTTCAAGCCTGAGAAGAAAGTGCCTTCCCTACAGTGACACAGTGGATAACAGGGAGACCCAAGCCACATTTTCATTCTATACCATCTCCTGCTGAGTTGCTGTCGTAATGTGAAATTCTTTTTACTGCTCGGGACATCTCTTCCTACTCAATGTTCAGGCTGCTAGTTTGGAAGTCTTGTTTGCATGTTTCATCTTTTGTGAACTACTGTGCCTGGTAAAGAAATGAATTGGCTTTCAGGATCAAGAATCCTGCCTAAAGCACCTCATTTTCACTGCCTCATGAAAAAAAAGGCTGTCACCTGGAGAAGGGACTTATCTCAGCTCTTAAGGGAGAAACTGCTTCAGAATCCGTTGTCCCGGGTCTTCATGTGGGTGCAATCTTCTGGGAGTACCAGAGGTAATCCTTGACTTTTCTCTCCGTCTCTTGTGAGACTGGGGCTTCCTTCTGCCTTGCTCAGGGTCTTTCTGGAATCACCAAGCTCCCAGCCAGTTCTAGGAAAGATGACAGGAGAAGTCCTCCTTGGAAGAGCTGTGTGCTATTTTCATAACCTGGGGGGTAAGCAGCAGTTTCAAGTTTGGCATTATGGATTTGATGGATCCTTGTGGCGGTGTGTAGAAATGATGTGGCCCTATTTCCAGGGCCTTCCCACAAAACAACTCATGTTCATAGATTGAAATCAAAAGGTTTATTTATTTATATCAATATATCATGAAGAAAACAGAGAGCAAATCTTCTCCCTCCAGCCAGGTTAGCTGGAGGGGTTGTCTGTGTGACTATGTCTGTGTCTCTGCAGCAGAGTCTGTCCAAAAATCAAAACAAGCAAAACACAAAACTCTTTCGTTGGCCAAGGAAAGCACCTTACCAAAACATCTCATATTATTTACATTCTTTGTCAAGGATTTCTCCTGGGAAGCTACAGAACTTCCCTTTAGAAATGGAGTTAACTATTAGAATTTGAGACAAGTTAAAAAAAGAATTGTTTTCTCCAGCTTGTTGCTGTGTTCTCTCTGAGATCCACTAAGGAGTCAGTACCACAGCTGTGAATGAGTAACTCCTGACTGACCAGTGTATTCTAACTTGGGGAAAAAAGCACAGTTTTTCACATATTGTTTGAAAATAATTTTAATTCTTTGTGCCGCCCATCTGGGTGCTTAGCCTGAAGACAAGTGGACAGTGTTTTCAGGCTGCCTGAGCCCCAATCGCTCCAACCTTTGAAAATCAGGAATGGTCTATTTCCAAAATGGTAATGCAAATAATCTGAAACTACTTCAAAAAGCTTGAGCAAGATTAAAATACGGGAGAATAAAAAGAAGACACATTCAAAGGAAAAGAATAATTTCATATTACGCGCTTAATTTTAGGGACCTGTGACTACATTTTGAATCATAGCTGAATTATTATCATCTTATAGAGGATAGAGCTAGTTACAAAGGGCAGAACCCCCTGAAAATGCCCTTTTCAGCCATGTTGGGACTCTGAAGAAGTCCAGGGAACAGAAATGGTGTTCATGTCTAGAAAGCATGGCCTGTGAAAAGTGATCAGGGGAAGACTGGATGATTTCTGGAGAGCTTTCTCAGGTTTAATTTCTATGATTTTACTCAAAGTATCTTTCCTGTATGGGTTTAATGGGCTTTATAAACATTAACTAATCCATTTAACTGCCTAGGAGATAGAAGCAGAAGAAGCAGTGGGAGAAAAGCCTCCCAAAGTCAGAGAGAAGCCAGGAGAAGATTTCTTGCCATGTAATATTAGGTTCTCCATCTCCATACAAAATTAGAGCAAACAGTAAGAAAAGAGTACATCAACTTCACCATGCTAATTCATTGAAATTCTATGAACAGGGAAGTACTGCTTGACCAAAGGGAAGAATCAAAATAAAATGAATTTCTGCAACAAAACCATCTTACTTCATCTGGGGCTTTCTACAAACTGTCACAAGAGTACCACTGAGAGAACTAAAGCAGGAGAATCAAACCATGATGTGTTTCTATTATTGCATTAGCTGCTGAATGTAGGAGGGAACTAGCTTTTTGTGACAATAATACAGTGTTATGTGCACACTCAAGTCAGGCTGTGGGGATACACTTAATGCACTGAAATAATTTTCCTCCTTTCTTGAAGAAGTAGCTTTTCCTGTGGAGGGAAAGGGATAGCTGGAGAGAGTTCACTGAGGGCAAAAATATTGGTAAAATTACCAAGCATATTGCCAAAACATAAATGACTGGTCTTCAGCTATATGCCAGTAAGACCATAGCAAAGAAAAGTGATGGCCTTGCAGTTCATCTCATGTTTTAGGCGAAATTCTGACTTCAGACCCTGTGTCAAAGCCTGTTCAAGAATTTCAGGCAAAGCAGGACAGGATGAGGGAAGGTGCAAACTGAAGAGGTTGCTTTCCTGTTGCTCAAGTGTGCTTCAGCCTGCCCTTTTGTGATGACATTGAATGAAGTACATCTTTTGTGCTAAAAGAGGAATTCAATAAACATCTTAATGAGACCTGTGCTGAGGACTCCTCTCAAGCACCCTAACCCACAGCAGCCATCATCAGACATTTTGCTGACTGTCTTCAAGCTTACAGGAGTGGGCACGTGGCAACTTTGGTGGAGCACAAGGAAGAGAACAAAGCAAGCCTTTGCAAGGTCTATTAGGAGGTAATTCTTTCCCAGCCCCTTCAAACTGGAAGTTGTAGGCTGTCGGAATTGTCTCTGCCACCCTTAGTTGGTAGTTGGCTAGCTAATCTAAGTGCTCCCACTCTAGTCATGGGACAGAGGTAGGTATTTGCAGAGGATGACAAACTGTTTTAAGTTACTCCACCTTAGGCTGGAATTAATCACCCTATGGAGAGAGCTCTCTTTAATGATATAAATGGCCTAGGCGGCAAGTTCAGGGTAGACAGCCAAGCTATGCATTGATAAAACTGTTTCAGGTAACCTGAATGAAGTCTTCAGGGCTTTTGGTGACAAGAAACCATTTACTTTGGAAAAACATCAAGTCAAATATTTTTTGGTTTGCTGTTCTTTGGGGCTGAGGTGATTCCTAGCAGGTAAGCCTGATAATGCTGTCTACTTTCATTGCTGAAGAGGAATAGATCTAAAGTAGATCTAAAGACCAGTCCAGCTGGTGATGCACCCAGACGCAAAACAGATTTGTTATGGCACTATGAAGAGTCTGTTCTGCTCATGCCCATGAAAACTGTATGTGCTACCTATCATGGCACAAAAGTAAGGCTGCAAACCCTGTCCTCCTCTTCCCCTACATCCTCATACCCATGCAGGTGTTCTAAAACTGTGTTTTAGGAGGGGCAGGAAGAAGATATGTAAAAGTAAAGCAGTTTCTGTGGATGGCTTATGCAAATTGCCTCATTAGCTGCTCAGTCATCACAGTACTTCCTTACAGCTTTAGGGCACTTCACAGAGCCCTGGAGAAATAAGACTTGACAACAAACATGTATGTAAACTGGGAGTCCTACAAATTCTTAAGATATTTTGCATTACTCACAGAACTACACAAGAATGTATTGATGCAATCTGCCCTTCATGTTCACCTCTCTGTGCAAACATCATGGTGCTCAGTGCAGCATCACAGTGCTTGGTTCAGTTTGCAGAAGGCACCCTCCCAGCTGTGGGACTCGTTATTTGGGGCTCTCTTTATTGCACTTCACTACAGTGCAGGACTAGGCCCTATTTAATGTACACTACCCAGGCCCTTCTTGGACTATAGAATTTTGCTTTTCCCTCATGATGGTATCTCCAGTTCTGTCAGGCTAATGTCTCAGTCCTTCACAGACATTACTGTATTTGCCTTCTTACCACATTTATGAGATGAAGCAATATAACTATGGATATTTTGCAAGCATCCACTAATTTGTGGAACCTGATTTGTAAACTGTTGTTCTCCAAAGCAAAGTACAATGCTGGAGCAGGGTTCTCATCTGTTGTAGCTGCTGGTTCTTGATCTTCACATTGAGTCTTGGAACATGAGGAACACAACAGCAGAGGCTAACTATGAAAATCTTAACCTAAGTAGAAAGGGAAGGTGCTTAATTTGTGAGCTAGTATTAGTCACTTCAGGGTTGGTAGGATAGAATCAGCTCTAAGTGTCTAACTGCCTTGATGAAACTCGTACCTGTCCTGTGATAAGATTGCAGATTCCAGTAGTATTTGTGGCACAGGACTTGGCATCTCTGAAATGCAAGTCTTCCCTGATTTTGCTTCTCAGTTTTCTGCAGGACTCCTCAGTGAAACTGAACCCGAAAGAATCAAATGGTTCCAAATAGTCTTTAGTCTTCTCAGAGACTAGCCTCGCACTCCTGTGCTCCTGCCTGGGAGAGCCTGCTGTGTTTCTGAGAAAACTCCTCTTGGAGAGTCCAGCAGCCTGAGGCCAGCTTGGTGGCCACTCTACACCAAGTGACACACATAATGAATCTGATCTTAGTCATCTTCTGACAACTTTTATTCATGGGGTGGAGACACTACTTCCTTCTTAACTTCTACAGAGAGAATAGAAGAAAACACAGGGCCTCAGATAGGTCATCAAACCTTTTTTCACAATCCACAGCAAACTAACCGCAGAGAGTCTATAGTACTACAGACTTCAAACTCTTCTCCACCCTCAGCAAAAGGGGATGGCTTGGTATTTTCTGTGCTGTGGTACTCTTGCTCTCTCTCTTTTTCTTTTTTTTTTTTTTTTGTTTTAAGGCAGTACTAATTGCTTTCTCATAATGGGAATGGAAAATCTAGCTTACAGCTTTGTCACGTGACAGATATTTTACACCTGCTCTGTCACTTGAATGGTTGTGAATAGGCTGTTTGTGCCACTGTGCAAAACAGTATCAGTGTTAGCAAGAGTGATAGGAAGCCAAGTCCATCTGTATTTGTGAAACTCTCAGATCACATTGCAGGAGTTGTTTTACGTTTAGCACTTGCAAACTAGCTTGTCATTCTTCTTCAAAGATTGTGTAAGTGTTAAGATGAAAGATAGCCTCAACCAAGTGATAAAAATAGCTTCAACTGAAAAGCTGTATGAGCAAGAGAATTCAAAAGAAAGCTGGTACTTCTGCCTACATTGTGCTAAGATGTGCTCGGATAAAGGCCCACATAAAGACTTACATGAATCTTAGCAAAAAAAAAAATTCGTTTTCTAAAGTGCACTTGGTTTCACCTGAAATCTCAAAACCAAACTATCAATGGTATGTTTGTTTGTGGAGTTAACCTTGTACACTGGTGCTCTAGTGTCACAAGACTTCGTCAAGTGACACTATGTTATCAATACTATTGGATATTGGAGAAATTCACTGTCTGTTACTGTTTTTCACACTGTCCAGAGACCATTTCTTGTCTCCTAGTTGTTCATATGTTAAATGCATTAAACATTAAGTGCTTACACAGTGCTCACCACTGGCACTTCCAACTTCCCTCCCTCTACACATTTCACTGAAAAGACTATCAGGGAATTCTAAGCCCCCCAAGCCTGTGGTTTTTTTAACCTGAAATCACAGAGTCTCTCCTGAGCTGTAGCCTATCATTTTCTCTGCCTGAGAAAGAAGCTTAAAAAAATTGGGACCAAAATCTCTGGACATGAGCCACAACCTGGAGAAGCTGTGTCGGAAAGCTGTGACAAGTGAAAACTGTTTGTCAGCTAGTTTGAGAATCAGTGTGAGGGAAGAGAACAGGATGACCCACTAGGGGGAGAGACAGACTGACCAGCTGACACTGGGGTGCACTGGGATGGACGAGAGAGAACACCTGATTATCTTCTCCAGGTCAAGAGAAGGAAAGGAACTGCTGACAGAGAGAGAGGGAGAGAGCATGCATTTGGGCACAGAAGTCATCCAAGGGCCACCAGAGTGGTGAGCAGACCTCTGAGATTTTCAGGTTCTTAAAGAAAGTTAAAGTTAGGCACACTTCATAACTTAGTGGTGTCATGAGGTCATTTCAGCAGAAATTGCAAACCACAGAAAGTTTTGTATCTCACTTCTGCGGTGGTTTATTAATGCATTTGGGGTTGGCACTGGATAATGTATTTTGGTTATAACATGTTTCTAATTAAGAAGAGCAAAACCCACACCAGGTATGAGGCAGAAGATGGTGTGAGGTGTGTTACTCTAACCAAGATTCTAGTGTAAGGACTACAAATAGTTACAGCGTGTGGCCACAAATGAGAAATGTCATTGATTTTGGCTATTACAAGAATTCTTCTTTACAACTTAAGCTTAAATAAGAGAAGGAGGTAATACATACTTCTTACCTGGATCTTTTGAACTCTGATGTCAAGCCCTGGGATTTATTCTGGAAATTCCCAATGAATACTGTGTCCTACTTCACTGAATTCGGTGGTGGATCTCAAATATGTGACAGAACCTGGCTTTAAACTGATTATCCCACACATTCCTGTGACATCCCAGGCTTTCATGGTGGGGCACATTCACTCCCTCACACCTGTTTTGGGTTTCCCCAAAGGGCTGCTGTACTTCATAAATTTGCAATGCCGCAACCCAGTCTGTCTACCATGGTGTCCAAAGCTGCCTGGTTGATCTCACCTGTAGGGAAAATGTAGTGCCCACAGTGGCCAGAATGGAAGCACTTAGCACAGAAACCAAGTGATTTATTTTCAGTGTGGCTGAACTTTTTAGCACTGTAATCCCACAGTCATTGTTAGTCCAGATCTAGATATCTCAGAAAAAAAAAAAAAAGGAAGATAAGAGAAAAAATAACAAAGATATTAGTATTTCTGAGCAGAAATAACAACAATAAAATATGATACTACTACTACTATGTCATCCAAAACAATAAATAGTTACATTTGTTCAGCCAGCCAATCCCTCATGAAATAGTCCCTCTACAACTCTTGCTTTTGCTCTTTCCCTACTTCTCAAGGCCTCTGCTGTCATACTCAGTCTGTAGTTCTCTGTGTTGCAGCATCATGTTAGAAAGAATAGCTATTTTTTACTACTATCTGTATAAAAAATGTGCCTGTGCCCCTAAAGTTAAGCAAAAGTAGGACAAATTGAATATAGCCACTGACTCAGAAGAGCTGCTGTTCCAGCTAAACCAAGTAAAACCGAAGTTTTGGGCAGGTGACAATGGGTTCAGACAAAGCCAAGCTGGCAAACATCAGCCCTGAGGCCCTGCACACCCAGCACGCAGCCAGTGACCCAGCAGTAGCAATACCAACTCCAAGTTACAAGGCTACAGAATACTTGGGAAACAGTCTCCATTTACAAGGTTACAGAAATCTCCCCCTTATCAGATTCCCTTGTAACAAGAGGTAATTTTCAAAGAATGTTTCACAAGACAATACCAAGAAGATACAGTAATTTATTTCAAGAAATTTTTATAATTTTGAGCTGGAGACAGGCTAGAAGAATTCACCAGCTTCTCTTTCCCTCACCAGCCTTCCACATAGGGAAACTTTGTTCAGCCCCAGCTTTTGAGAGCCAACAACTTGACAGGTTGATATGGAGAAGCAAAGAGGTGTGCTGTAAGGAAAGGATTAGGGACGAAGGAACAGACTTATTCTCCAACATAACTACACCGGAAAAAGGAACTAAAGACTTCTGAAACAGAGGAAGTAGTCCTTAGGATTGGGAAGTCTGTGCTAAGGGAAGTGATCCAGAGAAAAGAAAAAGAGGCAAGGAAACTGAAAGTTCAAAAATACATTAGAGTGGGTTGAAATTTCTAAATTGGAGGGGACTAAAGCAGCTCGTGGAATTAAGAGCAGTGCCCACGCATAACTTCTTGTTTCCACCTTCTGCCAAGAGACGAGGAGATCTTCCACCTTACAATTCCCTCTTCTACCACTCAACAGCTATTATTGATATTTTTTTCCTATATTCTTTTTAGAGAACCTGTGCCTGGTTTTGTCACAAATATTCCATCCCATCTGCAAACTTTGAGGGTTCTCCATGTCTCCCATGCCCCTGCTGTAACAGACTATTCGTATCCATGTTCCTGAACTGCTGGAGAACCAGAGGGACTCTCCAATAGCCAGTCCTGAGAGCGTTTTGGTGCCCAGGTTGTGATGAGTGGATAAACATGTTCATATTGTGCAGTTACAGGTACAACTGAGCTAAGCCCTATGAGCTGCTAGTCCCAGCTCCCAGCTGCTGTTTACCCTGAGCACAGGATGGTTTTCTGACCTCACAGGTTTGTGTCTCTGAAGTGGACTGTCTGTGTGATGATACTGTGAAGGTGCCTGGGGCTGGCAGTGATGGGTTGCCTGGAAACCACTGCCCTCAGTATCTAATGTGCAATAAAGAACATCTGGTAGGACTCTAAAGAAATTTTCCAGCTCTTTGGAGGCACATACTCATGGTGTCCCAAACTCACTAAGATTAGATGGAGTAATTTAGTACTCTAAGAGGAAGTTTATTGTGATTTTTTCCTCAAAGCTGTATCATCCTAAGTATTGCTGGATTTCTGTCGTTGTTTCAGCACATGGTTTCTATGGGTTGATTCTCACTTGTCATGCTGCTTAAGCATCTTAAATGAGAGCTAGTGAGAGATCTTGAAAAGGGTTGGATAAGTGAAACTCCAGTACTTAGTCAGAAATTGACATCTGGTTTTTCCCCCTAGAAGTGGAAGAAGCAAGGAAGAGTAGATGTTTTCTACAGCTTCTGTGGGTTGTCTTCCTTGTCCTTCTGTCAGCTATTCCCATTAGGAAGGCACAGTCCCTTAGCTGGATCACAAACCTCTATACCTGCTAGATGCCGAGGGCAAATCCAGAACATGCCAGCACTTTTCCCTGCTCCCACACCAGGTGCTTTTCCTTACAGAAAGAGGGGAGCTTCATGGAACCAAAGGCTTAGAGGGCCAGACTATGCAAAACCTCCCAGTTCTGTTCCTGAGTAGGCAGAACTTCAATTTCAGGAACTTTTCTTCCCATAGAATGATCTTTCAAGTTCACAGTTTTGATCTCCCAGAAGCCCTCATCAAATCATACCCTAGCCTGAGGGTGGGCCAAATGGAAGACACCTAAAATCCAGTCTCACACCTTCTGAAGTTTGGGCTGTCCCATGGAAAGTCAATAGAACTGAAGAACAGTGTGAAAGCTCAGAACTTGGCAATCATAGGCTGGAGAAAAGCCAGAAGGAATCACAAATAGCACCACAATATACATTATTATTTTTCTTTTCTAACTCTCAGTGCTCCTTTGGCGTGCTTTGCACAGTATTAGCATACTTCATTTATTTTAAACGTCTGGGAGGTGTTTTTGAGGATATGGATGTTTGGATATTTTGTTGCACATGACCAAGAGGCCTTGGAGTAGAGTAAGCTCAGACCTGGATAAGGTCTCAGTGTCACAGGCATCATGCTACAAAAGGACAGAGAAACATGAAAGAGAAAAGTAGAGCACTGTGAAACATGTTAGGTGAAAATCAATGGCCAGAAAGTTCAAGCCCTTCAGAACGTACACATTTCAGAACCACGTAGGGAAGTGTTACTTGATGTGAAAAGTAGTACTTAGTATTTAAACCGGCAATCTGATATCAGTGGTTTCAATATGGCTTGGTCTCTGGAGAAACAAAAATTGCTTTAGATTTGCAACAGCTCATTGGAAGATCTGTTCTACAAACAGCAATAATTTCCTTATTCCATCCTCATCTGAATAATGCTCACCTTTCCACTAATTTAGTGGAACAAGATTGAGCTATGTATTTTGGCATATATATTCACAGTATTACACCTAGCCCCAGGAAATCCAGGTGACATAAAATCTGAATGTTCCTGGGTGCTTTTTCAGTGGTATTTGCACCTGACAACATCTTGGCACATGAAAACTCACTGATCCTTTTTTGAGTAGATGGCAAATCTTCTTTTTACCAATTTTACTGTGTGTCAGAACCCTTGAAACTGAGGAAACAGTGCATCTGCTATGTGCTTTATTCCAAGATCACACCCACAGAGACAAGTAGATTGTCACTGACAAGCTTCTGTCTAAAAAGTATGTATAAATTGAAGAAATGGCACTACCAGCTCATTATTGTTATCCTGTGAATGTAGTGCTCCTATCCAGAGCTCTTTCAGTGCATACAAGTGCAAAATTTTTTGAACATTGCTTAGTGTCTCCATAGATTCTTTCCATCACCTATAAGAGTAGCATAAAGTCTTGTGGTTCAACTCATTAAAAATAAAATGTCATATTTAGAGAAGAAGCACAATGCTTCTGGGTGCTCTGCTGTGTATGAGTGCTTGGGGTGATGCTGGGTGTATTTGTGTCTCTGTTCTGGTAGTTCTTACAATAATATTTTGGCACCAAGGTTAAAACTTTTTTTTGAAATCTTTAGGAAGTATAAAAACATGCAATTATATTTTCAGAAGGAAAGCTAGAATTAAGAAAATATTTAAAAATTTTATTACCCTAAAAAATAAAATCACTGACAATATCTAGGTTGTTTTCCCTGGTTTCAGATGTTCTCTTGATTAACTTTTAAAAATGTGTTTGCAGCAATACTACCTCAATATAAATGTTATTTTTCCCTGTGAATTTTTACAGGGATTTGGAGTGCAAAGCTTCCTCAGCAGGAAATTGGAGATAAGACTTATTTTGCTGAAGAGCTTCAGGGTGACTCTCAATTCCATCAGATATATTTTACATGATACCCACTCAAAAATAAGCAGAACCAAAGTTTGCTTATTCTAATCGAGGCTGGTGAGTCAATAGACAGACTTTAAAGAACCAAGACAAAGAAGGTGTAGCTAATGTTTATTCAAAGAACGCATTTCTAAAATGGCAGAAAATAAAGGTGCTTGGGAAAAGAGAGAGAGCCTACTTTGCTACAGGCCATTTTGTGATGGTTACATTTAGCAGCGAGCGCTGGAGGCACAAAGTTGGAAGTCCCACAGCTCCAGAGGTGATGCAGACCTCCCACCTGCTCTGAGGACAGCATTTTCAAATGTAGGAACCTCCATGAGTGACCAGTATAGGGGACACCTGGAGACATTGCTTTGTTATTTTTGGAGGGATGACTACCAAAGGCTGCTCCAGGCAGCAGCACTTCCAAGCATTTCAGGGCTACGCCCCTGGGACCATCCCACAACAAACAGGGTCCTGAAGGGCTTTTTTGCCTGGGATCTGAGGCAAAGAGGAAATGGTGACAGTGGCTGAGGTGATTCCCTCTTTGCAATGCGAAGCAGTCCCATGCCTGTCCACTTCCCCAATTTCCAGAGGGGTGTCGCACACGTGTCCCAGGGATGCAGGGATTCAGCTTCCACAAGGCAGAGCGTACTTGGGAGTGGGGCAGAAGCGATGCTTTTGTCAGAGGAGAAAATACATACTAGAGGAAGCAACCTGCCTGCTGAAGTGTATTAAAGGAGATCTAAAACTTAATTCAAATTTATTCTGTGGCAACGTATGGTCACCATTTTACAAACGCACCGGTTCTCTTGGGAAACCAGTGTCGCATTCCTTATGTGGCAGGTCACAGCACATCCCAACAGGAGGCACAGGCATACTGCATCTGCCAGGGGATGCTGCACACATGGTACAACCTCCAGCAGCACAGCAGACCTTCAGCCAGCCCCTCACACCAGCAGAAGGAGGCTCAGGTGTGCTCACAGGGCCCCTGCACTGTCAGACCAGCCGGAGAGCTGGGTGGGTGCCGAAAACGACTGTCCGGCCCCGGCACCTCCGGCAGGGCTGGAGAGGACACGACCACAGGACTGAAGGAGTCCTTTAAGATGGGCCTTGAATGTCACACCAGCGAAGGCGTAGATGATGGGATTCAGGCAGCAGTGGATGAAGGAGATGGTTTCTGTCAGCTGCAGGGCCAGCGCTATCTGGGAGCTCGCCTGGCAGTCATTGATGACGTGCAGGCTCTGCAGAGAGTCGAGGAACAGCGCGATGTTGAAGGGAGTCCAGAAGAGGAAGAAAACTATGACGATGATGAAGATCATCTTGATCGCCTTGACCTTGTTCCGGTTTTTGCATTTTTGCAGGTTTTTCAGTATCTGAGTGTAGCAGCAAACAAGGATGCTAAAGGGAATTAAAAGGCCCAAGATATTGGCTGCAAACTGAGAAGCAACCTTCCAGGTATTGTCACCTGGGGGGTATGTGGGGACACACTGCAAAGCCTGCTCAATCTCCAGCTCCTGGCTGAACATGATGTTGGGTACAGAAGCCAAACCTGCCACCAGCCACAGGACCAAACTGGTAATTATTCCACATGTGGCCGTCCGTATCCTCATGGCATAGACAGCATGGACAATTGCTATGTACCTGTCTACACTCATGAGGGTTATAAAGAAAATACTGCTGTAAAAACCTGTGTAGTAAATGCCAACCATTATCTTGCACATGGCATTGCCAAAAACCCACTGGTCTGAAGCGTAGTGGGCTTGGAAAGGGAGAGGCACAACAAAGAGGAGATCAGAGGCTGCAAGGTTCAGCAGGCAGATGTCAGTCATTGTCGTCAGCCTTTTCCTAGTCAGGAGAACCCAGAGGACCAAGGAGTTTCCCAGGAGGCAGAAGACAAACACTAGGCAGTAAAGAATTGGCAGAAAGAGGGACTTAAACCTGCGAAAGTTGTTTCCTTCATTGCACGGAGCAGTGTTTTCATCGTATCCATAGTCATATTCTGTTGTGCCAAGGAATTGGCTGGTGGGATTCATCTCAGGTACCTGTGCAGGAAAGAGAAAGGGTTAAAAATGTCTGGCTGTCCTGGAACAGCACTCCCGTGGTGGCTTCTGTCTGTGTTGTGTTGACCCTGTGGGTCAGCCTCCAGGCAGAGGGGGGACTACAAAATGCAGTCTTGGTCTGACTGGTTGGACAAGAACAGCTGTACTACCCAAAGGGCTGCCCTGCAGCCTGCCGATTGTTCCTATACACGTGTAAGTGTGAGCACTGGGAAGCTCTCTGTTCTCCTGAAACTGCTTTAGTGCCAGTGGACCAGGCCCTCATCATTAAAATGACAGGGAAAAACTCAGGTCTCTGCATAGTCATAATGATAAAAAAAATACAAATCTTGCATCTGATCTAAGGATCTCAATTTTCTTGTTCTCCCTGGGGTGGGGAAGCTTTTTGCCTGTAGCATAAAGACCCTCATAAAAGTGTTTCACCTGAGGAAGCTGTCACCCAGCAGCATAACCTCATTTTTTAGCAGAGCTGATCAGGGCTAGGTACTGGCACAGAGTGCAGGGACATGCAAGCTACTTTTCCATGGGTGGGTCCAGGATTGCATACAAAAAACTCTGAAGCAACACAGAATTCACAGGGCTGCACAGCAACACTTGCAGTGCCAAGCTCTGGGCTGCCACCGAGTTCCAGGGCAGCTGGTGAGCAGCTTAGCTGTGCCTTTTGCTACAAAACAGCAGTTTATTGCTCCTGCCTGCTCTGCCCAACTTCAGTTTTCTAGTGAAAACCAAGTCATTAGTGGGAGTGTGTCCTTACTCTCATTTCTGAAGAATTGCAATGAAAGCAGCCTCAAAACAGTAAAATAACCTGACATGTTCTCCAAAAGTGAGTCAGCGTTTTGGCCAGCTTTTCTATTGTTTCAGATGTCAGTTCATAACCCCTGTAAAACTGGATTGGGTTTCCAGACTTGAGTGTTCACATTTTAAGAGGTAACGATTCTTTCAAAAGGGTTTGGTTTTTCACTGCTAAGACATATGGAAGTTTATTCTGCGCTGCACCTCTGTTGCACCTGCTTACAGGTTGACCACATCTTGAAAGAGCTTCAAAGACACAGAGTTTCCAGGAGGGAGGAATAATTTGTAATAGTCACTGCTGTTAAGATGAAACAATAATATGAATGGAAGGGATTAATTCTATAGAAGTGGAGGATATTCTCTCCTGAATTAACGATTACTGCCTGGGGATACAAAAAGAGCGAAAACGGTGAAAACTTTTTGTATTGATAAGAAGGAATCACAATTCATCCCTTCTTGCCTGGCTATGCCACTTGTAGGGGGGACAGAACAATCTGTATATGCAGGCCAGAGGAGTGTCAATGTCCATCCTCTCCTCCAGGTATGGATGCTGTTCATGCCTCACTGCCCTGCCTCAGCTTTTCTTGGGACACTGTTTCAATTGGTATGTGCAATGCAGAGAAAACTGTTACAAATACAACATTCAACCCCACAGAATTCCTTGTTCAGAAATAACAAATAATGAGAGAAGAGCTGTGCTGCATCGATTGTGTAATTCTCTTCTCTACTGAGCTCTTAGCAGTAGCTAGGACATCTGCATTATTAATTTAAACTTTTTATAAGGCATAAACCTTTAAATATTCAGTTATTGGGTTGCTAGATAATGGCTCTTCTTGCAGCAACAAGCAACAGGTAGAAAATATTTCCTGCTAATGCTTTTGATGTGTGAAACTGGCATACTGTGACTAAGTGATGCAGCACTGGCTCACATTTCTTAATTGCCTGTCTAGGACCCCTCAAAAACAGTTTGTCAATTCAACTATCAAAACTAAAAAATAATCCAGGAATAATGAATAAGGTGTTATAGACATATAAATCTATAAGTATGTAGATAGATATGTACAGATAAATAAATCTAGATTTATAGATATAAAGAATCTACTTCTGGCAAAATTCAAGTGTTTTTCCTGGGCTGAACAGAGACTGGAGATGTTCTACTTCAGACCCTTACACCGTTAATACCTTTAACAGCTCCTGACCAGGGCACAGCATTTTCCACTTTCTCCCTTCCCCACATCACTCAGCAGAGCAGTCAAACTGAAAAAGCAGTTTTACAGAGGGTATCAGGGGAGAGGTAGCTGCTGCAGGTCCCCTGGTTGCCACACTGAGCCCATTAATAGCACATTGAATATGGATGGACTTTACCTTTGGCAGCACGAAGATTCAAGTCTCTCAGATGGCCCTGGTCCCCTTCTCCTTGTCCTCTGTTGCTCGGGCTCAGGGGTTTTAAGGAGGTTTACTCCACCTTCACTTGTGCAGAGAGCTGAGATTTGGTGATATGCAGGTGTCCAACGGGCAGCTGCCTGGTACAGAATAGGCTTGAAGGCAAATAGAAGATTTTGTGTCTATGGTAAACAGGAAAAGAGTGAGTGGGCTATCAAGCACCTTCTGAGAAACGAGTATCAAATACATCTCCTTTTTAACTCAGTAATGGGTAGCACTCCTTTAAATGAGTTTGCTAAGCTCCCCTTCTTCACAGCCACCACTGATTTAAGTGAAAAATTTAAAAGTTCAGATATCTCCATCACAGGAGACATGCTGATAAATTTGCAGCTTTTCACAGAAGTTGATATGCAATTTCCAGGTCGTATTATTTTAGTTTCTCATTTTCTTCAGCTAATAACAACTGGTATACTGCAATCTGTTTTTATCCCTCCCCATTCAAAATGGATTAGCTTTGTGAGCAAAATAAGAACTCACAACTACTAATACCACATTGCCATAATTTTTAAGCAATTCTTATTTAGTGGCGATATTTCAGTTTCTTTGCTACCTTGGGGTTTTTCAAGTTTATTTTAGTGACTTCAGGATGGAAAAGACCAAAATATTGAAACAAAGGCTTGAAATTTTTTATTTTATTTAATTGCTTTAAATTACTTATGTTTAGTGGAATACTGTAAATTGTGGTGCTTATAAGTCAGACAAATTATATGCTTTTTATCCATTAATCTCAACAGGTACAAATTTCCTGATTTTAAGAGCACAGAGAATGCCAGAGGTTCACTCTAGAGCCCCAAACAAACATGGGGCAGATCCAAAACACGACTTTTACTGAAGTTATTCACGTGTTCTTTGGTTGCAGCTCCAACCCAAAGCACGTTTGCAGGTCGCTGGTTGTTGCATAAGTGAGTAGGGAAAGAGAGTCTCAAAGAGAAGAAAAACTAAATACTGCAGGCAGAAAGGAAAAGTGAGAAAATAGGCTGAGGGGAAAAAGGAGTAGTGTCATGAAGGACCTGGCACTAGTCAGTAGCACAGTCAGAAAAAACAGACCTGTCCCATGACGTCTTCAAAATGCTCTCGCTGACCAGGGCATCACCCTGCCTCCAAGTACCCAAATGGTCTTATTACAGAAGAGACACCAGCTCCTCTTATTCTGTTAATTTTTTTTTTCAGAACTAATTTTTGAATATTGTTGCAACAGAATTTTATTTTATTGTATTCTCTAGATACTAATTATATGATTAATAATATGTCAATATTATGTATTGTCCTGGTGTTACAGACCAACAGTATGACATAGTGTAGTTTTATTCTATTTAGATTTATTTATATTTGTTTAGAAATCAATAAGCTCGGCTTTTATTATTTCTTTGGAACAAAACATTTTAAATTAAAGACGCCTCCTCTTCCATCATATGCTTTTTTGCATTAGTTTGGTTGGTAAGTTATTAACACATATAAAAAAATTAAAACAGTAGTTTGACATGAAAACATTTCTGCATTTTAAAACATGAGTATATATTCGAAAATTAAAAAAAATCTTGTGTGTTTTCTTGAGTTATTTTCTGCTGTACAAATTATGATCTCACAAAAAAATTTCAGTTCATCCAAAATGCATATTTTTTAATTGGGAAATCTCCCACTTGTGTAGTTTCAGCAGCCACAATTCTGCACAGTCAGGCAAAGGGAGGCATGAAGCTGGAAGAAGCAGTAGGGAAATATCAAGGAAATACTGCATGTGTTGGAGAAAGTTGGAGCATGCAAGAAAATGGAGACAACCTAAAAGGTGAGGAAAATACCTTGAATTCAAGAGAAGAAAAGCTAAGAGAGAAGTGAGAAGGCCTGGTGACTGATATGGCTGGAGGATGGCTGGGCTGGCTGCTGTACTTTGGGCAGGCCAAGGCATATGGATAGCAGCTTGGTAATAAGGAGAGCAAGGAAAAAAAAATGTGGTGGTGGCAGTGTTCTGGAGGAAACAGTAGAATTATGGAGTCTGATGCTCTGCTGTGTTTTGGGAAGTGTTATATAGGGGTGAGTCTCTGGCCCTACCTGGCTTTCAGAAAGGTTTATGTGCCTGCACATCTTCTGGATTGGTAGGTGATCCTGACACACAGCCAGAACCTGAGCTTTTCTCAGCAGAGAAAGAGAATTCATGAAAGAAAGCAGAGGATGTGATTCATCAAAAGCAGTGAAAGGAATAGAGTGGAGATGGGTTTGGGAAAAATGCTGTTTCTGACTGGCAGATATGAGGGTGGGTGGGAGGGAAAACCCAGCCCCAGGGGTGGGCTTAGGAACTGAAAGGACCAAAATTACAATGTTGGCTGATAATTATGATGGTGAAAACCAATAGGAGATGTCTGTGTTGTGGGACAGGGAAGAACCATAGACAGATTTCATTCTTCTCCCCATGCTGAGCCCTACTGGCTTTCCTGCAGGTAACCCAAGAGGAGCATGGGCAGGCAGAGCCCTGCTGGGCTGAAGGGCAGTAGAGATAAATAACTACAAGGGTATTCACAGACATGGGGTGCTGCCAGATGCAGGTGTGCTTAACTTTCCTTGAAAGCTTAGAGGAAGATATCTGGCGGAGAGAGAACAAGAGGTACACATTTCCAATTTTCTTCCTATCAGCTGTAAGCTAGGCTTGTGTCCATCCTGACACTTTTTCAGTCTGTGAGTAGCAAACACCACACTCTGAGTTACACAGGGGCCATGCAGGCAAACCTGGATTTTCTACTAAGCCAACACACAGCCCATCGTAGTACAGCTACAAAGAAACAAAGAAAATGTGGTAAACCAGCAAGAGGTGGTAAGATAGGAACACAGAAGTTAAAGGTCACCTGCACTTTAAAGTGCCATATTTGAACAGAAAGAGTTGCAGAGAGGATGCAAGGTGTCAGGATGAGCAGTGCAAGAGCTCAGTGTGGTAAAGCAAGGTCGTGGCAGGGATATGTTTGCTACATACAGACAGCCCAGTGAGGACATGGCCAGGGGAAAAGAGGCTTGTCCCACCTTACAAAGAGTACAGCCATACAACAGCAGTATTTGCCTCCTTGGGCTCATGTGAGTTTGCTGCTGGGCTACTGGGGCTGTGGAGCAGGCTTGCTGTGGGAGGAGAGGCAGCCAGCTGGTGTAAAACAGTCCTTGGTTAAATGCCTGAAGGGAACACATGACCCAGGGGCTCTCATAGCCAGGGACAGGACAACAGGCTCCAGGCAATCCCTCCCAGGGCCTCAGGATATTCCCAAGGTGCTGGGTGGCTGCTGAGCAGCAAGAAAGTCTCAAATCTATTTGTTAAGAACCTGTGCAAAATCCACCCCAGAGCTTCCTTCTCCAGCAGGCCTGACTGCTTCCCTACAGTGTCCCTCCTGTTCTATTTTAGCTGGTCCCTAATACCAGAGCTAGCAGTGCGTCTCCATTCTCCAGTGGGATCTCCTGTGAGAAAAAAATACCTTACAGCAAAACAGAGACAACCGGTTGTGGGTGTCTGTGGTGCTCCAGCCTACAGCCAGTTTGGGTCCATTCACCCACTCAGGACTGTGAGCTACAGGAGAGAAGAGCCATATGGCATCACTGCTTTGTGAAAAGGCTGGTGCAGACAGTCCCCACTCAAGCTCAAAAACATAGAAAAAATATTGTTGTATCAGGAGCTCTCTTTTTTGTCTTATGTTTTGGCAGTGGCCATCAGGGTCAGCCTGCATGGGCCACTGCAGCCCCAGACAGTTGGCAAGGCTGGAGAGTCTCCAGTGTCTGTGCACCACACTGCTCATGCTTCCCCTTTAGCTGCCACCACTGCTGTTCCTTTATTTACACTCGAAGTTGCAGCTTCTGCTGTTTTGTCTTCTGTCAGAAAAGTTGCTTCAGTAGGGGAAAAAAGCCCTGTGCAACCCTTCATATAGCTGAAGACACTGTCAGCCCAACACATCAGAATAATGCAGACTTCCACCCCTCCAAACTGCTCAGAGCCCCAAGGGAAGCATAAGGGAAGTGATGCTTCACTGAAGCTCTGTGTTACATGGAAAGGCTGTGGCAAATGCTGTAACCAAAAGGAATCTTGCTGTGAGACAAACAGCATGGCCACATCTCCAGTCCTACAGCCAGAAATGTTCACTGGCAGTGGAGACTCCCCATGGGCACCAGCTCAGCCTCTGACATCAGTCCCAGAGGGTTTCCTTATCCTCTGCCTTCCCTGCAGCTCCTCAGCCTGGAGTAGATGATCAGCTTGGCTGCTGTAAAACCCCTATGCCTGCTCTGGTAGGAACCTCTCCTTCTTCCTACAGATGGTCTAGATGAATTGAGTTCAAACACAGAAAGGAAACTGTAGTTGCCTTACAGAAGGCACCACCAGCAAGAGCTTGCTTTGGCCTCAGGAGTGCCAGCCACAAGCCCTGGTATCGCTCTTGGTGTTCCCTACGGCGCATGGGAGGCACCTTTCTGACACCATGGCTCTGGTGTTGGAGTAGCAGCTGTTAGGAACATATGGGAATAAAAGAAGAGTGAGAAAGCCTACCTGATACGGTATTTTCCAAAAGAAGGCTAAGTATTTCCTGGATCTGCTTGCTACCATAGCACCCATCTGGAAAGTAGGAATGCGTTTACTTCAATGCGATGCTCAGCTTCCACCTGTCTCAGAGCTGTGGTAACCAGCCAAGTCAGGTGCTGCTTCTCTCCAAGAAGATCACTTTCTTCTGCTTTTGCTCAACAGCAAAATAAAAGAAGCTTCTTACTCAAAAGGAGGCCTTTGCCTTTCAGATCTGCTCTCACTTTACATCTCAGAGGGCTTATTGCGTCATATTGGAAGAGAGAGGAGATGGCTTAGTTCAACAGAGGAAAACAAACAGGATTAACTGCAATAGGGGTTATGGGGTGTTCAGAGGTGGTGGGTTGTTCAGCTAAAATGCCTTGCAAAATACCAGCAGTCATCACTGTTGGTGACAAAAACAATGAAGACAGCTCAGTTTTGCAGAAGGTAGAGGTGGGGGGTCAAGGTGAGCATGTCCTCTGCAATGTGGCAGGTAGCACTTTGATGAATGTCCCACCCCAGATTCCTTCTCCTGGCAATCTCTTTGTCCCAACAAACCTCTCGCAGGTGTCTCTGCTTCCTGTATGGACCAGCAACTGCCCTCCCCCAACTGCAGCACCCTCAGTGAATCCCTTGGACCCATCTTCCTTAGGGCAGCAGGGATGGGCAAGGGGGACACTGAGCCCTGGAGGTCCAGGGCTGGCAGTCACCTGTGAGGTATGAGAGGAAATGCCACAAAGGAGCTATCTTTTGAGGAATCCTTGTCTGTTTTGGTATTTTCACAATGTTTGGGTCTATCAGCATCAGCTATCAACACACCATCTTATCAAGACCGCGTTATCTTAACGAGAATTCATTTCATCAGACCACCGCCAGTGTAGAGGTAAAAATATGTCATATGGCAGAATGGTTCACTTCCTTTTCTCAATTGAAATAACATATTTGTATGCCCAGGTACAAATGGGGGGTGAGACTTTGTGACCAGGTAAGATTCTGAGTAATGGGGTTTTTTGACATCAAAAAAGTATATTTTTGCTGACTAAAATATCTCTATTGCCAAGTTGTTAGGCAGGAGAATTTTCTGCCTCCAAATCAAGCAAAAAAAAGAAAAATTTTAATACTTTATTCTGAGAAGTCCCAGATGGGACATTGCCATTTTTCATTTTCAAATGTGTCATTTTCAAATATAGCATTTTTTAAATAAATAACCTCTTCTTCTAACCCTTGTTCCTCAAAAACAAGCAGACTTCAAAGCTTCAAAAACTTTCCAGTAGAACTAAGACGTGTTTATTGTGCTGATAGCAGACAGAAATTCTTATTTTTCTTTTCAGCTTGATCAGCAAAAAAATTGACACCTTCCACTAAAATGTGGAGTTGTATTACCGTAACAAAGTGCTTGTGTGTGCAGATGTGCACAAATGTGCACAGGAAAAACCTATTTGTTGTTGTTCTGGCTCTGTCTCCTGCAGCAGATGCTCAGTGCAATAAAAAAGGCTGTGAGCCAGAGAATCCTCCAAAAAACTGTGGGTGAGTTTGTGTAGGAGAAGCAGCTGGAGGTGTTTGATGAGGCTTGGACCAGCTTACTCTGCTCCATGCTCTGCTTTTCGCTGCTGGCACCAAAGCCACAAGGATTATGGGTCTGACAGCTGCAGCCTTTCACAATCGTTTGGTTTCACCCAAGCAGAAATCAGTGCGTTGCAAAACTCCCAGCACAGTAACTCATTCATAGCAGTGTCAGCAGTGAGTGGAATTTTCTCACCCATGCGTTACGAGAGGATAATTGTGAGACACAAAGGAGTAAACAAATACATCTCTTGCATATGGAGTATTTGAGAACAAAAATCTTCTCCATCTGTCCCTTGCTTGACACTTATTTTTCTCACCCTGGAAGACTTACGTTTTTAAAACTTTGCTGTCCCAAACCTTTGCTTCACCAGTGCACAGTCACCTCTTAGATTTGCATCTGGTAGTGCTTTGGCTGAGGGTGGAGATCAGAGAAGTCTGCAAGCAAGAATCAGTTCTGACAGAGAAATCACAGAATGCAGGCCTGCATGGGACATAGGGAGAACATGGAGTCCATCCCCTGTCTTGAAGGCAGGGGCAGTGTCCCACTGTTACTCTTGCTGTGCTGTTGTTCTGCCTGCTCCTACAGCCCCTACAGCTTTCCCCCAGCTTCTCCTTATGAACCATCCTAGTGCTTCTCCAGATTCACTCCTAGTAAATTTGCCTCAATCCAAAACTCTCCTGGTATAATTTGAGCCAGTTATTTAACTTAGCCTTGGAGGAACAATTACTTCTAGTTATCTTAAAATAATACAAGACAATGTTTTCCTGCAATCTTAACAGCTCACAATTCATATTTTTTTTCCTCTGAGGTCATGCTTTCTAAACTGTTAATTGTACTTGCTGTTCTTCTTTGGTGACTGTCCAGTTTTTCTTAATCTTTTTCTGCACTGCAGTGCCCCAAACTGGCAAAGCAGATGGGAAGAGTCACCTGCCTGGAGTAGCTGGTTTCTTTTGCAATTACATAGCACTGGTGGAATCACAGTGCTTTGGTGCTGGATGTCACCCCCCAGACGTTTTTTCCAGAAGTGCTGCCTTCCGGATACTGTGCTTGTGGCCTCAGCTGACCCTGCCCATGGGGAGAAATGGTCACTTGTCCTCAACGCACTGCAGCCCATTGCTGCGAGGCTTTTTCATCTGTCAAGGTCAATTTAAGCAGTCATCCCATCCCCCAGTGCATTCGTACCCCTTCCCAATATGATGGCATGTGTAAAAATAGCAAAATCATGCACCAGACTTTCATCCAGAGCAGCAAAGTGCAGCAAACATTGCTTTGTGCAAGGGCAGGGTGCAACCCTGAATGCAGGATGCAACCCTGAATGCAGGATCATTCTGAATTGCCCTCTTGTCCAGTGGCAACCACTCAGGAGTTTGTCTGAGCACTTGTGCACCCACATAAAGTCTGACTGAGGTGCTCAGAAAGCTTGCTAGCTCTGAGGTATGGAATACCATGGTTTTGCCAGGTGGCATGGGCCTGTAACTGAGGCTGATTTGACTTTGGTTTTTCTCGGCAAATCTGTATCAGCTCCTACATTTTTTATTTTCCTGCATCCTGTTTATTCCTTCTGGAGCTTTCCAGCAACTGTAATTGCACTGACTGGCACGTAATTCTCTCTCTGGCATAAACTGATGGCTCCCCACCAGATTATCAAGGGTCCCTGTGCTGGCTGGCTGCCCAGACCCCACCACCAGACCTTGGCACTGGCCACACTGGCTCAGGGCAAAGGTAGCTGTTGGAGTCCAGGAAAAGCCTGGGAACTTTTCCTGCTCCTCTGGGTGTTTGTTTTATTCCCAAAATTCCTCAAGATAGCTTAGCTCAGGACCTAAGCTTTGGGAGAGGTTCTCTTCACTTTTGGGAGAACTTGAATGCACCAGAGAAATGAAAAGATTCTTTTTTAATGTACCACAGAGTGTGTAGTTGTAGTTTTGAGGTTTTGCTATATATGTTATATGGAGCCAACATGGAGATTCTAGGGTGTCGGCTCCTTCTTCTTCATCTTCCTCTCTCTTCTCCTTCTCTTCCTTTTTCTCTCTGACATGAGTTCCTGTGACTTGTTAATTGGTAGATAGAATTTAGTGTAGAGGAGACATATCAATAAGGTTGATATTCACTGGTTTTGGGAACAAAATAAGATATGTAAAGTTTTCTAACTGGTTGATAATAGATATAAAAGCTACCTGCTTCGGGTAGCCATTGCCTTTCTGC
The DNA here is from genome assembly GCA_013396875.1 of Vireo altiloquus. Lineage (NCBI taxonomy): Eukaryota > Metazoa > Chordata > Aves > Passeriformes > Vireonidae > Vireo > Vireo altiloquus. Next base: position 30,565 of record VZRF01011044.1, read on the forward strand.
CCTCGTGTTCCTGGAGGTCACAGCACAGTCTGTGCCTCCGAAACTTTGATAAGAACGAAAAATAAACAAGCTTTGAAACAGCAGAAAGAAGCTTTGTTTCATCTTTTCGGGACATGGGACACAAGGAACACAGCTGGGCCAGGAGTCAGCAGGGTCCAAAGAACACCCGACAGGTGGCCACTGGCCACCACCACCACTGCTGGGTAGCCCCACACCAGCAGCACCCAGCTGCAGCTGCTCCGCTCTGGTCCTGGCACTAAGCAGGGCGCAGCTCTGGTCCTGGCACCAAGCCAGGCAGTGCCTGTCAGAAACCACTGAAAAGCACAAGTGGTTGCACCTCTTCTGCCTCTCAACTGGCCTCAGACCATGCCAGCCACATGGCCGTGAGGAACCAGGAGGCCTCAGGGTCGGAAAATCCCCCTGTGGTACCAGGGCCGATGTCTCTCTCCATTTTTACTGCAGGAGCCTCTTCTGAAATAAACTCCTGTTGGTTACCAGATTTTTAAAGGAAAAAAGGTGAAACATATGAAATCATGCTCTTAAAACAGGGAGATCTGTGTAGTTTAGGACTGGGGTGATAACTCAGGGAGCCTGAATTCAAACTTGCACCCTGCTACTGGCAGGCTGCTCTCAGCATGAGACCATCATGCACTGAAATCTGAGCATCTGGCATTTCCCATCTTGACCACAGTGGCTACAATCTCAAAGCAGGCATCCGTGTGGCATTGTCCTGTCTCCTTTCGGCCTCTGCCCTTGTCAGGGGCACCAAAAGAGGCTTTGTTGGGGTAACACACACCTATGCTGCTGCAGTATGAGCAGAGGTGTGAAGAGAGCTTGGCAACAGTACTGATAAATCTTTCTCTGAGCCTCTGGTAAACAGGAAGCTGGTGAACAGCTTTACTATTTTTCTTAGGTTTTTAGGTTCTTTTGGTCTGATTTTCATAGCTATTCTTTTTCACTTACTTCATCTCAGGAAACACATTTTTCTGCCACCTATTGCCGGAAATGTGCAAGATACCAAGTGCTGAAAACCTCAATGTTCTCTCAACCCTCTCTTCAAGAGGTGATGAGTCAAAGGGCCTGGCAATGAGGGCATCAGAGTGTGTGTGGCAAATTCTGGAAGTGCAAGGGTCAAGCTCACAACATTAAACATAAGGTTAAAAGAGTTTGACAATGGAGAATGCAGACACTTAACACACTTCTGTGCCATGTTCAATGTGGGGCGGCTTTTCACCAATATCAGAGTGAGAATTTCAAACCTTTCTGGTCAATACATCCAGGAGCATAGGTCTCTAGCAAGGTGTGGCACCAGGCTCTTGGGAGCACATTTTCCACACCAAAGACCCGCCCTGCTGTCCACACCAGGCACGTCCACCATCCACAGCACTGCAAACAAGCCAAAGAAGCACAGCTGCTGTGCCGGGCCCATGAGCCAGAGCAAGCTGGGGGAGAGGGAAAGCCCTTGCACTCAGTGTCCAGGCACATCATGAGCGAGCAGGGCAGACTGTTCTGCTGTTCATCAGATACCCCTGTCTTGTCTTAAGCTGAAGACAGCAGTGCAGGTACAAAACCTGCAGGGATTAATGTTCACCACGTTTAAACTCTCTCCTGATCTTGCATGGTGCTGCTCATGTCAAGACCCTGCAAACAGTCAAGACCCTGCTGCTTAGAGGGAAGCATGGCAAGGTTTGCCAGCAGCAGCCTGGGGCTGCAAACATGACTTCGGCCAACCTTGCACTGACAGAAAGGAGTTTGCTTTTTGCATTCACCTTCTTACCCTCTCTTCACAACAGCAGTGAGGAAGAGCCCTTAAGCTAGACAGGGTAAAACAGATTCCCACCACCTACACCATCCTCCCCTCTGGGCTGGGCATGGACATGCACAGCTCAATGATGATAATAGATACAGCCTAAAATGCTCAAAATGTAACAAATCCAGCAAGAAGCTGGGTTGAATAAGAGAAGGATGTGTCACTTTCCGGTATGTAGATGTGTGGGTCAGGTTTCCTTCTCAGTATCAAACTGCAGCTTTATTTTTTCTGTTTCGAATGAGTGGGATAAAGCAGATGAACTTTTCCACTGCATGGTTAAAATCTCTATTTCCTTTTACAACACAAAATTTTCTTTTGCTGACTCTTTACTGATAAGCTCAAATAATTCCAGGCACCATCAAGATTTCCTACCTTGTAAGTTAATAGGCAGGAGAGTAAAATGTCAAAAGTTTCATTAACCTTTTGAGGGTCTTTCTGAGCAGGACCTAGCTCAAGACCAGACCTAATTAATAGACAAGAAAAATAGTAATGTATCCATATTTCTTGGACAGAGCAAAGGACGTCTGAGAAATCCCAAAGTCAAGACTTGAGTCCCAGTGCTCTAGGCACTCTTTGAAGAAAAAGAAAGCTCTTGAATTAATCTCAAATAATGTTCAAAACAAAAAAAATAGTGGTTTGGGTATCTATGCTTCCTAAACTCAAAATGATCTCTGCTTGCTTCACCTTTATTCTATCAAATGAGTGCAAAGTCAACAACTCCAAACTCAGAAAACCTTGCTCAGTGTCAGCTTTCTCTAAAGAGAAGCCCAGCATGTAAGTGGGGGTAGTCAGCACTGGGAAACATTTGCACCTCACTTTGTCAATCATAGTTGGGATATCCCATCAGCTGGGATAAAGTAAGCTTGTCTTTTTGACTACTTAGGACTTCTATCGCTAAAATGGGTCTTAAGATGGAACAAACCAACCCTTATTTGTTCCTGCTATGGCTCAAGCAAATTTAAAACATAAATTTTTCTCTGTAACATAATAAAATAGATCCACAGTCCAAGGCAGCAAAGTGAAATCTCATTATGAAAAAAAAAAAAGATGCACAACATTTTGGGGTTTTCTTTGCTCTTTGAAATGTGAATAGGTATTGTGATAAGACATCAAACAGCAGTTGACCACATAAACCAAAGGAGGTTAACATTTAATGTACTTCCCAATAAGGCATGCTATTCAACAGTATGATTGTGCTCTCATCATGATTTCATTTATGCTCTCGTTGTTAAGCTCAAAATAAAACATATCTCTTTGGACAAAGGAAGGAAGTGGCTGCACAGGAATATTATACATTGGTCTCCAGGCTCTCTAGAAACCTGCAATAAAAGGGTCATGAAATCACAAATGATGTTAAAAACTCAGCCCTGGGAATATCTGCAAGTCTGACATCCAGTCTTGCTTTTAATACAAAGTTGCTTTTTAGTTAATCTTGTGTCTAGAACCCTAAGCTATGGTCGGAAGGGGCTGGCAGCCAACAAGACCACACAAATGGCCTCAGGTATTGCAGAACCCTATCAGAAGTGCATTCAGCACCATCCATCCTGCTGATCCCAAGAGTGCTCAGTGGTCCTCCAAGAAACTCTTTGGGAAAAAAATTCACACAACCAATACAAAAGTAACAGGGGAACCTGGAAAGGATTTGAAGAGTTTGGTATAGCAAAACAGCCATAACTCCAGTTAGCACAGCTCCAGTTTCAGCATGGCTGTGCTGTCCTGGAGCATTACAGGGGGCACAGCAGGGAGGTCTGCCTGCTCTGGCTGAAAATCGATCTTATGCAAAAAGCAAGGGCATCCAGTCTCCCAAGAAAAAAAACTTGTCTGCAGCATCAGCAAAGTGACTGGCTCACTATGCAGTGCAGGGCAGAGACACAGGCTGTGGTGAAGAGAGGCAGCTGGGCAGGCAGCTGCTTCCTACTGCTGCCCTGACATCCCACTCCAGCTCCTTCGGGGCCACAGAGTGAACATTGCACTGAAAGGGGGAGGCTTACCTGTTATGTGAGAGCAGAGGGCAGGGAATTGCTGCAGGCAGAGAGAAAATCCTGCTGTCCTGAAAAGCAGCCAGCTCTGCTGGCAGTCAGGGACACACAGGTCTTGCACTTCATTTGAAGTGTTCTCAGAGAACTAGACAGGAGAAAAAGTATCAGCCCTTTGGCCATCACCAAAGCGGGAACACACAGCACCTGGGCTGAGAACATCCCCAGCATGTCTGTGTTTCACATCCTCTCCCATCTCCAGCACAGGCACTAGGGACTGGGTTACCAAAGGTGAGAAGCACTGCAGAGCTGACAGGTGCACCAGGTCATCCAGCACCATAGGTGCAAAAATGCAGGGATCAGCCAGCAGAGAAGGAGGACCAACTTTCAACATAGCCTCTTCCAAGACAGTGCAAAGACAGCTGCAGGAGCAGCAATTAGGCTTCACAGAGTCCAAAAATCAACAGGCAAGCATCACAAAGAAAACAACAGGCTGTCCTAAAGATAAAATACCACCACTCAGTCAGCCCTCATGTAGCACAGTGCCAGGGTTTGGGAAAGTTTTCCTCAGTGCTTGGTAGGTAAAGCAAATTGCCATGCCTTTGAGCATTACCTACCTCTCAGCTCAGCTTTGCTTCAGCGTCCTCCTCCTCCTCAGCCGACAGCGTGTGCTTTAGCAGGACCTGTGCAGGAGCCTGTGAGGGAGCAGCTTTTAGTGCTACAGTGTGCTCAGCAGTTGCTGGCTCCTGAGGCTGCAGGGGTGCCCAGATGGAGCTGGAAGCTGGCATGGGGACAGCACTGGCTGCCTTTGGGCATTGAGGTTCCCCCGTAACCAAATAGTCAGATATAGTGCAGTTTTCTGGAGAGAGTGTTTCTGTATGTTTCAATATATGCGAGCTGTTGTCTCCCAGACTGCTGCAGCTGTCACCCAGCTTCTCTGTCTCTAATTGTGAATGTGGTCCTAGAGTGCCTACAGATTTCACGGTACATGATTAAAACAGGGAAAATGCTCAATGTTGGAGCAATGCCGGAGTAGGAAGCACGGTGTGAATTCCCCAGTCCCAGTTGTTCCCCAGACAACATGTTAGGTGTTTCTACACTTGCACAGCCTCTTTCCCTGTGTCCCATCCACCCCTCTGAAAAGTCCTTTCCTCTCTATGGGACACCACCACAGGATATTAGGGGCAGCCTCGAGCAGAGGATGGCAAGGGGCGTAAAGGCACTCAGGGAAGAGCCAAAGGGGGAGGGATACAGACAGCTGTATGGCACCTGTCCTGGGGATCACCAGCCCATGGCAAAATGCAGCCCAGTGGTGCCTCTGCTGCCCACAGCCCTCCAGCAAGGCATCTCCACAACACGGGGTGACAGTCCACTGAGTGCAGCCATTCCTGTGCCAGCCCCTCACTGCTGCATGCAGCTGCTTGTCTGGCTTCACTAGCATGGGTTCAGCAACAGGAGCAAAAGCCCATGGCCTGCTGAGGGGAGATCAAGGGAGGACAGAGGCAGCCAGGGACAAGGCAGAATGGTCAGTGCTGCGCTGAGAAGGAAATGGAAAGCAGGCAATGAGGATCAACAACTTGCCACACTTGAACCTTTTTGTTTTGTGCCCTCTGATGATCCAGTGCCTCTTCCTCTTTTGGTGCACCATGCTTACCCAAGGAATCAAGCTCTGCTGCCTGCATTGCCAGCTGGGTATGGAGCTGTCCTTCTGCAACTAGCTAACCCTTAGTTTTACCTGCTGTAAATCGAGAGCAGGATCTGGCCCCCAGCACCTGGTTGGTTCCCCTCTGTGCAAAGCCAATTTGACAGTGTGCCCTGGCTTCCTCTTTTGGCATGGCAGCTGTGCAGCTGTCTGGCTCTGCAGAGCTGGTGGCAGGACTCCCACAGGCCTTCTGTTCTGCTACCAGCTCTTGTCAGTTCCTCCTCACATGCCCTCCAGAAAACAGGGCAAAACCACTAAAACACACATGCTCTCTCCCTGCACCCTGTAGCTCTCCAAAGCTATGTAGGCAAAGTACTGTGAAGATCAGACCTTCTCATCAGAGGACAGGGACTCTGGGTCAGGGCATGGTAACCAAGGGTGCAGACAATCCTGTAAGCAGCCAAGCTCCCCCCATCCACCTTGGCCCAAGTTCTTTGTCTTCCCACCCGGTACATCACTCTTAGCTGCTCATTCCTTGGTGTTGCTTTTTGACACGCTTAAGACGTGCTATTTTCTCAAAAAAAAAGTTAAAAAATAAGCTGAGGTGTCTCAGGAAGAGACGAATTAGGAAAATCTTTGCAGGAGTTTTGCTTTGTGGGGAGAGTTTCAGCTCATACCTCTATCAGGATCCAGACACAGCCCCTAAAAATAGTAGGACGTGGGAGCTCCAGCTTTGATCCTCGTGATCCAAATTAACTAAAGAAGAAAGAGATGGGATAACCTGGGTCAACTACAGCAAAGCTTGTGCCCTAGCATCATTCTTGTTTTGGAGAGTTTTCCAGAGAGCCAACAAAACTGGTTTCCTGAGGTAGTGTAATGTAGCTGGATTTGGATTCAGCATCTGGCCTGAGGTCCTGACTCCAAAACCCACCCTATTTAAATACCCTGCATGTTCACCAACATGCATTAGACCCTGATTGTCATCATGGAGCTGTTTGTGTTGTGACACACAGTGCAACAAGGAGCAGAGGTTGCAAAACAACTTGCGGGAAAAATAGGGCCAGGGCTAAAATTGCAAGGGAAGCACTGGGAAGAGGAAGATGCGTGAAGGTCTAGATTGTACCTGCTTAGATTGTCTCTGCCTGGTTTTAATATTTCAAAAGTAAAATTAAGAATATATATTTTTAACCATTATGATGGCTCCAATTCCACAGCAGAATGTCAGTTCACTCTTGGGTATTTCTCCTCCCTTTTCATTTTTCTCAATGCAGCTCAGCAGGACAGAAACCCACAGGGCCAAATTTGGGCCGCTGTCCCACAAGTGCAGTTCCACTGACCACAGCAAGGCTACTGCACGGAGCACTGGCTGAGATGCTTCAGTAGTTTTTCATATTGACTTCAGTAAAAGTGCAGGAAGTGAACAAAAAGGTACCAGTCCCTGCTCGAGGAACACGCAGTGATGCTTTGATTAAGTTTCTAGAAAAGATGAGTGTGGTGTTTTGTCTTCAAGACAGTTTAAAAGCAGGTTTTAGAGAAACCTGTATACAGAAGATTACACTGAAGCTGACATAGATGTGGCTTATGTTAACTTAGCTTGCTTTGATGAGAGGAAGGCACAAAGCTGGTACAGAAATACGTGAATAAACATAATTAGATTTCACTTAGATTTTAAACTGAGATTTCACTTGCATAGTTTTGTAGTCCTTTAGATCAGCTTATGAACATGAGCTAGATGCTCATGATCAGCTCATGAACATCAATTTTGTGTATGGTCAAGCAAAGCTTCATAACTTCTCTTCCCAGCAGCTCAGATGCCTCCCTCCAGCCCCCTGTGCTAAAGCAATAAAGTGGGGTGCTCAGTGATTGCTGGCAAAGGTAGGCACTAGTTTTAAACCCACTTTCCTCACTAGGTTAAGCTGTGCCACCTGACCTTTGCACAGCTGTATCAGAGGTGTGAGCATGCATTTCATCCCACCAGGGCATGCGAAACCTGCCCTAGGGCTGGCCAAGACCAGTCTCTCACATATAATGCTCCATCCATTCTCCTCTGATGGAATGTGAATGCCCACAAGAGCTGGAGCAGCTAAAGCCTCACCTGGAGACCTTGAAGGAGAGTTGCATAAGCTGTTTTGGTGGTGTTTTCTTCAGGAAACTTTATTTTTGGCTTTATTTTTGGCTGGCTCTTTGTAGCACAAGATGTAAACCTGCTGCCATTTTAACAATTTTTTCAAGTTTGAGAAGTCTGGTTTTAGTAGGAGCTGTCCCTTCTTCCCTAGAGTTAAAGCTTTCCTCAGCCCTGAAGTGGAAATAAACTCAGAACATTAACATGTTTTCTTCAAAGTGTTCCTTTGCCATTTGAGGTAGAGAGATATTAAATAAATCAACCTACACTCAGGAAAACCACTTCCACAATTAGTCATATTTCATTTGCCGGGTATCAGAATATCTGCACACTAAGCTGTAGAGCACTTCAGGAAAACCAGAACAGTCAAACCTGTTATGTGCAGTGACACAGGCAGAGTTTGCCCATCTTTTTGCCCATATTTAAATTTCTGAATTTCCATTACATCTGATAAGGGTATACAAGCCAGGGTACAAATTTTGTCACTTTTCCTCTTCCATCATTAAAAAAAAAGACATTGCTCATTCAGCATAAAAGAACACAATTATACCCTGTTGCTTAGACACCTCCAGGGACAGACTCATGAAACCCTGAACAAAGGGTTGAAACAAAAATACCTACATTTCAAATAGTGTTTTGTCTGTGTTACAAATTGAGATCTGTCTCTAGAGGTAACTAGAGGTTCATCAAAAAGTATTTAATCAGTTTGTCTAATCTCTCCTCCACTTGAACGCCAGTTGACTCTTAGCAGGGTTATTTACTTGTTATATTGGAAGTATCACTGAACCAGTAGAAAAAGCCTTAATGATTGCAGTTCTGACATAATCCTTTTATCTCTTTCTGCTGTTTTCTGCATGCTTCTATCACCTGCCTTATGGAGCTGTTTAAGACCATTTTTAAGAATAAGAATATGTTTAATAATTTTAAAGACTGCCTTAAGAATAATTAATTTTATTAATTTTATTTTATTTTTAAATTAAGAATAATTTAATTTATTTTTTATTATTATAAGAATAATTTCAGAGTATTTTAAGAATTTTAGTGTTAATCAGCAACTTGGATACCAGGTTGAAGCCAAAATAGGACAAAGTGTCAGGGTGTCTTTGAGAAAGGGAACACTGAAACCTATTTACCATGTTATCATATTATTTGGTTTTTATCAAAATGTGAAAGCGGCTGTCGGTGGGGGAGCTGTGATGAAAAATTGTCCCGTGTTCTTATTTAAAATTCAAGCAAAAGCACAACATTTTTGTCTGTCAGACTTGGGCAGATGGTGCCTCTCTTTTGAGACTCCTTGTCTTCGGAAACACTGTGAATCTTCTAGAAACAATTCAGCCTTCCTCCTGCCCAGAGGCAAGCTGGGGATGAGGACAGTGGCCGGGATGCTGGAGCAAGGGCACCTCCCATGGGGCCAGGGTGGTCTTCACCTGCTCTAGGAAGGGGTCCCAGCCCTGGAGGGATGCCAGTCCTGCCTTGGAGGGCAGAGGCGATGGGGCAGCGCCCAGCCTGAGTCAGAGGCATCTGCCACTGCCCAGCCACAGCCATGCCCTCTCACTCCCATGCACGGCTGAGTCATTTCCAGCAGCCTTTGGGAAGTGAGGAGCATTTACCAAACAACCTCAGCTGGAAAATAAAAATAATAAATAGAAATCTTTATAGAAATAGGAAAAAGAATAGAAAACAGAAAAAAAAAAAAAAGGAAAATGTTGTGAAAAGTTGACATCCAAGATTTCATCTTCAAAATGCCAGACGTGCCTTTCTTCATGTTCTGCTCTTGTGGTTTTTCTTGAAAATGATGCTTGCACTTTTAGAAACACAAAAACTTCTGTGTAATTAGACTGCCCTTCTGCCCCCCGCCCCCCCCCCATGAAACATTTGGTCCAAAACACATGGGTGTTTTCCTTATATTTTCACTAAGAACAAACCTCAAATATTTTCATTTCCAGCGTATCTGAAAATACACTATTGCTGCCGAGGTTTTAGTCTGGCTTCACAAATTGAATCATAAATTACCCATGTATATGCAAACAGTGCTTGGAGACACTCATGTGCTTTCCAGAAGAGACTTGGCTTCCTGGGGAAGATCACAGGTCCCAGAAACATCCCAGCCAGGTGGTTTGAAGGCAGCAGGGAGGGAGAAGGTGAGGCAGCAATGAGACAGCAAGCTCCAGGCTGCTGTGATGGAGTTCCAGACTGGATGGGAGATGAAGTCCTGCAGAGCCTCATCGGGAGTGACTGAGGGGAGTAGGGGAGTGGAGAGGGAAACAAAAGAAAGATCTTGTCCAAACAGCACTGATGAACAGCACACACCCAGTGCCCTGCAAACAGCAAAAGGGACTTGGAGTCACCTGCAGCCACATGAAAGACCTCATCAAATCTGGCTTCCCAGCAGCCCTGTTTAGCAGCAGCTGATGTAGGTGTGGGTGTATGTGCCTGCTGAAGAGCAGATGTTCATCTAATCCTCCCTTTGGAGGAGAGTTCTGTCTGTCAGGTCCCTCACCAGGGATCTGTCGGGCTGCCGAGGGAAGGCAAGGGTTTCCCTGTTCAAGCGTGCCACCTATAGCTAACCACGGCCACTGCACGCAGCCCACGCCCGGCTCCCCTCTGCAGAGTCACTGCGGGCGCACTGCTCCAGGAACTCGTGCCAAATCTGCCAGTCCTAATGCAAAAACCAGACAAATCGCTACCGCTTTACTTACAGATCTAAAAAACCCAAAATTAGCTATAAATATGCACCGGAAGTTAAACAGACACACACCCTTAACCTGGATAGGAAAGTGCAGTGCTGCAGCTGAAGGACGTGAGCAGGGTGGGCTGCTGCTGAGCAGGATGGCTACCAAAGCTAACATCCCAATAATCATTCTGGATCTTAGTGTGCCCCCCACAACGTGCATGTGCTCTAGGGAACTGTGTTATACCTGAAGTCACAGAATCATAGAATCGTTTCAGGTGAAAGACCATCTAGTTCCAACCCCCCTGCCATGGACAGGGAGACCTCCCACTAGATCAAGTTGCTCACAGCCTCATCCAGCCTGGCCTTGAACACAGCCAGGGATGGGACATCCATAGCTTCTCTGGACAACCTGTTTCAGTGCCTCGACATCCTCATAGTGAAGAATTTCTTCTGAATATCTAAGTCAGCCGGACTTTACCTGCAGCAAGAGGTTGTATCTTTTGCTAGCACAAGAGACGTTGAGAAAAGCAACAACGTGATGGATAGAGTTGAGGTGTTTGATATCTCAATCATAGATGAAAACCTGAAAGGGAAGGACTGCTGAGGCTCCTCTACCAGCAGACAAGCTCTCCAAGCCTCTTGGTTTTTCTTTCAGTGTTATGTCTGGTCTTTAAAAACCTTCTGCAAACCTCACTTTGCTCACATCAACCACAGAGTGCTACTGACAATTTTATAGTCCATGGGTGGCAGCACCTTGCATTGGGCTCAGCAGAAGTTGACCTTTTTGGTGCTGTGGGAAATTCCAGAGTAAGGAAGAATTGCATTTTGTTTCAGGAAAAGCAGAGGTAGTTTGTGACCAAAAGGAACAAAACACAGACAGTACTCTGAACTACTGCAGGTTTCAATTCTGGTTGAGATGGGAACACACACTTAGAGCTGGGGTCTACACTTCCAGTGAGCTCTGGCATCCAGAGCTGAACAGGGGGCTTGGTGGTGTAGGGTCCTTACCCCTGTTAGGGCAGAGTTACACAAGAACTGACACAAAGCTTAGGAGCAGTTCACAAAGTCTGCTTGCTGCATTTCACACAGCCACGACTGCACAGGGCTTTGGCCACATCTTCCAAGACAGACAGGCTGCTGCAGAGCCCCAGGTCCAAGTGCTTTGCATTGCCCACATCCTTCGTGCTCAGCTGCCTCTTGCCCACTAAAGGAGCAGCCTTAGCAGGCTCACCATGTGGTTTTCCAAATGCATGCCTGATGGCTGCACTGCACAGCCCCCCAAGTGCCTGCAGGAAGATCAGGGTTGAAGGTTTGCTCTTTGCATCTCAGTCAGCTCAGCTGCTGCAGAAGAGATACTGACAAGTACGAAGGTACCTCTGGTCACTTGGGGTGGTGGCTAAACTACACAGCAAAATTCAAGAGTTTTGTCTCTGACTGAAAGTCTTCTCAGGGGAATGTGAAAGCTTTGTGCTCCCTGGGACTGAGACATCATGGGGCTGCTCCTTTGGGCTGGGAAGGGAGAGGTTGGATCACATCCCAGTTTTGAAGAAGGAAATATTTTTCTGTTCAATATTTTCTATTGTTTGTTGATTTTATGTCCAGAGTGGATTCTTCATGTCATCCATGGTTAACTAGCCTGAATTTCCTTATTAGCCACAAATGTATTTAAACTCTGTTTGAAGAAAGGAATAATTTGAAAAGGGAAAGGGTACGAGGAGACTGTTTTTCTAGATTTTTTCACCTTTATGCAGGCCTGGAGGGTGGCACTAACAGCCCCTAATTGCATTACTGCCTTCAGCTTCTTGCCTTTTGATTTTCTGCCCTTTAATTTGTGGGAAGGACCTGGTCACTATTCCCAGCTCACAAACTTGATTTTCCTTGAAAGACACAACAGCGGCTGTTTAATGTAGTTTGAGCATAATACCAATAAAGAAGAAGAATATGCCTCTGCCAGGTGAATTGAACAGGAGAGGCAGCCTGAGTCACTGGAGCTATCTTGGGGTAAGCATAGTGCAATCTAGGAGCTGAGGAACAGTTTTGGGAAGAGCATGCCAACCCTGGTTGCATAAAGTATTGTTTGCCTTCTCTGCACTTACCACAAGACCTTGCCAAAGGACAGATGGCCAGAGATGTTATGAAATGGCTCAGGAACTGGAATATTAAGATTTTGTCCTGGTTCACCAGTGCTTCACAACCACAGCCCCTGGTGTTACCCCCTGCTGGGGAACGTGAGCTACAGCTGACTTTCTGCTAAAGAACTCCTTATCTGGGTGGAGTGGCTGCTGCTGGCCACCTGCTTGCTCATACTTTGGTGCTGAAATATGTGTGTACAAGTGACATGGTGCAGCAGATGGAAATGTGCAGACATCTTCTGCGAAGTGGTAAAGCATTTTGAGATGCCTCTTGTAAAAACAGTGAATCTTCAACACAAACAAATGAGCAAAATGCTAGAGAAAAATATGTGGGCGTGTGAGACCAAGCCAGGTCTAGCAGGATCTTGGGAATTTCTGGGCTCAGACTGAATATTTCAGCCAATGGTTTTTCAGTCCAAACTTTTGAAAGGAACAGGTGTGCTCATAGGAGCAGCCAAAGCAAAGGATTTCTTCTCTGAAAATCCTCTTGAGAGGAAAGCATGCTCTGACTCTGTCTGCCAGGAGATGGATTTCACCTGGTGGCAGAGAGCAAATGCAGTCCAGGGCTGTCTGAACTGCAGTCACTGCAGCATCAGCTCGAGAAGTAGTTGCTGGTGCAGTTGTTCTAGGGGAACTGGGGGAAGATATTTGAAGAGATGCACCATGTCTGGGCTGTGCCTCTAGCCTCTGAGCAGGCATGGCAGCCCAGGAGGAAGTTTTGGGGTCTGGGGAAGTAGTGGTTAAAACAGTACAGGAATGTTTTCGGTTGTGGTCAATTTTTTCTGGTGCAAGCTATTAATTGCCTCACTGTTAACGTAAACAGTGCTCTGAATGTACTGTGTTTTGGGAGTTGTTTTATCAAATAGGATTTATTTTCCTTTGACTCATCAGACAGAGACAGTTGAGAAACTGGCTGTACTCTGGAAATGTCCTTGCACAAGGAAATTCTTCCAACTCTGTCTTCAGTAGAAAACTTAATTTTAATTATGAAAATATTTGCTTTCCCCAGTCAGTTCTGTTTTCCCAAAGTCTGACTGAGCTACCCCCTCACTGAGCCACTTCCCAACCATCATTTGAGATGCCATCGAGTTATCAACCCAATAAAGCCTCAGGCCACTCTCCTTTGCAATCTTTTGCTTATCCCTTGCAATTTTTTTTAAAGCTGTTATAGCCCTGACCACTCTGCACCCTGCACTCCTTTTCTCTGACTCCAAATTTGTCCCAAAGAACAGCACCAGCCTTTGGTTCTCTCCAGAAGCAGTAGGCCACTAGAAGCAAAGAGAACATATATGCACTAAATGTATATGCAACCTGTATACAATCTTCTCCAAAACTCAAAGGAAATGAGTGGTCAGTGGTGAGCAGAGTGGGTTTTTTTGCCTTCCTTTGTTGTTTTATCTGGTTTTCTAGCATCACCCTCTTCACAGGCTGCAGTGAGGAGTGGCAATTTTGGGAGCCAAATGATTCAGATGGGTGGCACCAGAGGGGGCAGCAGAACAGCAGTGAGGTGTGCTCAGGTGTCCTGCACCTCCATGGCAATGGGAGCGCTTCAGGTCTGCAGTGTCAAGAGATCTGTGCCAAAGATTGCCTCATCCAAACCTCTGTCAGAACACAGAGCAGCTGCACTCTGAGAAAAAGCACAGACAACACAGCAGCCAACAAATTTGTTCTGGTGATAGGCAAATGCCCTATTGTGACTTGCCTCATGTCACCTTATCTCTCTGGGCACAGGAGGCTGCTTGTAAATCAGGTTCTAGTCTTCATGAGAACTGCAGTATGTCCATTCAAGAGAGCCGGTAGCAATTTATACCAGCAGAAGAGGGACCGACATACAGCCAGTGGAGAGGGGCATACAGTGGTGCTTCATTCATTGACCTGGCTGCAGCCCTTTGGTCTCCAGTCCTGTTTCTGCATCCACAAGAAAAGGCTCCCCATTGCTGCCTCAGCTGAGTTCCATGCTGGGGGGAACGTGAAAGGGCTCCCAGTCTGGCCAGGGCAGTCCATTGGGAGCGGTGGAGGCACACAGGATATGTGTGCCCAGCTGGGTATGGGTGCCAAGGAGCCATGCGGGATCGGGATAGGCAGTGGCAGATGCCAGCAAGTACCAGTGGGCTGAGTAAGGCAAACTCAAACACTCTGATGTTCTGCAAAACATAAGGGATATGATGAAGGGAAAATGAAATGAAACTGGTTAGAAAGTGCTGAGAAGATAGCAGTGACATACACAGTTCTGTGATGGTTGATGAAAAGTCAACATGAGCCAACAGTGTGCACTCACAGACCAGAAAGCAAAATGAATCCTGGGCTGCACCAAAAGAAGCAGCTCAAAAAAGGTGATTCTGTCCCTCTACTCTGCTCTTGTGAGGAGCCACCTGGAGTGCTGAGTATAGTTCTGGTGTCCCTGACAAAAGAACGACATGAAAGTGTTTGAGCAAGTCCAGGAGGTCACAAAAATCATAAGGGGACTGGAGCACCTTCCCTACAAAGACAGGCTGAGAAAGCTGAGGCTGTTCAGCCTGGAGAAGAGAAGGTTGTGTGGAGACTTCATAGAAACTTCCAGTATCTGAAGGGGGCCTACAAGGAAGCCAGAGAGGGACTTTTCATCAGGAACTGCAGTGATAGGACAAGGATTAATGAGGACAAATTGAAAGAGAGTAAATTTTAGTTAGATATTAGGAAGAAATTTTTTACTCTGAGAGATGAGACACTGGCACAGGTTGCCCAGGGAGGTTGTGGATGCCCCAATCCTGACAGTGTTCAAAGCCAGGTTGGATGAGGCACTGAGCAACCTGGTCTAGTGGGAGGAGTCTGCCCATGGCAGAAGGGTTGGGACTAGATGATGTTTAAGGTCCCTCTCAACCAGCTCACATTCTATGATTCTGTGTTTTTGCTGCCTTACACTACACCCAGCCTTTCACGTTGTGAGAACATGGATCAGGGGGTAGGATTTTCTCTCTTTCTCTTCTTTCTCCCTTTGGTTAAAGTCTTACAAGTCTCTGGGACTTCAGCATCAGAATGGCTCCGTGAGTGGGAATGGTCTGATACAACTGAGCCCATTTCATAGTCAATAAAAACAGGTTGTGGCTGCACTTCCAGGGGTGAGGACAGCCTTTGTGACAAAGCTGGGCTCCTTGCAGCGACATTGCTCATCCATCTCTCTGGAAAACACACTTCCTTCTGCCTGCACACACAGATGCTGAAGCTGCTCCCCATTACCACATCCCAGGGCTGCAGACAGGAGCCTCAGGAGCAAGGCAGAACCCCCTTGTACATACTGGTCACATCAATGGCTGTCAGCACAGCTTCCATCTGTTTCAGCATCATTCCTGCATCAATGGACCCAGCAGGAACACTGGAAATCCCACCCAAGATGTGGTACACAAATTCTTTATATGGCTTATAATCCTCTTGGGGGAAAAAAAAGGTGCATGTAGCTGAAACACACCAGCAGAACGGAATTCTATTGAAAAATACAACCCCGTTTTTTACATTGTCTCTGAGCCATAAAAATGAGTTCATGACCTTTATGTGGAGGCTTAAATTTTGCTAAGCTTTAGAGAAAGACATGAGATTATTTCTCCCATAACTGTGATGTGCTCCTTTGTCTTAATAGTCATCTTTGTTTTTTGCCTGTAAGAACCTGCAGGGGAATAGAGTCAGCTTCTTTACACACACTTTACCTAACAGACTTCTTATTCAGCTCTAAGATTGCTATTTGAATATAGTGCAGTGGCTGGTGAGATCTCTTAAGGACAGCCCCATCTTGCAGTGTATCATCAGGAGGATATGTGTACATCCGCACACAGAGATGGGGAGGGGTCAACATTTTGTTGGCAACAGAAACCTGCAGATATGTTCTGCTTTAGCAAGAAAATTAAGAAGTGGTTTTGCTTGCTTTCGACTGCCAAAAAATCCAGCTACTAAGAAACAAAGTGATGCTCTTTTTCATGGCCAAATAATGAAGCATTTATGTTCTCTGTGGAGCAGATGGGAAACTGTATGCCATGTCACTGCTGTCTGGCCAAGAGAAATGAGCTGGTGGTCGGGACCTGGCAAGAGTGCTGCTATTAAGAAAAATCAGAATTACGTGTCAGACACACAGATCAATGCAAGCTCTTTGCTTGTAAAAAATGCATTTAAAGTCTCAAACTGTAGAAACAAACTGACAATCCATCCACTCAAAAAATCCTGTGAGAAAAATCCTGTTTCCTCACAGCCAATTTTTACCAAAAGGACTACTTCTTATCATCCTGCAGAATTGCTTACTCATCCCATCCCTGCATGAGCTACCAGGGAAACCAAACCCTGCCTGGCTGCAAGCAGGGAGCAATGCTCTCCTTTGCACCACCCAGCCAAATTAAGAGGCTGGTTTTCTCCTTGCCCTGGGGAAGCATGGAGAATACGCAGAGCTGCAATCGTGCTGGCACAAAGCCTGTTGTAGGCAACCACAGGCAAGATACCAACCTCCACTTCCACACAAGCCTCTTTGGCCAAGGTTGATCCCGCCTGTGTTGTTGGACAGCTGCTGCCCAGCTGCTGCCCAGCTGCTGCCCAGCTGCCAGCACCATGACCTTTCTAACCAGCCTTAGTACAACAAAACTGCAAATGGTAAAGACTAAATGGTAGACTGAATCCCCTCATCCAGACA
Source organism: Vireo altiloquus (assembly GCA_013396875.1). NCBI lineage: Eukaryota > Metazoa > Chordata > Aves > Passeriformes > Vireonidae > Vireo > Vireo altiloquus. The sequence goes on from VZRF01011044.1 coordinate 47,569, forward strand.
TCAAACGGGACTGGGCCCAACACAGCTCCCTGGGAGACACCACAAGTGACTGGATGTGGCACCGCTCACCATGCCTCTCTGGGCTTGGCCATCCAGCCAGTTCTTAACCCAGCAAAGGGTGCACCCGTCCAAGCTGTGGGCTGCCAACTTAGTGTGTAAATTTGAACTCAAGTATGGGTTTCAGGATGGCTTCCAGGCTCTTCATTTGGGAGGTTTCTGCTTCCCTAGACTGTGGTTATCAGACGGCCAGGTCTGAGGGGCAGAGCTCAGGGGGAGCAGGAGGCCACCAAGATTCTGGGCTGACTGTGAGTGCTGTACCTGCCTTGTGAAACCCATGGGGCACAAGTGGAAGCATTGGTCTTAGAAAATGATCCCAACCCAGCAGAAGGTTTTCCTTTAAAAATAGGGTAAGAGATTCCTTGATGAGCTGGGCTTCTTGAGCCTTTGCAAAACTGAATTGGGCAAGGGAATGCTTACTGTCTTTTCACTTTACCTTGACCTTTTGCTTTACTCATGTCCCGGATGAGTTTGTTACCATGTACAAATCTCCTCTAAGGCAGACAAAAAGTTCATCCACCAGCACAGACCACACTGTCCAGAGTACATTTGTGCTTTGGACCTATGGGCCAAGTCTATAGGCCAGTCATGACTTCCAGGACTTTCCTGTCCAACTCCTACTTGTGACTCAAAGGCTGTGCTTTGAGACAGATACAAGTCATATCTAGGGAAGGAGAAATCTTATTTAAATTAAATGGCTCCTCCATAAGCCTGTTTGAAAAACTAAAGCTCCTTCCTGCCAGAAAAGGTTACATTTGGGATTTTTTCTTCCTATCTCAATCTGGAACAAGAGATTGGCTAAGGAAGCAGCTACCAGATAAATTTAGTTTAGGGGAACAGAAATTTTTTCTATGTGTCAATGTTTGTTGCCTGTGTAAACAAGCCTGCAAAAAAATCTAATTTTTTCTTTTCCTAAGAAACATGGAGAACAAGCTGTGAAGCCCAGAGGCTTTTTTGAATAAAGTGAATAAAAAATGCCATCAGTGCAAGCCTTATGGTAGGGGGCTTCTTTCTACTGCACTCCCCTGGTCTTTTCCAATTAAGATGAGATTAACCTCAGTTTGTCTGTGTACACGCCAGGAATCTTCTTAAAGTGGGCTGTCTCAGCTGCCTCTGCCTGGGGCTGATGTGGCTCCTGCCAGTGCCTCTCTCTCTCCCTCCACTGACTGCAAAGTGAGCAGACAACTCCTCCCAGCCACTCTTTCAACTGCTCAGTTTGAAAATGAAACAAACTGATGAACAATATGTACCTTCAGCTGACAGAAGTCTGACTGAATTTTCAGAGAAAAAGAAAATTGAACTGGAGGTCACTGGTAATATCATTTCCCCATTTCTGTATTAGAATCTATTTTTAATATGATGCTCCAAGGCAAAGCACAGCCTTGCTAGAAAATGAAGGCTCTGGAGAAGCAGTTTTTCAGGGTAAGAGTGAAATGAATGTGGAATGCCCTGCTGAGTGCTCTGCAGAAGGGCATGAATGACTTTAAATTGTATGACGCGTTTTTCCTCTGTTCCTATTTGTCCTGACAACTGAAATTAAGGTAATTTCCATCTTTCAACCAACTTCTGCTCTCACTTTTGCCTTATATATACACTGAAAACAGTTGCACGATTTTGTATTTCTTGTGTGATGCTGACACATTCTTAGCCTGTTGATTCAATCACATAATTTTTCATCTCCTTTGCATATATCTTAAGTGAAAATTCATGCACAGCCTTTTTTACTTTTAGAGTTGGAAGGGTGGAGATAAAATACAATAGAACAAAAATACAGGGACTTTTTTTAAGGAGTTTTGAGGTAAAAATGAAAAGATCCAAGTGGCTTGGGCTCCTGCAAGGTTCTCCTTATCATCACTGATCTGATGGAGGGCTTCCCAGCTGGAAGATATGATGGAAACATAATATCAGAGCACAAAATCCTGCTCAACCATCCACAAGGTTTGATGCTTTGTAGGCTGGAGCCTCTACCTGTAATTCCACGGAGCCTGCACCAGGCAAGAAGGCATGTGATGAATGAACTTGTTCTGTGAAGTGTGGCACTATCCAAGAGCTAACTTTGCAGCACTAAAAATCAGCCAGGAACAAGCTACCTCACAGAAGCATTTTCCTACATTCTCTGGAAATGCTGAACATGAAATCAGAGGGAGGACACCTGGCCCCATGTAACAAAGCATTCCTCTGGCTCCTCCCGAAGTGCAAGACAGCCTTTTGAGTTAGGATGGCAAGGTTAGGATTTTGAGGGTAGGATGGCAAGGCACATGGGAACTTGAAGATGGAAATAGCAAGAGTTCCTAACAGGGTTTCCAATCACAGCTCTTTGCCAGCATGACTCAAGAGCACACTCAGCATCAGTATCCTTGGGGAAGATGGACACAGAAGAATGGGGACTGTTTGGACTGTAGAAACTATTTACCATATCTTATCATCTGAACAGTGAAGAAAATAGATGTGTTAATTTCGTGTTGATTTTTTGAGACTTTTTTTTTATTTTGGCACCTCACTGTTACCCAATGTAATCTCAAAGCACCTTTGCAAAATGGTGCTTTCTGCCTTGCAAGTATTGCTCAGCTCCGACAGCAAGCAGGAGGGTGAGCAAAGCTCCCCAGCAGATACTCGCTCTCTGACCACTGCCTATCCTGCAGCAGGGGCATGAAGAGCAGAATAATATGATGTGATGAGGGACAGGACATGTGCAGGTCAGAACACTTCCCAGGCAGAGGCAGGGATCTGGGCTGAGGTCTTTGTGAGAAAGGTCCTGTGCCAGGGGCCAGCAGCATTAGTGGCAGAGATCAGGAGCAGCCCAGGAGCAGCCCTGCTGGTAGGTCCTGGCCTGTGGGCAGACCTGTCCTGGGGCTTGCTGTTGCTGAATGGTCAGCACGGAAGGAGAGAGTAAGTGGTGAAGACGTTGGTTAGCACTGTCCTCTCATCCCTGGAGAACCCCGATTATTCGCAAAGAGGTTTCTCTGCTCCCTTGGGACAGCTGCTAAGGAGCACCATACCCCAGCATGGGCTGAAACAGCACACAGCCATGGTCAGGACCTCAATCTAAGCTATTCATTGCTTAAATGTCATCTGTACTATCATGTAAAACCAGAAAGGATGACTGCCTTGGCAAGGACTTAGCCTGCATGCCTGAAAACTGCAGAGTGATACAGACTGAAGGCCACAAGCATCTTTCAAGTTAGAACTGACTCTGGTGGTAAATGTTCCAGGGCCACTTGCTGTCACAGCACTGAATCCTACACATCCCTTGCCTCCAAAAGTCGCTGACCACAAGGATAGATGGTCCCCGTGCTGCCTGTGTCACATTCTGGCTGACCTGAGCCACCTACATCCATGGATGGTGTTAAATTCTGGTAGCCATCCAGACATCCTTTCCTTGTGTAGACATAGCTCTCCTGTCCTCCAAAGGCAGCATGTCTTTTTCTGGCTGTAGCAGGCAGATTCTACCTCCACTAATTCAAAAAGGAAAATATCACCAGCATAATTTTGGCCCAAGCTGTAGAGTTTCTTTCTTGCAACTGTATTTTGAAGGAACTCAGTGGCAGGTCTCTCACTGGCTTCAGTCAAAACAGGATCCAAACACAGTGTGGCAGATAAGCCTTCTTCTAGGATAAAGTGAATTTAGACTTTAAACCACTGCTCAGGGCCATTACTGATTTTTCTGTACCTATTTTTTAGCTTAATTTCATAAAGAAATTAGGCTACTGTGACCTGATTGCATGCAATCTTCCCAGTCCCACTAACTTTTGATCCTGTTGGCCAATTTCAACTCACCATCCACCTGGGATTAAATTCCTGCCTGCATATAGACAGACAGGCAGCACTATTAGAAAAGGACTGTGATGTGATGTGATCGCTGCTCCTGTCACATCCCTGAGAATCGTCAGGCCACAGAGGTGCACAGAGCACCCAGAGTGATCATGCTTCTGCCATGGCTTTGAGATGTTTAGATACCAAGAAACCTCAAGACAAAAGTCTATAAGAGACCTGGCTTTTCCTGTTCTTAGTGCTTACAGTTGTTGCTATTGGTACTGCTCAGCTTTTTATGCTTATGCAGTGCTGAGTTTCGGTGACAAAGAATCATCTATACAGTGAAGTGCTTAGGAGTTGGATACCATTCCAGAAAACTGAAAAAACAGTAGCATATTTGAAAGTTTTAGCAACTGAAGTATTTACATCAAAAAACAATGCACCATCATATAGTAGAAATTTAGTAATTGGCAGTTGTCACCAACCATTTTGGCTCAGAAACATCTTAGTTTCTGACTTCTTAGATATTTAAGATTTGAGTACTTTGCAGCAAGTCTTTGGTATCTTACCTGTTCATGCTCTAGTCATAAGAAGAAATGAGTACTTTGTCTCCCCAAGCCAGGAAAAATTACTAGTTTCACTGCTGCTTTTTCCGTCTTAAAACAGAAGCCTCCACAGTGGGAGTTTAGTTATTGGGTTGATTTTCACAAAAGTTTTTCTTTGATTGTTGCAGTCCTTTGAAGTAGCTGCTGGAGAACAGCACAAGATTTGCACTTGGACAAATGGATGAAGAATATTATTTAGATTATAATTACTCATATGAATACCTTCATGAAACCAACGTCTGTGAAATGGGTGACTATTTCACATTTAACATCTATCTCACTGCTGTTCTCTACACTCTGGTATTTTTGCTCAGTCTGCTAGGAAACACTTTGGTGTTATGGATCCTATTCAAATATGAAAAACTTACATCTTTAACAAACATCTTCATCATGAATCTCTGTATCTCTGATTTAGTCTTCTCCTGCATGCTGCCTTTTTGGGTAGTGGACCAGTCCTTTGGATGGATTTTTGGTGAGTTCCTCTGCAAAGCATCAAATACTGTTTTCTCCATTGGCTACTACAGTGGTGTTTTCTTTTTGACTCTCATGACTATCCTGAGGTACTTGTTTGTAGTGAACCCCCTTTCAACTTTGAGATCCCAGACGCAGTGCTGTGGTGTTCTGGTGTCCTTGGCTGTTTGGACTGTTAGCATATTAATTGTAGTTCCTGAGGTCATTCACACCACAGTGCAAGAAGACCTGGAAGAGCACATGTTCTGTGATTATGCTGATGGGAATTGGAAAAAGATGGATATTTATGTGAGAAACGTACTCTTCCTGATTTCCTTTGGAGTCATTGTATTCTGTTACTTCAAGATACTCATAATCCTGCTTAGAGCAAGATCTCGCAGAAAGCACAAAACTGTGAAACTCATCCTCATTATTGTGGTGGCTTTTTTCCTGTGCTGGGCACCCTACAACATCCTCAGCTTTCTGACTACTTTTCCACCACCTACCTGTCAGTATGCAAAAGACTCCAGCCTTGCTTTTCACATCAGCCGTAAAATTGCCTTCTCCCACTGCTGCCTCAACCCTGTGCTCTATGTATTTGTTGGAGTCAAGTTCAAGAAGCATTTGGCACAGTTGTGCAGTCTGTGTTTACATCGCAGCAATGGTCAAGCCTCCAGCCCCAGGACCTGCTATGAAGGCAAATTCCAGCATGAAGGGGCATCCTTCTATTGAAGACCTAATTATTAGGACTAATCCTGAACAAACTTTCAGATTTCGCATGACATTGATAGCCGCTAACTCTTGGAGGCACTTCCCTGAGAAAGACACACAAATTTACTCTTTGCAAACATGCTAATAAACAACAAAATGTATTTGCAGTGGGATGAAGAGATGAGAATGCCATGAAATTACTTCATTGGCCCAAAAATGTTAAGTTTACAGTTTTTTGCACAGTGAGATGGATTTTCTCTCATTTATACTCTCTTCTGAAAAGAAAAAGTTTGCTTTTTCCTTTGGGCATTAAAACATCAGCTTTTAACATAAAGGTGTTGCTTATCTCTTTCTTACCTGACTTAAAATACTTGGATTGTATTTAGCAATGGACACATAGGCACTGTTGTAAATTTTAATGCTTGTCAGTGTTTATCAGTGTTTATCAGTTTACTCATTGGTTTTTTTGTGGGGTGGGGGCTGTCTCAAGATTAACTGTCCTGACAATAATTACAAGACCTCAGAGTTTCTGAAGTTCTTGGGGAAAATGTTCTTTTATCTTTAGGTAGATAAATATACATAAAATGAGCTTTGTGTAAAAGTAGTGTTTTGGGTCTGAAATGGAAATTTTGGGAGAGCCCTAGAAAGAACACAAGCTGTTAAGCAGATACTTCACTAAGATATCAGTTTTCTTTCTGTTACTGTGCTTTGCCACAGAATTCTTCGAGTCTTTGAATATCACTTCAGGTGATTGCAGCAGATCAACAGCCCATCTCCCGAGCAGAGCAGGAGTATATTTGCCTCTAAATGCTCTTTCCCTCCTTTTCTGCCTTTGCCATGGTGCTGAGAAGACTTAAACTTCTAAACAGGTTATAGTGCAAGAACAAATGGCTTTCAAAATAGCAGGATAGAAATGGCTTGCTTTATTTGTAAAATTCATATTCAGGTTTGTTTTTGGATTTTTTTTTTAAAGAAACTTCTATTATTCTTCATTCCAGCTAGATAGGTATTTTTTTTTCCCAGGCAGTGTGATAGTGGATATTGCAGTGTAGCTGAATGACAAAGTCTCCGGAAAGCAGAATATTTAATTTCCCAGCATGTGTATTGAAAGTCAAGGTAGTTTTGCAGTGGCACCAAGCAATGGTTTAGCAACAGTTCTAGGCAACAATCTGACTTTTGGGGCATCTGTCTTAAAATTTCTATGGTGCTTCCACACTCTTTCATTTTATCTCTAAAGATTATCTGGAGCAGACAACAGATTCTTCACGGCTGCTGTATAGTTTACAAAAAGCAGAAACTCAGACAGGCCCATAGTACAATATCCTATTTCTGATTATACCCAGAAGCAAGAACACCTAAGAAAAAACATAAGAATGGGGTGAACATATATGACATAGACTCATAAATCCCACTGGGGAACTCACTTGTGTTCAGACAAGCCATGGAAAGGGAGAAGCTGTCATATTGTCTGGTTTTGGTGGAGACCAGCCTTTGGCTATTGGCTCCTGATAAGAAACATTTGAAATGAATGTGGCTTCAAACAACTTTGGACTGGGGACTCAATTCCATCAGTTATTGAAGAGACAACCTTTTAAAGGACAAATGAGTCCAATTACTTCTTCTATTCTGGTAATCCAGGACCAGCAAAGCTCCACAAGAGGAAAATACTGTGACCATGAGTACAAGAAGGTCTCGTGCATCAATTCAACAGGCTGTCATTCAACTGATTGACCTAGAGCCATACAACTGTGAAATCTTTACTGTTCATATATTTTACATCTGTCTAAAAAAAGGTTGAGAATTATAAGAGAAGCACAAAGACTGAAATGATCCTGCTCTGCCTAGTTTTTAGCAAGTTATATAAATCTGTTTGTGGCTTGAATGTATATTTTGTTACAATGTATCTGAGCATGTAAAAAGAATTCTTAATATTACCCAACTGTATTGCTGTCATAACCAAAGAAACTCAGAATGTAGATATTTTGCCTCCTGATATAATGAAGCAGTACTAATAAACATTCAGAAATTCAATGGAATACTACACTGTGATATTGTTCTCAGTCTCTGATAACCACCTATTAGAGTTAAGGTATTTTTAATCCAAGAAGTAATTGTACTTGCAGGTTAATTTAGTGCAGAAGAGACTTCTGGAGGTGATCCACTCCTCTGTGCTGCTCACAGAAGTTCTATCTCCCTGATCAGACAAGGTCATTCAGGGTTTTGTCTGGTCAAACTGATAACCTGCAAGAACAGGGTTAACCTCCATAACTCCTCTGTGTCCTTGTTGCAGTGCTTAACAACTGTTATGGTGGATGTTTTTGCTTCTACATGAACAGAATTTCTTTTGCTGCAACTTGGTGATGTTGCTTTTTCCTTACCTTCTCTGTGTCTTCACATTAGATAACGTAACAGAGCCATTAGATCTCCCCAAAGCCTTGTTTTTTCCTGGGGCTAAGCATATCCCAGCCAATTTAGTGTCTTCATATGTCGTGTGCTCCAACTCCCTGCCCATCTTGGTGATCTTCCGTTGGGCTGACTTCAGTTAGTCAATGTCTCTTCCTTACACTGGTGGCCCTCAAACTGGATATGCTACCCTAGTTGTGATCACAGGAATGTCAGGTAGAGGGGAATAAAGATTTCCCTCAGCCTGATGGCAGCACAGGCCCATAAACAGTTAGTCTTCACTGCTGCAAGGGCATATGACTGTGTTGTGCTCAACTTTTTGTCCACTCGAAATCCAAGATCTTTCCTGACAAATCTGACCTCTAACCACATGTTTAAGGAAACACCCTGTTTCTACTAAAATCAATGATAATTTTGCCACTGATCAAAATCAGAGCAAGAATCACTCATAAATGTGGGCAACTTCAGCAAAGGAGAACGTGTACTTCTTTACTGCCAGAAGTGTTTTCATTGAGAGTCAGGATAATTTCATATTCTCAATATTTTGAAATACTGAAATTGAAATCATAAATATAATTCTGTTTTATCTTCTCCCTATGGTTACTCTGCAGTTGAAAATGCCTTTGCTCATCCAGTGAAACAAAAATCCAAGGACAGAGAAAGGACACAGAAAAGTGTGAGGAGTGGAGTACTCTCTCCATACTCAGAAACTGCTCAGGCAACAAAACTAAAACATATTTGAGTTGGTTTAATTCCTCCAAACAATGCTGCTTTCTTCCAGCAAAGAGAGGCAAAGAGATGATGCTCTTTATCCATGTGCCACCCATATAGATGTATATAGAGGACTCTGTTCCATTTAAACTGCACAGTCCAGAGTCTATGCCTTGGCTCTCCCACACCGTTGCTGGTGCAGCTGAGCCAACACTGAACCAGATCAAAATCTTGGTACCCACTTTGTTGACACAGGAGTGAAATGCAGCCAGTTCTGAGCAGTAATAGCTCCTAAACCTGATGTGCTCTGGTGGAAGCTAGTCTCAGAAGCTGACCTGAAATTTAGCAGAATATTCTTTGAAGCTGCTCAGCCTCTTTGTCCAAAACGCCATATTTGCTTCTAGATGTTTTCCGGAGCTTTGCCAGTTCTTTTCATGTTGCCTACTCCCAGCTTTACACCTAGTGACAATCATTTGTCCACCTATTCAAAACAGAATGCAAACAAATGCAAAAAGTGCTTCCAAAGCTTTCTCCCTACAGTCACAGAAGGTTTCTGATGATGAACAGCAGCCTGTTGTTCAGTCTAGCTACAATGGTATGTTAATCCCCTGAGGGTGACCAGGGAAGCTGGGAGTTAGCTATTCTCATAAAATACCTCAAGTGCCTAGGGGAAGCGAAGCCCTTCCTCTCACATAATATGAATTAACTCTTGCAAGAAAAAATAAAGAAAAATTGAAAATAATTCCCGTCTAGCCCATCATAGTTTATGAAGAAGTTAATCAATAAATTTTATCAGAGTAAAAATACAGGAAATCAACACACATGGAGCAGACAACCTGTTTTTTTCCAAGTGCAGCTTCCAAAAAGGAAATATCTCTAACATCTTTTATTGCTAAGAAATAAGGAAATATGGAAAATTCTAAGGAAGTGTTGGTCAGCTATGGACCTAGCTAGAAACAGCATATTTTTCTCTGAAGAAATTGATGTGTACATAAACAGACAATAATTCAATAATTAACATCAACAACTAAATATTTCTGAAAGTAGATTGTTACTACATAATTAAAAGGAGGAACAATCCATCCTAACTGATTATTTTTGAGTGAAAAATGGAATAGCACGTAGACCTTTTAAAAATTTTTAAAATAAAATCCATTGCAGTGAAATTATATGGGATTTGATTAACTATTATTTGTATCCAATGACCCTGAGATTACTTTTGGAAGACACCCAGATGCCGAGAGATCAATGGAAAACAAACATTAGTTTTCAGCAGATGCTCCTGGCACTGCTGCAGGATTCAGGAAAGCGTGCCAAGAAAAGTACGCCTGAAGGTTGCTTCCAAGTGATGTAAGTCATCCCAGTGCATTTCACAGGTCATGTGCCTGCAACATGCGTAGCTCTATAACCTACATTTCTGAGGACATTAAATGCTTTCAAGGTACTCAAAAAACATACATTAGATGAAGATTAGTCATCAAAGCTTAAGGTCACTTCGTCATTCTTATGTGTGGAGGATAATGGAGATGTCAGTGACTATGTACTACGTATATTTCCTCAACAATGTTGAAAATTTGATGCTTTGATCTTCAGCCTAAGCTGATGTTTATGACGCTAACAAAGTCACAAGCATTGTGGCAAGAACTCAGGACAAACTGCTTGCTCACAAGTTTAATTTAAAATGGTTTATTTACCAAAGCAATGTGGAAAAAAAAGCAAAGGAAGTTTTTCAAGCTTGCACTTCAAGTGCAAAACAAGTGTAGGCTATTTCAGGTGCTGGGAAAAAAATGTCCTTTTCGAGATTCATATGCATCATGGGAGGGTTAAAATATGAAAAGAGGAAACAGCCTTGTAGAAGGGGCCTGGTGCTGGAAGTGTTAGGAACTCTGTGTCCCTGTACCCCCCACACCCTGTCTCAGAAAGCAACCTCTTGTTCCAGTTTCACACCCGCTTTCTCCCAGTCTCTTATTTTATGTGGACATATTAATCTCTACCTATGTCTTTCACAGAATCACAGAATCAATTAGGTTGGAAAAGACCTCTGAGATTGAGTCTTGACTGAGCACCACCGTGTCAACCAGATCATGACAGTAAGTGCCATGTCCAGCCTTTCCTTAAACACCTCCAGGGACGGTGACCCCACCACATCCTTGGGCAGCTCATTCCAGTGTCTAATCACACTTCTGTGAAGAAATTTCTCCTGATGTCCAACCTAAACCTTCCCTGGTACAGCTTGAGACTATGTCCTCTCACCTCTTCTGTTTAGGGATGAGGATTTTTCTTTTATCAGTTGGTGAGAGCAGAAAGGGGGGAATCTGCTGCATACCAGATTTATCATGACTGACTTTCACATTTGCTTCAGTTGTCTCAAAGCGCTTGACAAACTGATGTGCAAATGAGAAAAAAAAAACCCCAAAGCAACTCCATATAGAGTAGTCCTAAAAGCAACAGCCAGTACTATATCAAAAAGTATTAAGACAAAAATTTATTTTATTTCTTTCAGTGGTGCCTAGCAACAGGCCAAGGAGCAATGGCCATAAGCTAAAATACAGGGAAGTTTCACCTCAGCGTGAGAACTTTACATTGAGGGTGGCAGAGCACTGAACAGGCTGCCCAGGGAGATTGTGGAGTCTCCCTCTCCAGAGACATTCCAAACCCTCCTGGACGCGTTCCTGTGTCACCTCCTCGAGGTGACCCAGCCTTGGCAGGAGGGCTTGGATCAGGCATCCCCAGCGTCCGGTCCAACCCTAATGACTCCGTGATTCTGTAAAAAGCGACCTTGTGTGAGGGCACCAGAAACACCAGCTTCCCCGAGAGCAAACCACCCCAACGCTGCAGCTGTAGCTGAAAGCGGCGATTTCTCTCCCAAAGCCACTTCAAACCCCTCAGTTTTCCCCGCGGCGTTCTGTCCCCGCCGCCCGCGGGCGTCCCGGGCCCAGCTCCCAGACACCGCCCCGGGCGTGGGGCGGCCCCTCCGCGGCCTCACGGGAGTTGTAGTCGGGCGGGGAGCGCCGGAGCCTCACCCCGGGCCGGCTCTGCGCGACATGGCGGCGGCGGCCGCGCAGGTACCGAGCGACCCCTCCCGCGCACCCCTGAGGGAGGGCAGCGGGGCCGGGGGCGGGGAGGCGGCGGCGGGCGGAGGGAGCTGACGGGGAGAGAGGGAAGTAACTTCGGCGGCTTCCACTTGTTGCGGCGCCGGGCTCGGCTTCGAGGGGAGGAGCCCCGGCGGGGAGAGAGTTGCCGGCCGCCTTAGGGGGTGCCCGGGTCGGCTCAGTGGTGGGGTGAGCGCGGGCGTGGCAGGGGCACATCAGCCCGGGGTGGGCTGGATGCTGGCTGTCTCGCCTGGGAGCCCCCCGAATGGGGGTCGCTGTCTCTCAGGGCCAGCGCCTGGGGGGACATCGGCCACCATCCAGACCCAGTCCCAGTCTCAGTCCCCTGAAGTGTCATCGTGTCCCCCCGGGGAGCGCTGCTGACTTTAGGCCCACATCAGCACTGCCCTCTGTTTTCTCCTCTCCTGCAGCTGCAGGGGGAGCGGAGTCACCCTGCTGGAAACCAAACACCCGCCCGTGTCCGTGCCCTCACCCCGCTATAAAGTGCTGACAGGCAAATATTTGACGCGGCCCTAATCCCACTTTGCCCTTGTGTCGGCAAATCTCCGGCGGATGGATAGGGAGAGAGTTTTGCTGGCACACGGGGCGGCTGGGTCTGTCTCCAGGGCAGATGCCGGGTTTGCAGCCGGCCCTCCTCCTCCGGCTTACGTTGATCCTGGTAATCCAGAGTGAGCAAGGAGAAGGAAAAAACCCAAGGTTTTAGTGAAATGGTTGTCTGCCGCCTTTGGACACTGGATTCCACTCGGGCGGAGGTCGGGCGGTGGTGAGTCGGGCTGTGGAGGGGCTGTGCCGTGTTCTGGAAGCTGCTGAATCCCTTGCTGCTGCAGCTGCCCGAGCACAGGGCCCTGTTTTCTGTCCAGGTCACTGCATCCAGCCTCCTGCTGATTTTTGCAAGGTTGGTTTGGCACACTGAGTTGGTCAGCTGTAGACTTCACGCTCCTGGTTCTGCCTCTCACTTGAAACTTCAAGCTTCAAATTTTAAGTTTCAAGTTGAAACAGAGGAACAAGTAACAGGCCTTTGTCTCTTTAATGCTGAAGAATAAAAGTGGAAGTTTTTATTCATCTCTGACTTCGTATTAAGGCAAGCTAGGATGAAACTTTCAGGGTAAAACGTGTTCTGTCTTGTCAGTTTTATTGCAACATGTTCTCTCTTACTGCCATGCAGTAGTGTGTTTTATGTTTTCCAGATTTTAGGGTGTGCAAGGCAGTTTCTTGGAGTCTTCCAACGATCCTCATGGGAGTGCTTGAACTTAAAAAATGTTCTAGACATTCCAAATTGTGTTTTTTTTTTAACATTTACATTTAGAAGACTGCACTGTAGTTAAAAAGTTATATCTTAAGATAGTGTGGTGCAAAACAAGTGCTAGTCAATTTTGCTCTGCTTGTTGTAGTGTGTATATATATCTATAGTGTATATATTTGACAGCATTTGTTGTAAACATGGTTTCACTATTACTTCTCAGGAGCCTGTTAATTATGTAGCCTGATTTTCATGTCTAAAGGAATCTCTTGTGTACATCATTTGATAACAGTGAAAGAGTGTATTATATTTGCAGTCCCTCTCTCCACTGCTAGAGGGTTACATAAAAGGAATAGGAATTTTTCCTAACATTCTGGAGGCTAGGTTCCTCTAAGATTTGTTTGGTGGGTGATCAAGACGTAAAGAAACAACAAGGGAGAGAAAACTAGACAAAATGCAAAGTCTGTAAAATTGCAGAAATTGTGCAGTGGACCCAAGGAAAAGTAGTGCCAAAATTGTTTTTAACCCAGATTTTTATTTTTTTTTCTTAGCTGGTCACAGTTAAAAATAAACTATTGTCTATTTGCCAAGTAAACACCAAAACTTAGAGTATTTTTCACATGTTTTTGAGATTATTAAACTTAAGGGAACTCTAAGAGCCCTAAGTGTTTTTATTGTTACACATTATTATTTTTATTTATTTACTTGTTTGTATTACTGTGTCTTTATTTGTTTGGTTTTGCCAATGCAAGGAAACTTTAGCTGCTTGTATCTAGTCCAGTTTGTATTTTGATGTAGTAATTCCAGTTTGTCCATGGAGTGGTGGCTGTTTGTGTCCAAAAATTCCATAATAGTAATAATTTAAAATACTTTGCCCAAATGTATTCTGAAGGTGGTTTTACAGTTTGAAACACTGGTAGAAGGAGTAGAACTTTTTATGCAAAGTGCCTGGATCTCAGTGCAAGCACAGGACCTTGACTTGTATGCCCTTCCGTTGGTTTAATATTTTTGCTGGTCAAAATTATTATTACGTATTCTGTGTTGGTTGGTGTTATAGTGATCTCAGCAGATATTTACAGACAATTAACCCCTGAATGAGTCCTGCTGGGAAGAAGGATGAAGACAGGAAAGGTGTTGCTACTACTATGAGCCATTTTAGGTTTCGAAAGTGAACCGGTTGGATCAGGGTATCCAGAGTAACTGGGCTCGTGCCAAGCCTGCGTCATCTGTGACCTGTCTCTTCCCAGCTACCCAGCATGACAGTCTCATACAGGCCTCTCGTCCAAATGCTTCTAATTCTTTGGGATTTGTGACTCTGACATTACCCCTTCCCCTCAAAATGGTGACCTTCACTGAAAAACTCGCAAGAAAAGAGGGAGAGAGGAAATACTCCATACTTCCTGCTGCAGAGAAAGGAAAACAAGAATTCTTTCTGTTGACTCTGGGGCAGCATGACTCACTCAGTGGCCTGTCAGTTTGGATTGTCACAGTGTGGTTTTTGCTTGCCTTGCCCTCTATTTGGTACGCATGTGTGTGGTCAAGACCTGTAATTTTCAGTGTTGCATGTTGGTATTTCACTGGGAACTGCATATAGGCCAGGAGTTATCCTAAGGAGCTGCTGGATGGAGGGAGGACACGTGAGGTGCTACAAGTGTGCAAGACTCAACACCCATCTGCCAGACTTCCCAAAAACATTAGCTGGAGGAAGCCTTTTCAAGTACTTCTGAAACCTCAGCTTGGAGGGACAACGGTAGATAGAGAGGTAAAAAATTGCTGTTAAGGAAAGGTCCCGTTCAGAGCCAGGGTGTAATGGTTGTTGCTTTTAACAATCCAAAGCCCTCAGAGGTGGCTGAGGTACTTTAGTCAGGCCAGGCTTGCTGAGGAAGTCAACAAGGCTCAGAGACCAATTTTGGAGACCTGAAAAATATGAGATTCTTTGAAGTCTCCAAGCTTGTACGATGAGTGAGCTGAGTGTCATGAATCGCCAAATGCTTCTCTGCAGCTTGAAGTCCTCTGGTGTTTCTATTTCTGTAGGTGGCTGCGTGGTGCTCCTCAGAGTAGCACCTGAGAGTCATGTGCCTGGCTTGAAGAATATGTAAGACATTTAAATACTTGTGTGAGTTGTAGAGAGAAAGAGCAGATTTTGTGGCAGGGAGGGACAGGGGGAGAATGGTTTAGGAGAATGAGAGCACGAAAGGGGGAAAAACCCTTTTCACTTTTGGATGAATTCTGTCTTTTCAGCTCACCATACAGGCATTGAGACAGCAGGGGTACCTTCTCCCAGGGAGAGTGAAGTAGGATGGGAGCAGCTGTGGAGAAGCAAGTCTCTGGGACAGTTATGGTTGGGTTAATTGATAGATGTTAGTAAACAAGGTATAGCATTCCTGACGTGGGGTGAGGTCTGGCATGTCCTTAGGGAAAAGTGTAGACGAGTTTGTTAAAAGCAATACTTGTGCAATTCCTGTCATCAGAGGAGAGCTCTTCTCTTTGTAAACTGACTGCTTCCTCAAACAGGGAAGTTCTGTCATCAAGAGATAGGGCTGAGACAAGGTTATCTTTGTGAGATATGTTTTAGCTCATCCCTGTGGTGTTGTTTTCAGAAAGTGGTCATTTGAGTTCATGTTGTTCAGCAGTTATTGATGTGAAGGAATATCAGAGACAAACCACTATTCTCCAAGTCAGGAATCTGTGTCCCTGGTCTGATGCATCTGTCCTGTTTGTCAAAGTACAGTGTAAGGTTTTAAAGGGTTTTAAGCCAGGCATTAGAGAGGAGATCCAGTTTGGTAGGTGCAGCATTAAAAAAAAATTGTTGGGGTGCCAGCTTTGTCCACTCAAGATTAAAAATTAACTCTGTCTCATGGAGTTCTTATTGTGCCACTGTATAGTCTTTTCTGTTGCCTAGTTTTGATCTTTTTCTGAAAAGAGGTTGTAAATACAAGGAGTAGGGGTGGAATGCAGGTCAGTTGTCCAGAGTAGGGAAGACTGCACAAAAAGTTTGTAAAAGTTTACTGATTCTTTTGTGTCACTTTCTTCCATCAGGTTAGGCCTACAAGCAGTATTTTATGAATGTCGTTTGTTTGTGTTCTTATGCTGTAAAACTCAAATATTCTTAGAGCACATGAGCCTTCCCACAAAAAGGCTTTACTGTGAGGAGTCCTTAACTATAAAAATGCTCCTTCTCTGCCAAGCATTTGCGAAATATGTGAATGTTTTTATGCACTTCATCTAGTTACTATCTTCTGCTATGTTATGAAAGTCAGAATTTGTTTTTCTGGGCATGTATTTTCTGTGAGATATCTTTTATTGTTAATTGTTTATATTCCCAAACCATATTTTTGTCACTGAAATGTGAAGGTTTGTAGGTGTAAAAAATGAAGGGGAAAGATTAATTTAAAAAGAAAATTTCACTTCTCAGAATGGAAACCCTAGCTGTCATTCAGGCTGTGCCTGCCTTTTGCTTTTGATCCTTCTATTTAATATAGTCCAGTGTGTGTTTTTACCAATCTTGTGTTTTTGCATGCAGTGTTAAAGCACAAAGGGTTGAGTTGCCCAGTAAAAGGCACATGGATGTGCATGACAGAAGAATCATGCTGTCTTTTTTGTACCTCAGACCCTTACTTCCAGCAAATAGTTCTTCAGCCTTATGGATGTGCAGCTCTGTGTGCCTGCATGGTGCAAAATGAGAAAAGCTGCGGCACAGCTGCCCTGAATGTCACTGGGCTCTATGTTTGCTGCAGCAACAAAGTATGAAGTATGTTTTTCAGACAATTACTGGAATGAAATTATTTAACTAAATCAGTGCTGTTACAATCCTGAGGGTTAGGAACTTTCTTTTCCCAGTTCTTCCTTCATCTTTGCCGTGAAGTTTGCATTCAGTGTGTTTGTCAGTGTGTCTTGTAGCCAACTGTATGACCAGGTAGGTTGTTTGGGGTTTTTTCCAGTGTGCCTTGCAGCTATCAGTCAGTATCTGCTTTTATAGAACATGTCATGTTCACACTACACAAGGGAATAATACAGTTAAAGTTGTGACTCACAAACATAGGATTTTTCTCAGTATCCTCACTTTCCTGTTTTGTTTCATATAGAATGTTAGAAAAGGTGTAGGCACCAAATAATTAAAGGTCTTGTGATACCATTTGGGGCCATGTGATGAAGTGCCCTTTCTTGGAATGACTTGTTCAGACTAGTCATATTAACAGGAAATATTTCTGTAAGCAGTAGAAAGTAGTGGATCTTGGTTTCCAATGAATATTTTTTGCAAGTCTGATTTACTGTTTACCACCAAGTCTTCAGTGTGAGTTCTGCTCTTAGTGCATGCTGAAAATGCGCTTGAGTGGGGAGTGGATTCTCTGATATCAGGCTATAATGGAAGTCTCACTGTAGCCTTTTTAACAATGCAGAGACACTGCTCACGGACATCCTCCCTGCTTCCTGTTTTAAATGCACATGGAGAAGTGTAATATTTGGAAGATGATTACTTTCTGTCAAGGTTGGCCAAAATTGACAAATGAATAAAAAAATAGAAAGGTAGCTTCTGGAGATGCTGACATGGTGTAGAAAATGAAGATAAATTTTATAAAATCAAACTAGGTCATAGTAGCTACTTCACTAGCTAGTTTAAATACAGTAATTATATTTTGTTGCCTGTTTTGTATGTGTCTCACTCCCCTTCAGGTAAATATTTTCCTGTATGTGGGCTATTTCCTTCCTGCTTCTTTCTTTAATCTCCAGGATATCCTCCTCTGTAAAGAAGATTGCCACCCCCACACTAGCACTTATGCCAGCAGGGAAAGCAGGAGCCACCTTCAGAGATCAGCAGGCACAACCCAGGAGTGCAAGGAGGGACTCATGGGATGCCATGTCTTGCCTCCTCTGTGCCAGATCCTTAGTGTAGCTGCAATGATGTCATTGCAGCTCAGCAGTTCTGGGCAAGTTAATGCCATCAGCCTTAGTCTAGTGCTGATATATAAGAGGTAACAGTGTATCATCTAAAAAACTTTTGGCCCACTGTGGGTCACTCGTGCCTAAGGAATGTATCATGCTGTTTTCACAAAGCAAATATTTACAGGTGTGCATAGTAGGATAGGAAATGCTGGAGGAACAGGGATGTGCTCTAAAGAATTCTGGGCAAAATGTTCTGTGATCAGGAAGGACTAGATCAGGTGTTTACAGAAGCTCTTCCTATTTTGAAACCTTGGGAAACCAGTTAAGATACATTATCAGCTTTCTTTGTCATAGGAAGTGAGAGCTCTGTACCTTTTGTGGGATGGACTGTGTTTTCTAAGAACACTTCTGGAAGGACCACAGAGGGGACAAGTACCTTTCTCCCCATTCTGTAGAGGAGAAGGCAAGTAGAAGTTTCAGCATGTTTGCCCTATGCCATAGCCCAGGTCAAAAGATCCCCTTCACCTCTGGGAAGAAAAGGGGATAAATGCATGTCTCATCCATGGGAGCTGATGCAAGGAAGGGGAAACTGTGAGACCTTGCTCCAGGTATTGGGAAAAGAGGTGACAGGGAGCAGGCAGAGGAGTGGGCTGTGCGGCTTCATTCCTCCAGCTGAGTTGTGGTTTCTTTTCAGGATTCTCTCATTCTACCTAGGAGATCCAAACAGGAATAAAGATGTGTATCTTGGAGTTCTTTGGCACAACAGGATCAACCCACCAGGAGCACACAGCCCTCTCTTGCACTGTGCTGCTGAGCTATTGTGCACCCAGTAGTCATTTATTTGTGACTTCTGGGCAAACACGCTGACTTAAACAGTGCTGACATGGCTGGGGAAACTCTGAACTGCCTTAGTCCTCTTCCAGTGAATGTCTGCTTGTGCACCCTGCTGGGAATTAGCACTTGACAAGGTCCCGTGCTGTGCCTGGCTGCCATAGGATGCGCAGTGTCCCACTCCCTGCTGGTTATTGCGAAATAGAGGCTCAACTCCCAATTGCCTGCTCTTCCAGGCTCTCTGTACGTGCCTGCAGCTGGCCTGGTCACTGTTTTCCTGGCATGCCTCTTGCATAGCCTTTGCGTCTCTGGAGCCTTGAATAGGAGCTTGTTCTGGCCTTTGGGAAGCACAGGCAGGACCCCCTTGTTGGTGCTTGCTCTTTTCCCTCTTTGTGTGAGGAAAAGCTGTTGGTTTGGTCACACTTTTTAGCTTCCATTGCTCACATGGCACGATCTTCACACTTGAGCTCCTTTCTGTAACAGTTACCAAACCGAACAGATACAGTGTGTGCTTAGAAAAGGAAACATTGACTCACTGAGTTTATTACTTTCTCTTCATTTCAGTAGTACCCAAACTCAGCAAGTTGCCAATAAGTGTGGTACTTCTGTATGGTCACTCGGTAGAATCGAGATAGGAATCTTGGGTATGTCATGATGATTTAAGGTAAAATATTGTGTTTGGCAGCACAGGTCAGGTGGTCTATGCTGTTCTGACCTTCTGTCCCTGAAGCAACCAGTCATGGTAGGGATTTTGCAGCCAAGGCCCTTCCCCAGACAGCACGTGGTCCACATGATCCTTATGTCATAACAGCTGCCATCAAATTATGGAAATGGAAACTAGCAGGTAACAAAGCACAGGTATGCAGAGAAACACACAAGTAAGCCTAGTTTCAGCCTTATCTTTATACTTAATGTATTTCTGTCTCTATGGCTTTGTTAATGGTTGCTTTGTTTCAAACAAAAGAATATGGGGTCACATAAGGATCACTTCTTAATGATACCTTAATACATAGGGTAGGAAGGATGATCCGTTTGATTGATTCAGACACCTACTTCAGCCCTGCCAATTTAGCTCTTTTGGGAGTGAAAGAAAGGAAAGAGAAAGGAGATGTGACCTAATCACATTAGATTCAAAAGTTTGTAAGATTTTAATTACAACTTAATTTCATTGTAGTTCAGCTTGAATTATAACAAAAGCACTGATGTGTAACAGCGATTTTTCTAAGTACTTTGGGTGTTGTGTTTGCTTGAAACTTTGGCTGTACCTCTACAGACAGAATTCTGAACAACCTTTGAACAGGATGCTTAGTAAGTTCCCTATGTAGTTTCTATGTGGCTTTTTTCTTTGAGTGATTGTTCCCAGATTAGCATTGGAAAGATTGCATCCCCAGGCATTGTCATTATAGTAAAGTGTTTGAGGCTTTAAATTAATTTTACTTGAAGAAAAATTTTCTGTGAGTGCCAAGTATAACTCACTTATCCTAAGCAAAGAAGGTGGTGCAAGGTATGTTTATCCAGCCAGGGATGCTGTAACAGAGCTTAAAATAAAGTGGTGTCATCTTACACATGTAGGGAACAGTGGGTTCTGAGAAGGGCTTGGGAGGTGTTTCTTGTGCTAAAACCACACTCCAGTACTAAAGCTTTTAGTAGCTCTTGTGTATTAAAAATATGGTCCGGTGCCAGAGTCAAGCAGGCATAATTTTTAACTCCTTGGCCTATGCCTAGTCTGTGTCTTGAAAGTCTTTCTGAAATGGGAAAGTTGTCATAGGGAAGATCTGGCAGAGGGTTTGGGGGGGGGAAATCTTGTGTCATTGGAACCTCCCTCAGGGTCACAAGATAGATTGTATGAGATGCCAGCCAGAGCTGGACTGTACCACCAACTGCCTTGTAACTCCAGCCACACAAAATTGCTCTCTGAGGTTTGCTTACTGGTTTTGCAAGATATAACTGAAGAAATAACTGAAAGTGAAAACTAGAAGAAAATAAGGAGATTTGTGGAGAAGGGTTGCCCTTGGAATTCATTACTCAACAGGATCTAAAATGCCCAAGCACCTTTCTGCTACTCATTTGAGCTGATAAAGACTTTCATTTTATTTTTGGCTTTAACAATTGCAGGTGTCACAGAGAAGAATAATTGGTGTCAACCCAATGGTCATCAAGGATATGAACTCTGCTGTTTTTATCTAGATGGATGAAAAGGTTAACAGCCGAGAAGGGGAGTTCCTTTTGTTTCCAAGATGGCAGCAACTAGTGGCGAAAGCCAGCTGCAGCGGATTATCAGAGACTTGCAAGGTACAGTGCCACACTGATAGATACATTCTGGAGGCTGGACTGCGTCCTCCAGGTTTTAGATAACAGAGAGTAGGAGTTGTGTTTTCAATTGTGTAGATCTTTCTAGCAGCAATTGTAGCAAGGTAATTCAAGATGTGCAGTGTGATGGATTTTTTTTGTGAGACAAGTGCTGTATCTTCTGCAGGACCCTGAATTCTTAAATCCTGCAAATTTAAACATACAAGAGAAGAAATAAGTTTTACGATTTTAAGAAAGGTGTGTGTAGGATGTGCATTGTGAGCTACTGCTACATTGGCGTGCATAGAGTTACAAGTACTTCGCGTGAAGTAAGGAGAAAAGGCCTAAAACTCAGGCTTCCTTGATAGGAAGCTGATGTGGAATTGATGCTAATGTGGGAAGAGCAAAAAAACAGGAAGCCAAACCTAGCTGGGAAAGGAGACCCAGAGGAAGAGTGCTGGAGAATTACACCTGCTATTCTTGCTGCAGTGGAGCCTAGCTTGTCTTTCACTAGAATTAACCAATCTCATTTTCAACAGTTCTGTTGCAAGCAGATTTGACATCAGATTCATAATAGTTTTCCTGCTCTCTTTCTGTGTTAATCAGCTACCTATACCAAGATTCAGATGCTTTCCCTTTTAATTTTTATTTATAAAAATTACCTTTATTTATAAGGTGTATGCACGGGGTTATTTAATTTGCAAGGGGTTATCGAGTGGGACTGGGAGCTAAAGCTCACTCAGTCACCTGAAATAAGTATAAAACCAAGGGGAAATCAACCTCAAAATCAGTAATTTCTGATACTGAGAAGTACGTCCTTTTGGGGCTAGAGTGTCCAGGGAGACAGTAGAGTGTGTTTTGACTTGAGATTTCCTCACCCACTGTGGGTGTATGTTTCAGGGAAGAGTTGCTCTATGCTTATTTTTTTTTTGTAAATTATTTTTTTTTCGTTTGTGTTTGTAACCAGCACAAGCTGAACCTTCCTGAATAAAGCATGGAGAAGATAAATGTGCTGACTGAACGACTGTTCTCGTGTTACTGATCCCCTTTAGCAGATTACACGCTTTGTCCTTTCTAATCAGAATTCTGTTTGTCCTGTGGCAGTACCTTAATGTGCACATGAGACAGCAAAAAGTTATTTCTCTTCCCTCTGCTGAGGTAGCAATTAGCAATTGTCTGTTAGCAGGTTTTGTTAAGTGTCAGAAGTACTAACTGTCTTTTTCAGAAGAAATAATCCATACAACAAATTGACACAGCTTGAACTCCTGTTTTCTTTTGGGTGGTCTTAAATTGGAAGCATATCAGTCATTTTTTTGTACTGAGACATTCCAGCTAAAAAGCAATGAGTCCACATGCATAATGTCCATGATGAAAGCATTTGTTTAGTTGTTTATTGATTCAGTGCTATATATCCTTTGCATTAGTTAACTATTTTGGTGTCTTGTTTTAAAGATGCAGTGACTGAATTAAGTAAAGAATTTAAAGAAGGGGGTGAACCAATCACAGATGACAGTGTCAACTTGCAAAAATTCTCCTACAAGCTTGAGTACCTTTTACAGGTAAAAAGTGATTTATGTTATTTGTAATCCACCAGCAAAGCTCGGCCTTGTTTTCTCTTTCATCTTTAGTATGTGGGGTTTAACTCAAATAATCATAAATGTCCAGTTGAGTCTCTCTTTCTATTTTTTTTGGTGTATATGTTAAGTGGACTGAAATGTGTGTTTCCTGTTGTACTTATTTCAAGTGAAAATAAATAAATGTAATTGCAAGGCAGTGCTGGCAGTTTGATTGGGGAATGTAAGGCATTTTTTTATTGATCTGAAAGATCTGAGCTTGACTTTAAAGATGTATCTTGCTAAATTGTCCTAAAAAAAACCGTGGTAATGAGATCTTGACATTTTAATGCAAAATAAATACTAGTAAGCTGTTCATGGTTCAAATGTAGTGGTGTGAGAAATTTATAGAATTTCAGCAATTTCACTTTGGAAATTTTTTTTTATTGTATGAAAGGCTTAATGCAAAAGGCTGATTTTTGATCTGAAATGTTGCATTTTGTCCCCCCTTAAAATTTGAGTAGAAGAGGACGCTGCTGGGCAAACTGAAATTCAGTTTGCATAGTGTGGTGTCCACATATACTGTAATCGTGTCAGTGATTGCAACAAAGACATGCTAATCTAGCCTTAATCTAGGCAAAGGAGTTTTAATGGGGTTGCAGAGGCTCCAGCAGAAACTGAAAAATCCCTTGGGATTCGAATTGTCCATGGTGCAGTCCATACCCTTGCTGCATTGCTGCTCTGAACATGATTTAGCTAGAGCAGGTTTTTCTGGTACGTGCACGTGTGCTACTGGCACACTTAATTGCAGCTCTCTCAGCAACTGGTTGATAGTGCTTTGCTCATGAACAGCTGCGGAATCTGCCGCAATTTTTTGTTTCAGAAGCTTTGAATGGATGTCTGTATTTTAAAGAGACCCAGAACATTATTATCTCTTGCTGTCAGTAAAGTAGCTTTTGTAACTGCTGGATTGCATCAGTACAGTGCAGTGTCTCTTTCCTTTGTGAATGCATTGGCTAAAGCTAAGAGGACTCATGAAAGCACATGCTGCTGGGACAGGAACAGAATTTCAATTAGCTATATATAATAATAGCTATAAATATTTCTCTTTAAATTTTGCTCATTGTATTTTGTTTTCCTGGTTTAAGTTTGATCAGAAAGAAAAAAGCACATTGCTGGGGAACAGAAAAGACTACTGGGATTATTTCTGCGACTGCCTGGCAAAAATCAAAGGAGCTAATGATGGAATCCGCTTTGTCAAGTCTATTACAGAAGTAAGTATATCAGTTAAGCACCAGAATATGTGGTTTTTGTTTTGCCATGTCTTTTCAGAGAGCAGTAGCAATAAACCAAAAAAAATACACTGCTTTTAACATATAGCAAAAAAACCTTGGGGATTTTTTTTTTCTAATTCTCACATAAAGTGTAAAAATGCAAGATTTCCTTTTTTACTAGGGCACTAAATTTTGTAGGATTAGAAAGCCTGACTCCTGTTTCAAAGACCACTTACACAAGTGAATGGACCTTTTTTTCTCTGGTTGTGCCTTGCCTTTTCATAAACTTAGTGCTATTTTCTCTGAAAAGAAATGAGAAATTAGGGCAAGGGTAGAGCATACCATCTTCAGCACAGCTTACAGCAGGATTTGACTCTAAGTGTAAGATGAAAGGTTCACCATATTTGACTTTTCTTAAGACTTTTTTAACTGGTCCATAGAGTTGAGGAGGACTGACCAAGAGCAGTAATTTCATCTTCTGTCTCAGCTCTGTTCCTCTGTGTGAAATAGCATGATGAAATGACTAAGGGATGGTTGTCATTATTCCCTTGGGTGAGCTGTCAGGAATGGCACAGAAAGCCTTGTTCCTGTTGGATTTAGATAGTATTAAAAAACGTGTTATATCTTCAGCTCAATGCGTGGGTGAAATAAAAGCCATGAGAAGCTTTTCGTGTTGATCCTGTCTGAGTCTTTAGAATCATTTGAAGAAGATTTTCCTTGTGGGTGGAAGAGGTGGTGGTGTGGTGGTGGCCAGCATTGTCCTGGTGCTCACTTCCATTATCTGTGAGCAGTGCTAATTTGGATTGGCAAGTTACTATTTACAGCAGATTTTCCTATTCTCTTGGGAATTCTTCCACAGCAGCTCTAGATAGTGTTGTTCTGACCCATCTGAAAGAGAGCCATGATACTGCAGCAGAGGCAGGCTCTGGGCTCCCTACATTTCTTTCTTCTCTTTGCAACTTTGACAGTGTTGAATTTTGCTGTTCCAAGGTGAACAATCCAAGGAAGGGCTCCAGTTTGTTTTACCAGCGTGAAGGAAAAGAGGGGAGAGGCACAGAAATTTGGGTTGGATTTCCCACTGCAGAACAACTGGAGAAGTAAGGACAGTAGCCGCTGCTGCAGGAAAACTCCTCTGACTATAGTGGCCCCTAAATTCTCAGTAGCAGGGGCCACTCTGTTTTCTCTGCAAAGGTGGCTGTGCTGTAGTCTTCGACAGTGTGTTGCCTGTGGTATCACCTGCATATTGCCACATGTAAAGAATACTCTACTTTTTCCTTCTTCAGTACATCTGGCTGTTAAATTGTTAGCACAATATCAGAAATTATAGTTTGGAAGCAGGATATATTCTGCTTCAATTTGTGTGCAGCCATAGAAATTAGCTTGTGAAAGGCTTCTTTAATCTTTATTAACTTGTGGTTTAGGAATATAAACTCTTAAGAAAGGAATTGGTGATTGGTTTCCGGTAACTGAGCTGGCAGACTCAGGCCCAGAAATTAAATGACACATGGCACAAATATATGTTTGTTATTCCCCTTCAATACAGGTAGAAATCAGCAGCACATTTTTGAACCTGGCTGGATAGACCATAAGGGTTTCCAAATGTCCATTATTTGCTCACTAGCAATACTAGTTGACTTTCAAAGGTGGAGGTGAACAAAAAAGAAGGAATAATAGTTAATTTTAAGGACGGTCAAATATTCAATAGCATAATGCCTCTTCTGCTCTGCCTGCAGTGCTTCAAATGGTAGGGTGCAAGATATGCTAGAGAGGTGGAACAAGGAAGCAAATAAGAATGCTCTGGAAACTGTTACCTGTTAATTAAGCAAAGGGCCTTATTCTTGAGGGCAGTAGGTGAGCAGTGAGTTCTGGTCATTCCTCTTTCCCTTTCAAAAGGTGATTGCTCTAAATACGCATCTTTCCAAATCGTTACAGCCACACACTGCACCTTAGCTACAGTGTTTGCTGTCAACATGGAAACACTGACAATACCAGACACTCTGCCGCCCTGATTTCTAGCAGGGCTCCAGCAGGAGGTGGCATGCTTTTGTTTCCTAGTCAAATAGTCTTTAGCTACTTGTGACTTCATGTATGTAAATATTTTCCTCTACTTTTGTTCTAGTCTCTCCATATTGCTTAAAGAAGACATTGCAATTTAAATTGAAAAAGCAATGGGAGTAAGGATAGGATTAATTCTGTGGCTTCCAGGTTCTGGGGTTTTTTTTGACAGTTCTTAAGATATTCATTAAATCTGCCTAGTTAGGAAAAAAATGCTTGTAAGCTTCTGTGCACAGAGTAGGGATAGCATCTCCCTGAAGAAATGTTCAGATGTCTCCAGGGCGAATGAGGGTGAAAACTGGTTGGTAAATTAAATTCGCTGTTTCTGGGATACTTAGTGTTTAGGGACCATGGCATTTTGCACTTTGTATGCTATAGAATTCAAACCAAAAATCAGTAAAAAGTATTGCTTTCTTTGCTTCGCATTTCACGCAGGTTACATTTATAAGGAACATTTTTGTATGTAATGTCTTACTGAGCTAAATGAAGAGCCTGTGTTATTTCAGAGCAGGAACCCAGTAACAGCAAAAACAAGGAAGCTGAGGGTATTGCTCTCACTTCACCACAGTGGAATACTGATCAGCAGGACATAAAGCTTGTGTGGTTTTTGAGCCTTCTTTTACACTACCTTTCCAAGCAAAGCTTACAGTAACCTATTAACTTGTGCCTCAGCCTGTCTAATATTTGTCTTGGCGTCTATTTTAAACCATAAATGTATTCGCTTTGTTAGTTGGATGAGCAGTTTGGTGAGAAATTCTTTCATCACGCTCCTTTTTCATTCCTAAATTGATTACTGACTTTGATAGAAAGAAGAAACGAAACACAACTGTTCAGTGTTTCACTATTTTGCAGGACAGAAAATGGTTCAGATGTAAAAATAAAACATTAAATCCCCAAGTCAATAGCTATAACAAAATTCAGTGCTGAGCTTTGTGATCCCCCTTATGTTGATTTAACAGCTGTCTTCATAAAAAGATCCATTAAATTTTGGTCATGCAGCTGCTCTTGGTCTGAAGAAAGAATTAAATTTTAATCAATGGCTAAGTATTAAGGAAAGGCTTTTTGCATTTTCTGGGCTTACTGTGTCTGTGGGGATGTATATTTGTATATGTATTCATCTTTGTTCTATGACTAAATCTGTCCTAAAGCTCTTCCAGCTGTGGCCATACACATCTTAAGTAACTTAAGCAGTCACTTTTGCCTTTGCTGGGCACTGTTTTGCCTTATATTGTGAATTGTCCTTAGCATAGTCTGGACTCAGGTACTCAATATATTAGATGATTCATTGGTCCTGTGGTGCCTTTTATATTATTATTAAGTGGACAACAGCCAGTTGTAGAAACAAATTCATTGTTCTAAAAAGATTCCACCCAATGACAGACTTAGGAAAAGGTGTTTCTCAGTGTTACTGGTTTCCATTACAACTTTTTCCTTTACAGTGGCTTATTGTATTTTTGTGTCACTGTGTAGGCTTTTCTGGCCATGTCTCTACATGATTACAAATTATATTTAGACTTTTCTTTTCCTATGGTTTCTCCCTTCCAGCTACGAACCTCTCTTGGAAAAGGAAGAGCATTTCTTCGTTACTCCCTTGTTCATCAAAGACTAGCAGACACCTTGCAGCAATGTTTTATGAACACCAAAGTGACCAGGTGAATAGCAAAGTGCTTTTTTAACTAATGGATGTTTGCTGAATGTGGTCAAGCAACATCACCTAGTAGCTATTGAAAGAAATTGAAATGCTTCCAAATGTTTGGCTTAGAGAGCTGGTAATAGGATATGAAGGACCTTTTGGCCTGGGTCACTGGTTCATACCTATCTTGGGCTTGTAAAGATTGAAAGTTATTACAGCTAAATATGTGTGGAGTGGGTTGTGCTGATGCTTCTGTACATTGGTTTCAAAGGTGATGTATTTATAAGTATTGAAGATCCTGGGTTTGATGGGCTATTCCTGCTGAGAGAGGATTAAATTGGATATGTTGCACAAAGCCCCAGATATCCAAAGATAGTTTGTATTTGGTTGGAGGGACGCTGCTAGGGCTTTAAAAAGAAGCCAGCTATTTTCACAATATATTTAACTCTGGATGCTGCTTTCTGTTCCTTATTTTTGATGTATTAAATGTGTTCTTTAGGTATTTGCTGTGTGATTATCCAGTGTATAGCAAATATTTTGTGTTGTCAGTGATTTGCCCAAGCACTAGAGGAAAAAAAGTATTTTGTGCAGGGACTCCTATAAAGATATTTATGTGGAATTAAATAAAGTTGTTTAAATCCAGTGATATTGAAGGGACAGGATATTGTTTGGTGGGTCTGGTTGTTTTAATTTGTGTTCAGAATACTGTATCATCACTTTTCTGAGGTGGAGTGAATAATGATGTAGGTTTTTTTGTAAGAGAAACTGCTACTTCTCTTTTTCTTATGAATGAGTATTACTTCTTTTTTGTTTGTTTGTTTTTAAGTGACTGGTACTATGCAAGAAGTCCATTTCTGAATTCCAAAATGAGTTCTGACATTGTGGGTCAACTGTATGAGCTCACTGATGTTCAGTTTGACTTGGCATCAAGAGGCTATGATTTAGATGCTGCTTGGCCAGCCTTTGCCAGGTAAGATGGAGCCACATTGTGATTTTGTATTAACAAGGAATAAAACACCAGCTTGCTGAAGAAATCTGTAAAAGCTTCTGCTTTTGAAGGTAGGAATACTTGTGTTTGAGCAGGTATACACTTTTTCCATGTAGTCCATTACCAAATTGGCCTGTTTCTCCTTCAGTTTACTGAGTACCAGCGATCAGAGATGATGCTCTGTAATACAGCACTTAGAGTAACTGCAGTTCAGGCCCAAATCCCAAACTATTCTCATCTGTAGAGGCGCAAGAAGAGATCTTCTTAGCTTCCTCTGTTTCAAGAGCTGAGACAGCACAGCCAAGCAGTGTGCTTCACTTGCAGTAATGGTGATTCCACGTGCAAGTGGGGTATAACAAAATCTACCAGGTCTGGCCCTGATCCATTTGTATCAATGGGAGTTTTCAATTTTTTCATTTGTATCCATGGGGCCCTTTGCTGCCACCATCTGGTTGAGCCGCCACCACACAGCAATACCATTCCTTAGAGCAAGGCTGTATTGGTTCTCGAGGATGTGGGAAGTGACAGCTACCAGCCCCTGATCACCTTTTATAGATACCTTGGATAGCCCTATCTTATTTTTCATCAATTTCATGGGTTTTTGGCCGAGACAGCAGGTGCAGTTATGTCTTTTTATGTGGTAGTTACCACTAGATAAATCTTGCATACACAAGTAGAAAGACACCTATATATGTGCTTAGACTTACCTTATATATTGTTTCTCTATGTGATCAACAGGAGGACTCTGTCCTCGCTTGGATCTTCAGCATATTTATGGAAGCCCCCAAGTCGCAGTTCCAGCATGAGCAGTTTAGTGAGCAATTATTTGCAGGTAAGCAAATTGCAAATAAATGTTTATATGTCATGGTAGGTCTTTGGTTGGCATACTTCCAGAGAACTTGGTAGTTTTATGATGCTTACTGCATCATGAAACTTACAATGCTAAACTGCAAAAAGCATTTTTAATTAAAAGTAAAGGGAGTAGTCTCTCAGCTGCTTCAAGTTAACATGCAAATCTTGTAAAAAGAAAAAAATATGTTCAGAAAATAGCTTTGTGCTACCTGCAGATAGGTATGTTTTCTTTTATCTTTTGGGAAAACAAGCCCCATTTACTTGAAGTTGATGTCTTGTAGTGCTATGAAGGCAACACACAATGTCACTGTACATTAAGAACCTGAACTTGCTCTCATTTCAGCACACCATTTAAGTGCATGTTTAATACTGCTTAAACTTTCTGATTTTCCCCTTCTGTTCATTTAGGCACAAGAGTTTCCTTCCAGCCCTGATGTAAATAACTCACTAAATGTTGAACACCTTGAGGGCTATGAAGAGATGCGTTTAGAACTTGACCAGGCTGAGCTGAGGCAGAGGGAACTTCAAGATCGTATTCATCAGCTAGAAATTGAAAACCAGGAGCTGCAGGCAGCTATCAGCCTTCAAAAAGAACAAGTGCAGGTAGAAAAGGAGAAGAGCAGTAACTACAGTGAGGAGAACTCTCGGCTGACAAAGATGATAACAGAGTTACAGAAGCAGTGTGAGGTCTCACACTCCACTCAGAGCGCTGTCCATGACCTGCAGAAGTGCCTACAGTCACTGGAACTGAATGCAGCAGAGCAGCAGAAGGATCACTCAACAAAGGTGGAGCAGCTGTTGACCAGTGAGGAAGATTGTGCCTCAAAATTGCAGGTTTCGAATCAGGAGCTGGAGACCTCTAGGGCTTTGATTGCTGTGAAGGATCTTTGCATTGATGAGCTCAAAGCCAAGCTGAGTTCCACAGAACAGAAGAACTTCAACCTCCTTGCAAAAGTTGATGCTGCCTTGGATGAAAAGGGACAGCAAGCCACAGCCCAGTATGACTCTGCCCTACAAATACGGGCACTGTTAGAGAAGCTTCAGGAGATGGAAAAGGAAAAGGCAGATATGCAAAGACTCAATGATGAACATGCATCTCAGCTGAAAGCGGCAAGGGAGGAGCTGCTGCTGAAAGAACAGGCACGGAAGGAACTAGAATCCAGATACAGTGGCCTCACTGCTAACTCCAAAGAGAGTGAAAAGCTGATTGGAAGCCTGGAGACCATGGCAAAGGAAAAGGATGCACTTCAGAAGGCCCTGACTCTGAAAGGAAAGGAGATGGCTGAGCTGCAGACCCAGGTAATGGGGTCGCTAGCTCAGGTGGGTTCACTGGAAAAAAGTCTTGAGGAAGCCAGGAAGGAAAAAGAGAAACTTGAGGAGGAATATGGTAGGAGGGAAGGAGCACTGAAGCAGGAAGCCCAGTTGCAAGCAGAGCAACTTGAACTACAGGAGGGTCGCTTAACAAAGGTGAGTCAGACTGTGTGTTGCCTTCAGGAGCAAAACCGGAAACTCATGTCTGAGAAGGAGCATCTCGGGCAGAAAGTTAAGGAGCTGGAGGAGCAGATGGAGCAGCAAAACTCTGCAGTGAGTGAATTGGATGAGGAGAGCAGGAAACTGAAAGCAGAGAATGAGAATTTGCAGCAGTCTAAGAAGAAGATGGAAGAGAAGCTGAAAAATCTGGAAGCTTCTAAAGCTTCCCTAGAAGCTGATGTAGCCAGATTGAGAGCCTCTGAGAAACAACTTCAGAGTGAGATAGATGATGCCCTGGTGTCAGTTGACGAAAAAGAGAAGAAGCTCCGGGGCGAGAACAAACAGCTGGATGAAGACCTGCAGAATGCCAGGAGGCAAAGCCAAATTCTAGAGGAGAGGCTGGAGGCTCTGCACTCAGAATATGAAGAGCTAAAGCAAAGAGAAGAGACGTCCAAGGAGTCTTATGCCTCACTTGAAGCACAGCTGAAGAGTGCCAAACAGCATAGTTTACAAATGGAAAAAAGCTTGGACACCTTGAAGGAAAGCAAAGAGTGTCTTCAGTCACAGCTCACAGAGAAAGAAGTAGAACTGCAGGCTGTGGAGAGCCAATGTGAGCAGCTAAGAGCAGAAGCTGAAAGATACAGGAAGAAAGCAGAGACTCTTGAGATAGAAAAGCTCAGTGTTGAAAAGACATGCCTTCATCAGACAAAACTTATAGAATCTCTCACATCAGAAAAGGCATCAGTGGAAAAACAGCAACTACAGCAGGCGGTGTCCCTGGAGAAGGAGGCAAAAGAGCTGACCTTCAGACTGACCATGAGTGAAGAGCAGTTGGAGGTCAACCGAGGTGAAGTGTCCAGGCTGCAGGCAGAAGTCCTTGACCTGCGAGTCAAACTTCAGCAGGCCACGGATGAGAGGGAGAGGATGAGAGGTGAGCTGGCAGTCACTGAGACTGTCTTGAGTGAGCAGAAGATGCTTGTCCAGCAGCTGAAGGAGCAGAGTGAGTCTCTCAACAGAAATCATGTGCAAGAACTGGTACAATGTAAAGAAAGAGAAGAAATGCTGAAAAAAGAACAGGAGAAAACAGCCCATCAAAAAGCTGAGCTGGAAAATAATTTGATGAACCTAAAGGAAGAGCTGTCTAAAGTTAAACGGTACTTGGACAATGCTAGAGCGGAAAATGAAGAAAATAAAGATCTCCTCCACAGAACCAACACTGATATGGCTGAACTTGGTATTCAGATTTGTGCCTTGACCTCTGAAAAGGTGGATGCAGAAGAGAAGTTGGCCCAGGCTACAGAAAGATTCAAAGAACTGGAAGAACAGGCAGCACAGCAACAGGAGAAGCTGAAGCTGGACATCTCTAATCTCAGAGAGGAGAACAAGAGCCTGCAAGAAAAATTAGAGGAGGCTCAAATGTGTGCCGCAGCTGTCCCAAGTCTGCAATTGCAGCTGGAAACAGTACAGAAACAGGCACAGAGTTTCCAAGAGACCAGCCAAGAAGAGCTGTCTGCAATAAAATTTCAAATGAGCACAGAGATTCTAAATTATCAGACAAAATTCAAGGTAAATTAATGTAATTATTATAGCTGAGGGAGCTGCTTTATCATCCGCTACAGCAATTACTGCATGAAATTCTAAGGTTTGTGTGGGTCAGGCTCTGAGACTAACATGCAACTAGCCTTAGACTGGGAATCTGAAAATGGCTCTATGCTCATGAACTAAGCCTACCTGAGGTAAAATAACTTCTCAGAGTTTTATGGACACTTTAATGGAGAGGCCATGTGATACGGAAAAGCAAGTCAGCACTCATGAGGGTGATGAGTTCTTATGTTGGCACTGAAGGTGGCATCTGCTGTCCCTCTTGTGGTTGTTTTTTGTTTCGGTAGGAACATCACAGGACCTGTTCCTCACACCTGTAACACTGCTTCTCCTGAGAACTGATTTCGATGAAAGGAAACTTAAACTGAGACCAGATGCTTTTGCATTTAACTCCCTCATGTATTTTTGCTTTCAGCTGCTCAAAGCAGCAGCTGAGAAGATCAAAGTTTTGCTTCCAAAAAAGCATGAGTCAGCCCTGTGTATGTGAAACAGCACACCTAAAGGCTGAAGATTTC
This sequence comes from Vireo altiloquus, assembly GCA_013396875.1. Classification (NCBI taxonomy): domain Eukaryota; kingdom Metazoa; phylum Chordata; class Aves; order Passeriformes; family Vireonidae; genus Vireo; species Vireo altiloquus. Next base: position 80,555 of record VZRF01011044.1, read on the forward strand.
ATTGTGTTTGCTTTGCCATTCTCATAAAATGTCTAAGTTTGGTGGTAGATCAAAGGTTTATGCCAATGCATGAGTTTGACCTTCTTTTTGTTGAGAATTGCGGTAGCCTATGCAAATTAACAGTAAAACACAGTTAATGTGCCACCATAAAGGGAGTTTGCTTGATTCCAAGAATTGAGTGTCTTTTTAGCTGTCTTTCCTGAGCCAGTGGTGCTGCATTTATTATCCCATGCATGGCAGTAAAAGCACTCATAACTCACAGCTGGGAATTTTGTAAATGAAGGGGTGGCTGCTGGAGGATTATTAACTACTGGCTCAATCTCTCTGCCAGGCTGTCAGTGAGGAGTGTGGGAAAGTAAGAGAGCAACTTGAGGAGCAGAAGCAACAACAACATGCTGCGGAGGAAGAGATTACAGAGTTACAAGTAGGTGCTTGATCTGATTTAAAACCAGAGGTGTTTGTGTCAGCAGGCATTAGTGTTACAAATGAGAAGGCAAACAGCATTTCTGGTGACCGGATGTGAGTCTGAGAATGCCTTTGTATAAATAGAGGTGCTGCAGAAAAAATACTGGGCAGCTGACAGCCACTGTAACAGAAATTATGAAAAACACAATGTCACTTAGGATTTGCCCTGCCTTGAAAGTTGGTCAGGTTTTATGTAGGACCTGGCTATGTGTTCTCTTCTTAAATGGGGGTGCAGGTTTAAGATGTGTCTTTCTTAGGCCCTGCATGCCTATAGAGCCATGTGTGTAGATCCATCCATTTGCAGGCTGCAAAGGGCATTGAATCAGAGAATTAATGTGGCTGAGAAATTACCCACCCAGAAAAAAAATAGAATTTTTGTAATAAATTTATCAAACAGTTGAGTTAGAAGGGTCATACTGAGTTGTAAGGAATCTGGAAAAAAAAAAGTTAAGATTACTGATGTGGCCTTGCCTGCTAGGAGAAATCCATGCCTTCAGGTGTAGTTAAGTATGTTCCCTGAGGACTCCAAGTTTGGCAGACTTCTCTGGAGAGTCTAGCTGTGAAAGAAGTTGAGTTGTTTTCGATTGTCCTTCATATTCCATATGAGCTTTAATAAAAAATATTTTCCTCCTATTTAATTTTTCTCTTTTGAAGCTTTAGGTGGTAAAAAAGCTTTCAGGGTATATTATTTTGCCATTATTTTAGAGTGGTTTTTCTTGATTAGGAGGCAAAAGCTCAGCTGACATGGACTAACAAGAATTACAGGCTTAATACTGTCTTACTTTAGAGTGTATCCCTTATTCAGTGTGACAGAAGTAATCAGTCACTAGTACACAACTAATTACTGCCTGCTTATACAATAATATCTTAATTGGTCATTTGGCTGTAGCTGATTATTTTAAAACATTGTTAGCTGTCTTCGTAATTGTCCTGCACATGATAAAGTCTTGTTTTTATATGTAAGGAAATACAGTAATTTATTTTACTAGGCTGCAAACACGAGTTTGTGTAGAAAGCTGGATGAAGCAAGAGAGCAGCTGTCGGAATCAGAATCTGCTCGGCTGCAGAAGGAAGAGGAGGTGGCTTCTCTTAGAGAACTCTTGGAAAGGTGAGAGTTTGGATTCTTTACATAAGCTGTTAATTGTAGGCCAAGCGAGGGGACAATAATCAAAACATAATGAAAATTGCCATGGTTTATGACGTACCATATGCCATGGGGTTTTATACAGAACAAATATTGCATGGGCACTGACAGGGAACAACAGATTGACACTTCAGATGAGAAACATGGAAATTATCCAGCACATATGAATGCACGTTAATTTAGCTGATATAAATTAATGAAAGACATTTTTATAACCTCCTTTTACCTTGTAGGTTAAACACAAAATTAAAACAATATTGAGGTTTTTTTGTAAGGAATGGAAAATTTATGCTTTTGGACAATTTGTTTTTTCTCTCCTCTTCATGAAGTTTCAGGGAATCAGGGAATCAGGAATTATCTGAATGGGACCACATCCTGCATGTATTTGTTAGGTTTCTTATCAGCTTTAATTATCTAACTCAGGCTATGTTTTCAAGGTCTGTAATATGGGCCTCTGTGGTGTGGATAATCTGGCAGTCAGAAGTAGATCTTCATGAGGCATGGGCTCACACAGAGTCTAATAGGTTAACCAAAGCTTATGTATTTTTCTATTTTTTTGCTGATAACACTTGTGTTATTCCTAATTGGGAGTTATCATAAGCTTTACTATAAGCAGGGCATCCAAGAATTGCTGGTTGCTGGCTGTGTCCACTAGATAATGAATCTACATGCATTGTCAGTGATGCAGAAGACTGGGGAGATTCTGTCTAGCTCTAAAAGCTATGCACAGTGAGAAAAATTTCACTGAAACTGTTTGTCAGGATGGAGGAGCCCTGCATCCCACAAGGAAGACTTGAATGCACATGAGCTAAAAATGATTCATAATTGCCTTTGTATTTGATCAGGATCCAAAAAGAAGCCGATGAAGCAAAAGAGAAGATCTTGGATTACACTGAGAAGCTCAGCAAGGTGGCAGCAGACAAAGATAGCAGTGATCAGAAGTTATTTGCTGAACTGGATGACCTGACAAGAACAAAGCAGTTCCTTGAAGAACGTTTGATAGAACTTATCAGGTTGGCATCGTAATAAACAGCAAGCAGAAATTAAAATCCTTGCTTAAAGATGTTCAGGGATACTGGTCAGGTCATCCAGGCTTGTATTCCTGAATTGAAGATCCAAGTAATGGCCAAGTTCATTAGCAGTTGAAATTTTACATTTCCATATTATAGTAAAAAAATATAGCACTCAATAATATATCCTTATTTTTCTATCTGTTTTAAAAAACATTTAGTTCTCTGCATGGCATGTGTTTTTCTCCCTGTCTTTGCAGAAGGGATTTTTTGATCTGTCTTTATTTCTGGAAGCTCCTCAGAAGTTTAGAGCAAAGGAACTTTTACTGTGAAGCTTTCACCAACATTCCAGTTGAGGCTGGTTAACAGTAAACCAGCATTGACAACTTCTGTGTGTTTTTCTTTCTTTTAACTGTGTCGCTGCAGAGATAAGGATGCTTTGTGGCAAAAATCCGATGCTCTGGAGTTCCAGCAGAAGCTTAGTGCAGAGCAGAGGTGGCAGGGGGACACAGAAGTTAATCACTGTCTGGACTGCCAGAGAGAGTTCTCGTGGATGGTGCGCCGACACCACTGCAGGTCAGTTGTTGAACTGTATTGCACTGTTCAAAAGTAAAACTCAGTACGGTCGCCTACATGGAGGAAATATTTCTTAATGTTCACAATTCAGTGATCAAAATCGTTGATGCATGACACTGTGGAGGCTGAAAGAATACATGAGCTTACAAGGGGATAGGACATTATTGGAAAGATCCCTCGGCATGTATTAAGGCAAAGATCTGGATGCAACTCTGACTTGTCTGCTAGTTTCTCATTTCTGGGAACAAAGATAAACACACCCTGTATGGTGTATTTCTTTGGAGGACTGTGCACTGCTCTGTGCATGCTCTAAACAATATTCCCCAGGATGGCTTTGCTACTGTGATGGAAGTATTCCGGAACAAATTTCAACATGCTGTGCAATTATAAATTTGTTTGCTTACACTAGGTATGTTCAGAGATAATTAACTATTGCAGAGTAATCTTTTTAAAAGTGGATATTAAATTATTTCCCCTACATTTAGTATTAGTTATCCAATAGATTAGATTTATTAGATTTATTTAGATAGTTATCCAATAGTTAGATTTATTAAAATGTATTTAAATGGATACATTTCAGGGTCCTAGTGATATGCTTGGTTTGGCTCTTTACTGTTCCTTATCCTCATGACCTGACTTGTCATGTAAGGAAAGAAGGAAGCACTGGAACCATTTCCATTTCACGTGAACGTAAACAACATTCTATAGGGATTAGTGAATGGTGAAGTCATTTTGGGTAACAACTTCCAAATTACTCATTTATGCTAAGGTGTCTGAAAGCTGCTCATGTCTTCACCCAGCAATGATTTAAATGATTATGAAAAACAAAACCATTAAAATTTCATGAGTAGCAGTCATCCCTACTGGGTGCTTTTCTTCATGAAAATCTCAACATGCTCATTAAAAAGTAGTTGAATAAGTTTAATAATGAGAGACTTCAGAGTGGAGAGGGCAGGAGGGATGAATGTAAGTGTATAGGTCCAATAATGTTTTTTCTTTCTTGTCTGAAGGGGAGAGAGGTCATTACAAAACAGAAACATATAGATGTGTTCTTACAATCAAATCAAGTTTTGTTTTACCTGTCTATGAGATTTGGCCTGTGTAATATTTTTAAATTCATTTCCTTCCCATGGACTTAATTTAAATATTATTTATTTGTATTGCATATTTGTGGGCACTTGATTGTTTTATGTCTTTAAATGTGGGGGGGTTTTGTATTTTTTCCTTGTTTATTAAGGTGCAAAGTGAATGTGAATGTCTGTCCTGTGCTTGTCAAGAAGACTTACTTCACTTCAGAAAGGAGTAGATAGTCTGTTATCAGTTCTGCCAATGGGTGTAGCTTTCATGCTTTTGCAGTAAACAAGACCATTATGAGAGAGCCCCAAACTCTGTCACATAGATGTGTTCCAGCTGTGCATGGTACTTTTCTAACACCTCTGGTTTTGAATCATTTCTAGAATGTGTGGCCGCATTTTCTGCTACTACTGCTGCAACAACTACATGGTGACAAAACCTGGTGGAAAAAAGGAGCGTTGCTGCAGAGCTTGCTTTAATAAGCCTAGAGTCATTGTGGACAGTACAGATGACTCTGGATCCAGTGCCAATCAGGAAGGATCACCCGCTTCATTGGAATCGCCTGTCTCGCCATCTGAGAGGGCTTTTGGTTAGTTTATTGTTTGCATGCTGTGGAGAAATGAGTAGGGTTCTTTGACAGTGTCTGAGAAATCACAGGGTCACCTCCTGCTCCAAGGACCTGCAGGAGGTCATGGAGTGTTTTCACGGTGGGACTGATCCCATCTTTGAATATTATTGGTATTGAGAGAAATGTTCATGTACATTAAATGAGTGTCAGTCAGCCCAAGATTTTCCATTAGTTCTAATAGTTATCTAATGCTTCTGTAAATATAGGGGAATGGCCCAGGCTTCCCCCTTAAGGATTTTGCTTGTTTGTTTTCCAGACAACCAGCTAATAGTGTTTACGTTTCTTATGTTTTTTTCGGCACAGTTGCAAGTGAAGCCTCTAAACCACCAGATGATGCAGCATTTGATATAATCACTGATGAGGAGCTGTGCCAAGTACAGGAATCAGACTCTCTCCACAATGAAATTCAGATAGAAAGAGACTCTCTGGATCAAAGCATGACAGATCTGTGAGTAAACTGCTTCTCAAAGAGGGGACTCTTTGGGATTTGCTTGAGAATGTTCTTGTTTTTCATCCATTCAGTGAGAGTAATCAACCTCTGCATAAAGAGGAGACCTCTGTTCCCAGGCCACATGTTCAGTAAACCAACACAAGATAATTTTGGTCTATTTGCACAGTCGGCATTCAATCTAGTAAATCTAAACTGCTAATCCTCTCACTCCACCTGCTTCACCACAGCTCAGGGGAGTTGTCCCAGCTCTGTGCTGTCATCAGGCCAGTTGTCACCATTAAAGTCAGCATTCAGGCTCTCTGTGTCTGTAGAATTCCTTACTACCTTAGAGATGACAGATTACAGAAAAGAACAATTGTGCAGCTACATCTAGCACAAGTTCATTCTTTTTCTTAAGAAAATGAGAGTGAGTGCAGATTTCAGTAATTTTTTTACATCTATTTCTACATAAATTACCAATGAAAAGGATTTAAGGCCATCTGAATATCCAAATACTTGGTTTACGAATTACATTGTAGTATTGTAGTTTAATGTGTGTACATTTTTAGGCAAAATATTGTTTTACTATTGTTAAGATATTTTCAAATGTTTTACAAAAATTCCATTTTGTAAAGTATATTGTCTTTTAAGAAGAAAAAACAAAAAGAGCAATTTCACCTAAATTATGTACTGGCTTTGCTTCCAAGCAGGAGAATAGACATGATAAATCTAAATACAAAACTGAAAATAGTCACAGAGTAAATAGTCTGCTGCTGAAACAGCAGACCTAGACTCTTTTGCACTCAGCAGACTCATTTCCAGTATAAACCACAATGACTTACAGTTTGGGTTGAAGACAGACAGTGCAGACTGTAAAAAAACTTTTCAAAATTCTACATATTTGTTTCTTGGTAAATACCTTATATGTATTCTGCCTACTTTGTATACTGTTAACACTGACAGTATATTCCTCCTTATGGTGTGCTGGGCTGACATGAATGAACAGAGCTTCACAGTGCCCTTGTGATTTTAGTATTGCTTTTGTTTTGCAAAGGGACAATTTGTGGTGGGGAATTTTTGTTTGCTTGTTTTAGAAAAAAGTGAAGTGTACTACTTCTTTTAATTCATGGTATCTGCAACAAGTATATTACAGGTGAGTTAACTCAGAAAAGAAAACAACCAGGAGACGAGAAATAACTGGGTCAACATTTGTTTCAATTTGAGATTGGTCTAAATTCATCTTGTCTGACAAAGTATTCAGGCAGGAAGGAAGGATTGCCACTAACAAGGGAATACTGTTCTTGAAGAGTGCCCATGGAACAGCATACTTGCACCATGTAAACTTCTAAAGGTTGTATATCTTCCCTTGCTATTAGATTAGAGGCAAGAGAAGAAATAGTGCTTTATCATCTGTTGCTTTTTGTTATCAGTTTCATGGGCAGGTGGGAGACTCCTACTATAGTTGTACTTTGAACTCGAGACATTCTTTCCAGAGAACACTAACATCACCTGCCCTTTCACATGACGCCAGTAATGTTTGGAGAGGAAAATGGCCTTCTTGTATTGCAGATGACTTGAGCATCTGGTATTGATTGTGGGTTTGTGTTATGGGAGAGATCTAGAAACTGATACAAGAGTCAGATGATGGTGTGATGCATGTGGTGCATTTTGAAGAGAAATTGCAGGGCACAGTGCTGATTGTGACAGCACACAAGTTTTCTCGCTGGTTTCTGTGGTGAGGAGTACTCGTGTCTCTTAGCACACGAGCAGATAGTGCAGCATGAGATACTTTGGTTGGTTGTAAGTAAATATGCCAGAGGCACTGTGTTGAGTACGAGCAAAAGTTCTGCTGACCCTCTGTCCTGTCTTTGACAGCAGCCCATGAGAGATGTATGGAAAATTTTCCGCTGTGTTTTCTCCCACATTTCAAGGATCTGCAGTTCAGTGACTTTCTGAGCTACTGTTTCATTGCTGCAGATTTCTTAACTGTACTGGACTGAGCACCTGGAATTTCATGTAGACCTATCATCTTTATTCTTTTCCTTTCTAAAGTGTCCAGCTAAATGTGGCCTGATTTCTGTGTGGAAACTTCACAGAGTCTCCACTGGCATTCCAATAAAGTTGTCTTTGCATGAAATTGAATATTTGGAGTAGAATTTGCTTTGATGTTGTATATGGGGAACACACAAAGGATCCAAGATTGTGGTTGCTAGATGCACGTCTGAAGAAGGCATACAAATAAGTAAGTTTTCAGGCTAAGCTTCTTTATTGAGATCTGCTGAAAATAATCCAGGCTATTTTGGTTTTGCCAGAGATTTGCACCATTTGGTGGAGCTCTAAAAATGAGGGAGATGAGCAGCCAAGAGAGGAAGAGAAGGGAGGCTTGCTGTCCAAGTAGAAGATCTGCAACTGACATGCTCTGTTGACATAATTTCTTATGGCCTTACTCTGACTGATGGCAGAGATTTTCACACTGACCATAAGTATTCTAGATGTGAGTCCTGAAAATGCAAGTTGGTTCTCAAAGTAGTGAATTATCTTAAAGGACATCCCTGTTCCTACTTGGTGCCTACATCCCCCTTTTTGTGCCCACTGTTCTTTTACTCAGTTTTTCACTTAGCCCTGCCACTGTTCTTCTTTCCTTGAAGTGACATGAAACAATAACAAAATTATTTCATAACAGCGAATTTTGAAAGACTGCCTTTATTGGTACAGGTCAGTTGAGAATCAATTAAAACTCACCTTGGTCATGAACTGCTCAGGTGTGTGGCAAGATAAGAGAGATAATGTACTAATATAACTCTGGCTGACCTTGAAGTAGCTCCTTCCTAAAGGTTAGGATAAAGCAGCAGTTGCTTCATCCTTTCAGGTCTGTTATGTATGTTTGGAGCAACCTGATCAAAATCTTAAATGTGAGAAACTGAGAATAATTGTGCAGTTGTGGTATGTTCTGCTACTTTAAGGTTCATGGCTTTTCTTTTGAAGTGTTGTATTTTTAAACTTTTATTTCTAAAGCATTCACATTTACAGATTATGTTCTAAAATAAAGGCCCCCAGGATAAAGCAGTGCACCGTGTTTCCATTTTTATGTGTTGTAGGCATAACATGCCTGCAATAAATGTTGCAGTAGGAAAATCAAGATCATAGACAGCATAAGAGTGAAAAAAAAACCCAAATCTGCCACTGCCCTGGTACAGGAACAAAATTTATTCACACCCTGGTAGTGGTGGAAAGAACATCTCAGCCTATCTGCACAGTGGTTTCTTTGGTTTGGATTCTTTTTTTTTCTTAATGACTCATAACAGTCTTTGCTGACCTAATTGCAGCTCACATGGTGGGGCAGGGTGCAGTGTAGCCATAAGGGGGAAGTGAATGTGGTCCGAAGCATTCCCTGCCCAGTGCAGAACGAGCCAGGAAGGAGTGGGGACAACTTATGCTGGCAAAGCCTGCATTGCAGTTGTGTGTTGAGGATCTTCACACATGAAATCACAGCACATTCCTTCCTAGTTTTGTTTATAAGGATGTTTCACAGTGGGAGAAACAAGAGATTGTGTAGTAAGGAAAGGGTTGCCTAAGCAGCTGTTTTCTAAGGGGAAAAACGGTGACATGGGCAAAATGCTGCCAATGAGGGTCAGGTTCCTCTGAGCTGCAATGCTCTGATAGGAAGGCCTAGGTATTAAAGGGGAGTAAAAGAACTTCCACAGGGTGTGGTTTTTGCAAGAATGGTTTGAAGCAGTTAAAACTGGTATTTCAAAGGTGTAATGCAAAAGACTTTGACCCTTTGGACCAGACCCAACCCTGCCTTTATCGCAAGCAGCCCACAGCTGCACAAAGTCCTCCCTTTGTTCCTCTGCAACATTCCTTCTTTCTTTTCCCTATTCCACACCTGTTCTACTATTTTCTGCAAGAGCTTTTGCATACTTTTCTGCCCCCTACACACCTTTTTGCCTCCAACTGGGAAGTGGAAAGACCAGAGGTAGAAAGGGAGAACTGGTGGAACAAGGTTGGAAAACAATTAAGGAATCCACAATTTCATGACAAGGGAACCAAGGTGCCAGGAAAAACACTGAAAAGATATCATAATGCAAAGAATGTGTGGGGAATGGCGGTGTGAGAGTTTGCATCTACAGAAACAGTGCTCAGTGTTGGAGCTCACGTGTGATCCAATGTCCCTTGTGTTTACAAAGGGTGTGGTAATCTGGCAACATGAACTCTGTTATCTGATATAAGATACAAAGATCTGTATGGGACATTCAGACTGTGACCCTGATACTAGATGAAAGGCAGATGAAAATGTTGCTTTATTAGAGAAATTTTAGATGAAGGCAAAAGGATTATGTGTAGAGACCTTGTCCCAGATGTAAAAAAAAACCCAAAACACCCAAAAAAAAACCCAACCACACATGAAACCCAGCGTGAAGATTGAAAGATATTTGTTTTTAATCCAAGAATTCTCATTAAATGAGTGGGCTAAACTAAAATATGTAATATATTTGAAACAAAACTCATAAAAGCTTTCATTAACAAACACCATTCATAGAAAACCAGCAGGCCGGAGGTTTGGGAGTCAGGAAATTCAAATTATCTTTATGTCATGAAAAGTGACATATCTCATTTTTTCTTATACTTTTTGAAGACTTCTGCACTGTTAACTCAGTTACCAGCTTGCACTGAAAAAGAAGGAAGCAATGAAGTATCATGATGAAAATAGGTTGGTCTAAAGCTGATCATAGTGTTTTTACTAATGGTATTGTATTTTCTTTTTCACTCAGGCTCCCTATATCACTATTTGCAAACAAAACAAACTGGAAAAAAGAAGCTGTAAAATAGTTGCAGATTTTCTAGGCAGTTTTGTAGTGGGTACATGCTTGTGGCATCTGCACTATATGAAGCAGTAAAAGGTTTAGAGTCTTCTTCTTTGGTGGTTTTGTAACTTGCCCTTTGGCACATGTTGGTTTTTAATAATTTTGTGGTAGTACTTCCTGATTTTCATTCCTGTGAAGAAAGAGAGGGTTAAGACAGCCATAAAAATAAGCATGAGGTTTTGTTATGATAATTGCCTTTTCAAAGCTGGTGTTCAATTTAAAGCTTCAGTCTATGATCTTCATCAGTCTGAAGAAAGTATAGGGTATCTGGGTAAGAATAAACAGGACAACTACAGAAAATATTTTTTATCAATTTGTTCTTTTGAAGACTTCTGGTACACAGTAAGGTTCTAATAATTAGTGAGTAGCATATGATCATGGCTAGTGTGGGAAATAAAATAAGCAAGGCTCACTTGGATCACTTCCAGAACAAGTTCTGTGCCATGGGTTGGGTATTCTTCCTGACATACTGCCTTATCAAAATTAACATCTCCCACAAACAGTGTGGTGCAGCAAATGCTTGTGAGATCACCCAGATCAAGACAGAGATTAATTTCCCCCATGTCATTTCTTTGGTTTGACACATATGCTTTGGTGGCAAAAGTAACAGCAATAAGCTGGTCAAAGGTGATAGACATTAGAGTTAACATTGAAGTGTATACAAGCCCCATGTAATATGATATGTCATGACGCCTAAAGTCTACGCCTGAGCAGCCGAAAATGCCCAGCGTGGCAGCATCCAAAAAAAAACCCAGTCAGCTACAGCCACTTTCAGTAAAAGTACTGTCAGTTTCTGTCAGCATCCTCAGTTTCATGTAGAAAACTAGTACGATAAAGACCAGTGCATTTCCTGCTATGCCAAGGATGAAAACAACAAAATACATACATGGTGAGGAAGACTCCTATAAATATGAAAATTCTCATTTCTGTTTTCATAGGGATCAGTGATGGAGAAGCTATAATAAAAGTTAGCAGTATCTGTAGTTGCCATGTTGCCTCTTTTTAAAGATAGCCTGGAAGGAGATATATTGAGATTTTTTTACTCAGCAAATAATTAAATCCTAATGGATCCCGGAGACAGACAAAATCCTAAGTGCTAACAGATAAGAGTTGTAGTAAAGCATCCATGACAGACAAAAGCAAATCTATTTATTTGGTGAAGAGGACTGTCTTGACAGTCAAGACCCAAACACAACAGCTGGTAGATTTGAATAAATCATCTGTTACCAGATTTATACTGATGAGGACTCAAAAACATAAAGACAATTACAGAGGCTTCTGAAAACAGCTTAATAAGGATTAAGCTTTCAAATATATCAGTGGTTTAGAGCTCGGATTGAGGGTTTCTGGGGAAACCCACAAGAGATAAAGAATTTGTTTTGCCAAATTTGGCATTTAGGCTCAGGTTGCAGACTCTGAGCATCAGAGCTGTTTGGCTTGGGTTGGACCTGTCCCAAAAGGCAGGATTTGAGTCCCAATGAGTACTTCAGAACTTTTGGTTCAGCTAAGCCTCTTCTTGTTCTGTAGATGTCAGTCACATCATCAGATGGCAGCACTTCCTCCTCTCAAGTGACTTACTGGAAACACAGAGGATTTTCATTAATGTACTACATTTGTATTGCTCTGAGAGGAAGGAGTGACCAATTCTATCAGCCCCTTCCCTCACATTCTCTCTCACGAGTTGATGAGGTTTTGCAGTGTCAGCTCTCCAAATTAAGGAGAGGCTTAATTCCTTAAGCCTCTCCTTAACAGCCCTGCAGTCAGGGCTATTGCCAGCATATAGAAGTAACAGCCCTGAGACTAATGATCTTTGCAAGCTGTTTACTTGGTAAATTAAGTCTTCTGTGAGATAGGTTTATTGGCTTTTTAAAGATTTAGCCCAAAAGCTAAATGCCCTCTCTCTTGAGCCACAAAAACCATGTTTCTGTGAGATTAATTCTACTACAAGATATTACTCAGCATAAGATTAGCAGAACTCACCTCTGAATCCTTAAGATTGGCCAAAAGCCTCACCTGGTGAGTTCTAATGTACAGCAGTTGGAGTGTCCCTTGATTCTGCAAGAGAGGGAAACACTATCCAGAGAAACGAGCCCATGCAGGCAGATTTCTGCAGCAGCTGGTACCATAGCTGGAGTGCTTCTGGGACTCTGACTTGTAGAGCAGTGAGCTTGTAGCTCTGACTGCTTGAGTTTGGTGCCTGCAAATGTGTATGAAGAAAATCAGCACCAAATTTGACTTATTTCTGCAGCATCATTTACTGAAAGAAGACTACTGACACAAGAAATCTAAGGCTATGTAATGCTCTTTAAAAACTGAGTTCTTCCTTGTGCTTCACTGCATTTGACAGCAATTTTTCTGCCTTTAAGAAACAAACTGGGAGCAAGGTGCTAAATTTTCACAAACTGTTCCTGTCAAACAGGGGAGCAGTAGGAAAACCACCTGCTTTTATCAGTTATTTTCAGATGCAGAATGAGGTATGAGGACGACACAGCAGTGGCTAAGCTGTGTGGTAACATATAGGTTGTGTGAATTTATCACTTATAGGGAGTGGGCTGAGAGAGTTGCTGGGGTGCTAGTATCCTGGATGGGTCAATCTGGAGAACATTTGATTGTAAAGCTGTGAAGGACCTTGGGTGTGCAGAAACCACCCTGGCTGCAGGGAACCTGCAGACTCTGGGATGGAGCAGCCTCTGTGGAGGTACAGGCTGGGCAGGGAGGTCTGGGCAGCAGCTGTGCTGGAAGGACCAGGAGTTCCTGGTGGATACTGCTGAATACCCAGGCCAGAAACTGCTTCTGCTATACCGCACCTACAATTCTGCCTCATTTTCCCTTGATAGCCTCTAAAGAACTGCATGAAGAGCAAATTCAAAGGTATCTTAACTAGTGTTATCCACAGAGGTGGCTGTAGCCTTGGTGACCTACAGACTGCAGTATTTGAGGTATGCTGGCAGCAGCTTGTCAGTATTTCTACTGTTGATTTGAGGAGCCACCTGTTTGCTGCCTCCTGCTGGGAAGGGGACTTGAAAGCACCCTGGTAATCCCTAATTACTTGTTCTGAACATTTTGCAAATGCAGTGTTTGAAAGCTGCCTCCATCTCAGGGCCTTTACCAAACCTCTTCCCTATCAAATAGGAAAAAAAAAAAAATCAAAAAGATTTTGCACGTTGTCCCCTGGAACACAGAAATATTCCTCTGTCATGATTGCTTCCCTAGCTTGCTTTCTCTTTATTGCCTCTTGTCTTGCAGATGGAGTGTGACCAGTTTAAAGGCCAGGGAGTCCTTTTGTATTGTTTGTTGTATTTTTCTCTTTGTTTCATACAGGATGTAGCCTAGCTAAATCAGACTTTTTTTTTTTTTTTAATAGGTGGAATTTCCTATGTACCAATATGCAGATCCACCCATAGCACATAGTGGTGGATTTTCATGTCCATCTGGGTTTTTTTTCATCAGCTGTCTGTGTGATGCTATCCAATCTCAACATATGTCAGGGTTTGCCCTTAACACTTCCATCTCATTCCCACCCATAGACCTTCATGCAAGACACTGTCTTGCACCCTGTTAAAAACTCACTGAGCTCTGTATCCCCCTTACTCCATCCCAAACAATGCCTCTTTTCTTGCCCAAGTCGAGGGCTGTCTGAGGCATCCTTTCTTCCAATCCTTTACTGTCCTCTTTCTTTACTGCTCTTTCTTGGGTTGGAGAAGAAGGCTAATAAATAAGTTAGGCTGCCTGGGGTGGGTCTGACCTGCTAGATAACAGCAGGCCCAGGGAATCATTGGTGCACTTCAGCATAATGCCTTCAGCAAAATGATTGTTTCTTTGCATTTTCAGATGTGTTTGCTGGGCTAAGCAGCTGTTAGGGGCTCTGTACAGCCTCCAGTCTCCGTTTCAGGTTTCTGGCTTTCACACAATTCGGTAAGACTCTCACCTGGGTGACTGAAGTTCTCTCCAGAAATCATTGCACTGCTGACAGGCAGATGGCTTCTGGGATTTCACTGCTCAGCCGCATGAAGCTGACACTTCAGACACGTAGCTACAGCTGTCAGAGCTCAGGTGTTTATGAAAACAGAAAACTGCTGAGTCCAGAGCCAAACCAGCTTTTTTCAGGTTTTAATTCTAAAAGTGACTTCTTACTTTTAACTTCACAAGCCATTTATGATGTTGGCCACAGTGTATTTAGTATCATTTGTAAGAAGTGCTTTCCATATATAAGAACAAGCATGCTGGACCAGACCATCCACCTTAGGGACAGTGACCAACAGCAGGTGCCTGAGGAAGTGCATGAGAACAGGACAAGCATGAATTAATAATTCTTCAAAATGCTCTATCAGCTTCCAACAATCTGTCTTGAGGTTTTGCTGAATCAGAGGTGTTCTTTTCTTCCTGTAGTGTCTTTTCCATGCTTCAGTTCTTCCTGCTTTTAGCCCCATTTCATCTTACTTTTAAAAAGATAAAGAAGGGAAACAATACTGGCTTAAATAGATACACCAGGGGGTGCATATTCATAATCTGGGGATCTGGCAAGCTGCAGGAACATCCTTAGTGCTGACACAAAGGGCGAATGGGTCAAGTAAGAATAAATTCTCCTGTCAAGGGAAAAATGCTCCAGTTAAATCATGAGACTGTTTCTTATATTATAGGCTACGAGACCTTAGTTTAGACTTTTAGACTCAGTGAGATATCATAAAGAGAAGGAGGATTTTCTTTGTGATCATAAGGCACTTTGGTTTAATACACAAAGTAGGAGACCTAGCATTCCCTTAGTCTTAGATGTGTGGTGAATGTATTGGTTGGAGCAGCTAAGTGGCAAGCTGACCACCTAACCATGCACTGGGTTGCAGCAGCAGGAATAAGGAAAATCATGTGTTAGAGGAGAACACGGAACATATATTGGTCCTGAGGTTTAATTTACATTTCAGGGTTCCAAATGAAAGGTGAAATTAATGGATTAAATGGCACTGTGTAGTAAATCATGGAGTTTGACGCTTCTGGAAAGCCTGTAGTTGTGTAGTTCTCTTGCTCTGCATGAATGCAAGGCTATGAAATTAAAGCTGTGTGGCTAACTTGGTGGGATGGGAGATTTATGTGGATCACAGCATGAAGCCTGTTGCTGTTCCCACTGTGCAAGAAAAAGATATGTGTAGGTTTACAAGCTATAGTTTAATTTTCTAGCTTGTTGTTTTGGGTTTTTTTTCAGAATTAGTTTTCTTACCTAGTTGTATAAAGATAGCTAACAATGAAATTATTTATATCAGCAGGTATTTGCATAGATATTGTACTAACCTTTATGGACCAACATCCTACATTTCTAGTGTCTGATGGACCAACATCCTACATTTCTAGTGTCTGGTTACAGCTCAGGTTTTGGCACTTATTTACAGCTTTGAGTCTCCCATGCCCATCCCAGCTATCTCTTTAGGGTATTAACAGCAGTGGTGTGACTCTGAAAAAGTCAAGAGATATCCAAGAGGCTGCAAGAATAAGAGGACAGGAATATCGAAACATGAATTCTGCAGATAACAGTTCAGGAAATGTATAGACAGTGGGTGTAGTTTAATTTGCAGCCATAATGATAAATTCTTCCTGTTTCCAACCAATGGTGTCACTGCACTGAACTGACATGTGACTGCATGCGTTGACACAGTATATTCAGATGTTGCTCATGACCACCTGAAGGAGATATTTTCTCCTGCTCTTCTGCTCAGCAGTGCTTATAGAGCAATCTCCCATTGGATTTAAAAGAAAGTGCTAAACTGTGCATTGGTTTTGAGAACTGATCTACAACAAGTGTGGCAATTATGCCCTCTTGGGGCATTATTGCACTTGATGGTTCAGAAGCACATATGGTATTACATTTTATTAGTTGGTTTTTGGAAGAAACCAACCAGCTGGTTCCCTGTAAATAAGAACCCTTGGCATTTTTTCTGGGAATGACAGCTTAATTGTCTCAAACTGCTGGAATGCAGAGAAGCAAAACAAGAATCAGTTAGAGAAGCTCTAACTTACTTGGAAACTATCAGCGTTTGTTTTCTGACTCTCAGACTCATCCTTCTCTCTGTCCAGCCCTGTAATTCATACCTGGTGCTACTCCAGGGTTCACACAGAGCATACATCTTTTTTGAGGTAAGGAGAGGATAGCAGGTTCTTCCCTATGCTTCACTGCTTGCTGGGACACATCATGATGTGGAGAAAACATCCTGCTTTGTCATCTTGTAACCGTGTCTTTGGTGTATTTGTGTTTGAATCATGCAGTATTTCTTGTACAAAAAGAAGACACATAGTAGCAATTCTACAGCAATAGAAGATGTTTTGTGTACAATTGTCAGAATAAGGAACTGGATATGTCTGGAAAAACCACCTCACAGATTAAATCCAGTGAGATGTCTTATCCTTTTTCAAGCTTTGTTTAAGGGTCAGGTACAGACTGTTTTGCTTGTGTTTGCCCTCAATCAAGTTCCCACCTGCCAGAGAATCTTTAAAACCTGTCATCCTCTCAATATGGAATTTATGTTATGATTGCAGAAAATATATTCTGGGTGTATATATATATATATTCCTTGTAGCTCATGAAACCAGGATAGGAACAGTTTTACATTTGTTGTGAGCAGAACAGGGCTGCCGTTTTGCCCAGTTTTGTCACTAGAATGTGCAAAATAAGAATCCTAGAATTTGGTATCAGGACTATGAAAACATTTCTGTTTTAGGAGGGCATCAGCATGCAGATGGTATTCAACCACATACTACTTAAAGAATCATGATTTTCCTTCTTTTCCTTGTTCTAGAAACAGCACGTGTAATTCTTCAACCTTTGATGAATCTGAAGAGTGGCAAGTTGCTCAAGATGCTGAGATATGCTTGTTGAAGTCAGGAGAAATCATGTAAGCAGAAGAGTTTCATTGCTATAGGTGAAAGCATAAAGGCTGAGATCAGATATCAGCTATGTGAGCACAAGCCTTGCCGGCTCTTGGAAGAGCTGATCATTTGTGTCCCAGAGTAGAATTTGGTCTGAGGAGGGTGAGAGGGTGTAAGTCAACCACACAGAGCAGCAGCAATGAGCCAGGTCCTCTCTCCTCAGTCCTAGGAAACTTCAGTGCAACTGAGGAAGAAGAAGGAAAGATGTAGGTCCACATCACATGAGAAAACACTTCCTATTTTTTTGCAGGAGTTGCTGTCAGCAGGAAGGAGGTCTAGGGCTGTGCAGTTCTAGCAGTCTCTGAAACTTCAAGGGCAAGTCAGGGAATGCTGCTCTAGTCAGACTTTTGCCAAAGGGAGGAATTGGTGGCCTTTTGGATCATGTATCTGTTATTTATTGGTTGTTTCCCAAAGTGTCTTGCCTGCTCTGGTTGAGACATGCCATAGCATAACATGTTCACCTAAGCCTCAGCTCAAGCTCTGTGTGTACTGTGTGTGCACAATTCTCTGCATGTGTCCTGCTCTGAAAGTCATAGATACATGCAGTAGTGATAGAGCACCTCACTTGCACAGCCAAGAAGGGAATCCAATGTATGGAAATGCATGTGACTTAGAGAAATTCACCTTTGCTCACTGTCCCCTTAAGCCTAGCTTTGCAATTTTGCCTTAGTTATGGGGAAGGTTTTAAAGTTTTGAGTGCAAGGAGATAAAGTAGTCCATGTTTCAACCTTGTTGCTGCTGTTCAGAGATCTAGGTAAATGAAGTGATAACTAAAATCATAGCTGGGCTGTAAGGCAAAACCAAGAATGATATTTAGTTTATTAAAATCAAAGGTCACCTGAGACACCACAGGACGGTAGTTTACTCTGTTCTCATTGACTTGCAAGCAATTTATTTGGCCTAAAGAGTGACAGATTAGAGTAGTTTTACTTAGGGCAATATAGGTGAGATTCACAGCTCTTAGAAATTACAGGTTTCTCCTGAAGAAAGTAACCAGGGTTCTCCTGCTTCAGAGCCTCACTGCTTGCAGTCTTAAATCGATACCAGAATGAAGTCAGCTCATATAATGCTATATGACTCCGCATCATCGAGATGCTAAGAACTTCCTTTTTAACTGGAAGTATTTTTGAGTCAGTTTTTCTGCAGCTTGGTTATGTAAAACAGACCCAGATGTAGCTTTAAGCACTTTGTAACAGAGCTGCTGTTCAGATTCCATCCACCTGTCCCCTCTGTACTCCTGATCCCTCCTGTTTCCTGTGCAAATTTTTATATTCACCTAGGAAGGTGAATAAACCAGGTAACTTATTTTTTGTTTAAAAAGAACAACAGAGGACAGCACTCCTTTCTTACTGTAGTAACTATAAAAAGCTTTAGTCCAGCACTGGTTTTCTTTAGTTGAAATGAAATAAATATGTGAACAAAATCCACATTTGTGAGAGCAGTGAAAGTTCTTAATATCAGTCAGCTTTTTTGTAGTTTTTGCCTTTATCTAAGGCTGAATTTTCATGCATCTTTGGACCTGTCCCAAATATGCTGTGGGGTCTATCAGAAAAAGATGGAAAATAAAAAGCAATGATTGCTGGTTCTGTCTGAGTAAGTGGACTGGATCTCTTCAAGTAATCATATTTTTCTCCCTCACAGGATCAAATTACCCCTTACAGTAGAAGAGATCATGAACTTTGGAGAAAGCAACAGAGAGCTGTTCATCAAATCCAGCACCTACAGTATCATTCCCATCACTGTTACAGAGATGGGCCTAACAATAAGCTGGATCTTCTCATCAGACCCCAAAAGCATATCCTTCAGCGTTGTCTACCAAGAATCCGAAGACACGCCACTGGATCAGTGCAAAGTAAGGCTTTTGTCTCCTTATTACCTTAAATTCTATACTCACTGAGGTCTTCACCAGAATGGCAGTTGCTATTGCATTAAGGATTTGTTTCTCCAGTTAAGCTGCAGTTCTGCTAAAGGCAAAGCTACATCTTTAATTATTTAATGTTGCCTGCAAAAGTTGGGTTGAAAAATTCTCAAGCTCCTATTGGTTGCATCTGAAATTCACCCACTATTATTAAGCAAAAATAAAAGTCCAAGTCTGCAAAATTATTTTTATTCTCAATTTCACTTAATTTGTAAACTCTTTAAGGCTGATTTTGCCATGCTCTTGAGCAGAAGCTACAGGTGAACAAATACATTGTTTGGGTTACCTACATTTCTTACAACGAAGCATATACTGAAGTGCTTTGATGGTGTTCAAAATCTCTTTGCCGGTGCCCAAGGTACCCAGTTTTATATGTGCTGTCCATATTTCATGAGGATTATGGGTTAAGTGAATCTATTTTACTCAACTAATTGCAAAGTTTTACTGAAGACAATGCAGCTGTTGGTTTAATCCACCGTGGTAGGGTGAACTCTATGGCTGTGATTTACTGGGGGAATAAGACATTTATATAGCTTGTGTTAATTCACTGCATGGTTACTAACTCCATGTAAAATATCTCTTTTTCTTAATCTGAAAGCTGAATGAAGTGTGAATACTGCTTTTGTCTTGATGTATTTATTTGGTAAAACTTTGTGTTTTATAGGGTCTTCCTTGATCTATGTCAGCTGCTCTTCTGACAGCTGTGCTAGGGTGTTACAGCAAGACACACACAGAACCACAGATACACACACTTGTGCTGTAAGCTGAGATAAACAATTAAGATTTGCTGAGAAAGCTTATTTTATAACACAGAGAGTATAAAAGCATATATTAAAATATATATGTAGCTAAATCTTGCTCTTGGATATATGGATTTAACGTACCACTTGCTGAAGTTACTACAGTTTCTTAGATTAACATTTAAAAGTTCAGGATTTGATTTTATCTCTAAAATAGAGATGAATCACCCTAGGTTAATGCTGTAAAGAAATAATCAAAAGATAAAAAATGTCTCAAATGAGATTTTAGTTTGGGTGAGTTTTTAATGCTTATCAGTTAATTAGTTTTGCAGGTATACATGCACTTTGGGAGTTTCAAGGTGGCTGAAATCAAGGTTTTCTGAAAGAAAATGTCAATTTACAGGGCAAATAGCAAACTTCATTTTGATTTGTATTGAATTCCAGGTTCTTATCCCAATGACTCGCTGCAACTCTCATAAGGAAACTATCAGAGGACAAGTGAAAGTCAGAAACTCTGGAATCTACACACTGATATTTGACAACACATTTTCTAGGTAGGTCCTAGCCAGGTGTAAAAGGTGAAATAAGTTTGGTTTTACAGACTGTGTAGCTGATCAGATGAGCCATTATACTGCCATTCAGAAGTAATTATAAGAAATTTTTCCTTGCCTGCCAAGAGATCTTCAAGACTGAGTTTTGGTTCTTGTTCTTGTTTCAGTTTCTTTTCCTATCCCCACAGCAGAATTCCACTCTTCTTTCTGAACCTCTGGGAGGGTTAACAGAATTTAGCAAGTCATTTGTGACTCATTCCAAGACAGTTTAGCCAGGATTGTCATCCTTTTAACAACAAACTTGACAGCCCTTGCACAGGCATACTTCTTTTTGACAGCAGACAATGTATTGCCCAAGTATAAACTGAAAGACTGAATACACTTTTAAGGCTTCCTCTCTTGTTGGCTTCAACTAACATAATCTTTTTGCTCTCTTTCTTTCCTTGACAGGTTTATCTCAAAAAGAGTGTTTTATCACTTGGCTGTAGAGCGACCTGTCATCTATGATGGAAGTGATTTTCCATAGCCTTTACTATACTGTGTATTTTTAATTAAATTTTTAAGATATGCTGTTATTTGTGTACATGTAAGCATTCTGATTACCACTGTGTTTGAAGACTTTGAAACTATGCAATAGTTCTAATGCACTTAAGAGGAGATGTGTACACTAAAAAACAGAAGCCTTTTCAGGAACACTAATGGTTCTGTACTGTGTACAGATTGCTGAAAAGCCATGTTGTTTGGTTTAACAGGTCAATAATAACCAATTTTTTTTCAGTGGGGAGAAAAGTAAGTGTGGGGGTGTCTAAATGCAAATTGAAATTCTCTGCTGAAAATTGAGCTATTTTTCTTCCAAAAATATCCTTCAAAAGGAAATTTAAAGAAAATGCCTATTTTTGACCTCTTCACTGAGGTGTAAACATGACCATCTCTGTTTCTGCTGTACTGCTCCTATAGTCAGAGCAGCAATTATGCAATACTTCAATCTTCACTGGCACATATTGTAATCCATCTAGAATTTTTTATCTTTTCCAAGTTTTATAAGCAGCAAATCATAGGAGTTTTATACTTTTTGGGCTAAGATTTGGCAAGTCTTAACTGGCTTTTTAAAATGCTTTGGCACCGGATACCAGTTACAAAATAATAGTCATGAAGCAGCAACTCCTTTCACTTTGGCTCACTGTACTCTGCACATTGGCCCATGGAACCCAGCTCTTATGGTGAGCACCAGTGGCAGAAAGCAGAGCATCCCCCGTGGAATAAAGCTCTGCTCACTGGGTGATATTGGGAAAAGGAGCATTCCTTTTTCCTGCCTTAGCACCTTAGTCATCAGCACTCCCAGGAAAGCACAGTTTCTGAGGACATCAGCAGTCTCTCTCTCTCTCTAGACCTCGTGGAAGGCAGCAATAGGGTTTGAACTGGTCTCAAAATGCCCATCCAAAACAGAATGCAAATCCAGGCCTGGTGAGCTCTCCACCCACTGGTGTTAATGTACTCTGTCCCTTTCCTAACCCCTGCAGTTGCCCTTTCCTACTGCTAACTTTCCATCTCAGATTTGGGGGCTGTTAACACTGCCTTTTAAAGGAAGATGGGGTTCTCACTTATACAAAATTTCTATGCAAACCATCTGCTTCCTGTATAGAATTTCAGCTTTTTGTCAAAATACCTGAAAGCTGATTTTTCTGTATAAAAAAACCTGAATGGCAAAACATTTGGCAGGAGAAAGAAGAAAAGCTCTTTCTCCCAACCAGCCCTCCTCATAATTTAAGCATGTCTGATTTCTCATATTACTGTTCTCCCAAGGAAACCTCAGACCTGGAAGGTTTTAGTGCAGCAGTTGGTAGAAGACCAGCACAACCTGTGAGGAACCCTGTAGAGACTTGGTGGCAGCTGTAGCTGGCATACAGGGGTCATGGTGGGAGACAGAAAATAAAGCATGAGGGGAAAGAAGAAAAAAGGCCAAGCATAAGCTGAAGCAAATGGTTTGGGGAAGGGAAAGGGACAAACTTGTAAATGTAAAAGCAAGGACAGGGAATTGGAAGAATGAGCTCAACTAGGGAAGGTGGTCAGGAGAGGCCAGCTGGTGTTTATGTATTTTGCTGGTGCAATCCAATACCCATAAGGGATCTCCCACCCCAAAAGACTGGTTGTTTAAAAGGTGGAGATCACAAACCAAGTGCTGGGCATTTACATAGCAGCAGCTGAGGCAGAGGGAAATTTCTGATCATAGGAAAGCAAAGAATTGCAGATAAAGCCAAAGGTTGCTCATAATTTGTTCCAGTTGTTAACAATATATAAATACAGTGATCATGAAAAAGATTGTGAAAGAATGGCTACTTTTCATGGAGCACCTAGGATTTAGGTCTCTGGCTCATCGATACCATTCCCTTGCCTTCATCTGTCTTCTTCCCCATGGTGGTGGTGGTGTGCTCCCAGCCCTCTGCCAGGCAGAGTGGTCAGGGGAAGGTGCAAGCTCCTGAGGGCTGCTGTGCAGTTAAGCCCTGACCTGGCTGTGTGCATGAAAATGAGATGGACAAGAGACTGACATGGGCAATAAACAGCAATAAATGGCACAGATCGGTTCATGAATTACAGCATATTTCAGTCTCGAAGCTATGTTTTATATTTAATTAGACAAGAAGAGATTATTTATTGCTTAAAAATGGAGTACTGTGTACCATATGCTATGCAATTTCACTGAGCTGTTACTGAAGTCTGCTGCAGTTTTCTTTTAAGCTTTTAGGTGTGGTTTTTAAAAGCATTTTGCTGTTGTTTACTTAGAATACTAATCTTACTGGGCTATCTTCCTTAAAATGCCAAACATAAGGTAAAGGGACACTGTCAAGTATCTTCAGCCAAAATATGACATCTCTGTTCTAAAGTATTTGAAGTCTCTCTATTCAAAATTATTTGACAGCCTTGCCTCTTGATTTCCTCTCCACATCCAATTCTTGACATTTTTTCATCCTGTGGCGAATAGTTTTAAGCCCCTGTTCATGCAGCTCTTAAAACAATTGTCTCCATATAGTAAAACAGATGTTTCCCTGGAGTTCTCTAATATAGACAGTCCTGAGACTGGCTGAAGCCTGTGTTTGGGAGAAGGGGAGTAAATCCACTGCTTTGTGTCCATTTAGCATTTGAGTCTTTATGGTCCCTTTTCTTCAGGTTTTCCTGCCCATTGAGAGTAATTTTATGGCTTTTTTTTTCCTCTCTAAAAGAGGACTAAGAGTGGCAGTCAGAACCTGTAGTTTAGATGAAAAGAAAATGTTTCCTTCTGACCAAAGACAGTACTTAAGGAGAAAAAGTTTCAAATGATGAAGTATCAGGCTGGTAAGGTACAAGTGGACAGGAGTGCAGCTGTTCAAGGAAGCTTCCCAGGAGCAGTAATCCAATCATAACAGCTGGAAGAGGCTGTGCAGAGACAGTAAAGAACCTGACATTAGTACAGACCTTTTGTTTGAATGTCACAGACAGTTTATTTCTGGAGAAGTGAAAACCCAGTAAAGGACTTTGCACAAGTGCAGGCTTGTGCAAGAGATTATTTCATTCAAGCACTTCATTCCTCCATTCACAAAATGCTTGTTCATGTGAGCTATGCCAGAAATGCTGAAAGTTGTATTTATTTATAGATGCTCAGGTGATTTGTTGAATTGGGCTTTTTATTATCTGCAGGAATGCAATTAAGAGAAAAGAAATATTTAAAATTGATCATTAAATTAATTGAAGGAGATTTGTAGGACAAAGAGATTATTTATGACCACATTATGGTCAGCATAAGCAATTGGATGTTTTTCCTGGGTGCTGGAAAGGGTAAGGAGATATGGAGGGTAAGATTTTTTGCTATGAAGAGTTTTATGCGAAGGAAAGAATGTAGTTTCTTCAAGAAAGTGACAGTGTTCCTTTACTCAACATTACTCAAATGTTTCTTTATGAAAGATGTATTGCACAGAGTGTACCATGTTACAACATAGCAAAGCTACAAAAGCCTGACTTCTTTCCTAAAACTGAAATTGCACTATAGTTTTAATTATGCTCAATCACTGAGGTTGTAACTTGTTCAGAAGCATTTTTTGGTCTTAACTGCCAAAGAATTGCAAACCCTGTTCACATAAAACTTCCTGCTTCAGATATGGGAAAAATCATGTATACCAGTGTCTGTACAGTTACAGAGATGTAAACGGTTGTGTGTTGGGATGTTTCTTGATGCTTTTTTCCCCCTTTTTTAACCTCAGGAATTTAAAAATAAAATTCTTTATCATTGCGAATGTGAGTCCCTTTTCTGCCTTGTAGAGATAACTTTGTATGGAAGATAAATCTGATGATTGTATGGTCTACTTGGGGTTTTTATGAAGTTCAAGGTTATCCTCATATTGTGCCATCCCCTCATTTCAAAGCTACAATTACCAATAGAAGTTTCAGTGCATCTCGGGAGGCATCTGGAGTCCTGGCTCCACATTCAGAAGCTGCCTTTTAGGAAGGTGTTACAATCCGGTTTACACCCAGAGAAGCAAAGAAAGCTAAGAGTCTGTGCATAAACTGGAAAGAACTTTTAAGATTCTCAATGTCCCCAGAAACAAGATTAAAATCAAACGAGATTAGATGTTGTTGCCAAAAATTGGGTGTATTTTATTTAATAGTGGAAGAGGCGGAGAGAAGGACAGAAAAGATAAAGAAAGAAAGAGATGGGAAAAGAGGTGTGTGGGAGTTGGGGGGACAGGAAGAGGTGACAAGGATTAGGTGGAAGCATATCACCCGTCCAAGGGCCCCGATGACTCGTTGCTCTCCTCCATCTGGTCTGGCTGGTGCTGACAGGTCCCCCCTCAGTGCCATGGCCATGCAGGTACATGCTGCCACAAGCCACAGCACGCTGCCACAAGCCACGCCAAAGAGCACGGAGTCCCGTGGATTAATGTACTCTTTGGGCCAGGGGGGAACGCCCGTGTGCCTCCCTTGCAGGGGCTAGCTTCAGACACTGTTCCTCGCAACACTGGGGGTCTGTTGCATCAGCTCTGGTGCTCTGGTGCAGGGTCTGGGGGCCGCTTTGGGGGATCCCTGTGCTGGGCATGTCAGCCCTTCTGCTGTGGATAAGTTTCTCTCCCCTCCCCGGAGGGGGAACCCCTCAGCTGGGCTCCGGTGCTCTGTGGAGGCTGGGAAGTCTCAACACACCCAAAGCCTCTTCTCCCCCCGCCCTTCATGTGAGGGTCTGTGCAGGCTGATAGCTCTGGGCTGTGGTCCCCACCCTGGAAGGTGTTAAGTTTTGTGTTCTTATGAAAGTCCCCAGGCTCTGAGTTGTTATCTCCATCATCGAGCAGTGAAATGCTTGGGTCCATGCAGGGTGTGGTACTCTTCTTTGCAGTTTTTGTAACTCAGTTTTAAAAGTGGAAAATGTTTTAACTCATAAACCATAATATTTCAGTCTCTGACAGAGGGTCTCCAGCAAAACCTCATGTGGAGTACAAGGGACCTGCAAAGAGTGAGTTTTACATATACCCAGTACATGTGTAAGCGACCATATCTTGCTGTACCTCAGCTCTGCAGGGAAATGCTGCAGCTGTTCAAAGTCGTTGTGTCCATCTCCAATAATGCATTTCTATTCATATTGGGTAATACCTCGTTCCTTGGTGCTAGGGGAAAGGCTCTCCCAACCCTACTTATGCCTTGTTTCTCAGTCTGTGCCCCGAGAATAGGCCTTGGCACACACAGGATTACATTTTTCTGTGGGGACCATGTGAAACTACCACAAGACACTGGTATTCTTTGCATTAGTCCTTGAAGTGTCACAAGGATGCTTTGAAGTCCAAATATAATAATAATTCCTGTACTCTTACACCCTTCTGTCATTTCCCTGCTTTCTGGAAGAGGTGCTTCTATAACGATGTCTGTTTCAGGCAGAGCAGCTTTGCCTGCAGAGTCAAAGTTCCTCATGGCTCTCCCAACTTCCTCCCCTTGTACCACAAGGCTAGTGCTGTGCTACGTGACTGTCTGCACTGCAGTGACAACGCAGCACTTGGGGCAGAGACAAGTCCAGCTGCCCCTTCAAAGAAGAGCAACAGCATAGGAAACTACAGCCCAAAACTGGGATCATCTAGGAAAAAATGGCCTTAATGAGAAGGGAGGGGAGCCAAGCTATGGAAGATCTCAGGCCTCTCCAGGACCTCCAGCAACTGCTCGGTGACCATCCTGCTGGAGCTGTGTGTAGTGTGAGCAGAGTCCCAAGGGACGTGTAAGGGACCATGGGGCAGTGGAGCCAATACCCTTTGCCTGGGAGGAAACCTCCCATCCTGGAAGAAAGCATCAGGTGAAGGATGGGGACACCCTAGTGAGGCACAAGAGGGATTGTGGTAAGATAAATCCAGGTAAAACATCAGGGCAGAGGGACAGAGGAGCTCAGGGAGGGCTTGACCACAAGCAGACAGAGGCCCCCAGGAGATGGAAGAGGAAGTAATGGCAGAAAACACCTCCACGACTGAGTCCTTGCTGTGTGCTGGCCAACAACGGGTTGGTGACAAGGCTGCAGCCAGAGGGGTACTGAGAAGCAGGTTCCCCCCAAGTCTGTGTGGTGAGAGCAGCCTGAGGAGCTGCCAGCAGCTGCTGGACCACAGGCAGCCATGCTGGAACAAACCCCAAGAGGGAAAACTGCTCCCAGGGAGACTGGGCCACCAGCTTCCCCTGACAAGTGATGGGAGCAGCATGACTCAGAGCAGGTTGTACATGACCCAGGGACGACCGCATCACCCCAAACTGCTGCAAGTTCATTGCCATTTCACCTGCTGATCAAGCATGAATATTTCCCACTGTGTTTTGGGGACGGAAGAAGCTTTACTTTCTCTGAAATAGCCATGAAGTTTAAATTCCTGGGGCTGGTGAGATGCTGTGCTAGGGAGAGGAGCTTGCAGCAGCTAAGGTTTGTACACTTGTTTGCATAAGTGGAGGGCTCTTTTTGGGCCAGGAGAACCCTCTGTGTAGGAGCACCACCACACTCAGCCTCAGGAAGGGGTAGTGGGGCTGAGCTGCTGTGGGGAAGCATCTGCCCCCAGTGTGTTCCCTCCCCTGCCCTCAGAAACCTGCCCTGCCTCCCCAGACTGCACTGCACCCCTCCCCTCAGGGTGCCTGCATGGTTCTCAGCTTCGGCTTCCACACCATAAGGGTTAAATATGTGAAATAAACCCTCTTAGCAAAGCTTTCCTTTGGACTCTTTTGAGAGGGATAAATTGTATGATTGCAAACAGGTTAGGTGAATGGATCCGAACTGGGAAGGATGTGTGGGCAAGGAACAACCAGATCATCCCCTCGGTGTACATGGCAGTGCCTTTATTTAACAGAATTTCGGCTTCTGTTTGCTGAGCACAAACCACAACCCCCCCCAATCTTTCTTACACATATATTAAAAAATATGTACACCTTTGACCATTTTTCTTCCTAAGGAAAAGGTAAAAAATTCTAATAAATGTATATGAAACTTGAACCCTATCTCCCCAGTGGTACCTTAGCTAGAAAAGCAGCACCGAACTTTGCAGAAAGTTTTTGTTTATCAACATGCTTTAATGAAAAATGCATAATGAAAACCCTTTTCCCCTGGAAGAGCTAATTACCAGAAGGCAAACCAGGTTAAATGAGATTATTTAAAACAAAGCCTCCTGAGCACTACAACCTGCAGTTGAAGAGAGGGAGGTGCAGGCTGCAGTCAAGCAGGACAGGCAATGCCATGTCCCTGTGAGGGGATGAGCGAGGGGGAACAGAAAAATGATGCCCCATGGGCTTGGGTTTTGGGGTACATAACAGCACACCACTTTTGTGGAGGGAATGACAGCCTCCACAAACTGATGTCTC
The DNA here is from genome assembly GCA_013396875.1 of Vireo altiloquus. Classification (NCBI taxonomy): domain Eukaryota; kingdom Metazoa; phylum Chordata; class Aves; order Passeriformes; family Vireonidae; genus Vireo; species Vireo altiloquus. The sequence continues at coordinate 108,698 of VZRF01011044.1, forward strand.
ATTCCAAATTTCATTAGGTTTGACACTTAATTACTCCCTGTCTTCCTGGCCCTAAGTTAAATATATTTTCCAAAGATATTGGTGCATAACTGGTGGTCGGCTGAACCATGAGTTCGGCTTTTGTGCTCTGGTTTATGACAGCTTTGCACCATGCAGCAAATACCCCTGGGACAGACAGACTTCAATGTCTCTGAAGTCCTTAAATTTTTATTGTGAGGGGTAATTTGTTTCCCGTATCAAAACAGGAGCCATTGCACCTTACATCACACAGCCAAAATACAGGAGAAAGACACATCACATTCTGCAATGACCACTTTATGTACATAACTATTGGCTTCTCTTTGCAAGAAAAACCACCTATGCAGCCAAAGAGAGTTGCATTTGCCCAGGAACAGAAATGCAAACAGCATTTGCTCACTGTAACAAACCAGCGTTGGAGGTAGATGCTGTTCTTCTTTATAGGGGAGGGGATCTGGTGCAGGAATCTGGCATCGCTCCTGAGTCAGGCCTCTTCCATAGGGCAACCTGGTGTGACAGCAAACGAAGGCTGAACCTCTCCTGCTGCTCCCTATGGGACTGAACGTTTCATCTGCCTCTGTTGCTGCCATTGCTGGGTTTATCACCTCCCTGCGAGACTTGTTATTTCAGGTTGTGCTCTGAGCTGCAGCTGGGCCAGCTATTTACAGCTGTCACAAAGATAGCTTTTGACCTCTATCAGTTCTGTTTATAGCAAGTATGGTTCCATTTGGCTCCCATCTGCCAAAGGTTTCCTGTCCTCTCACCCAGCAACCCTCAGCTGGATCCTGCACGTCAAGTACAGGCTCCCAATCCTTCCTCCTCCTCTGGGATAATCTTTGGGGTATACAGGTGGTTTCCAAAGAGCTTGGTGCTTCTCTGTAGAGGAGAGGGTGAGGACTAACTTACAGCATGACTTTGCAAGGACGGGACATAACAGAGGAGGTCCAGTGAGTGTTGAGGAACAGGGAGTTTCTCATCTGCCGCCTCCCCAGCATGGCAAAGGACCAGTTTGAGCTGTGTTCCTGGCTGTCACAGGCAGAGGAGTGCTCCTGGCCCCTGCTCCAGCAGCAGCCACAGCTTTGTATCATCCTGCCCAGTGCCATCCTGAAGCGCTCACCAGCGAAGACGTAGAGGAAGGGGTTGAGGCAGCTGTGGAGGAAGGCAATGCTCTGGGTGACCTGCAGCCCAATGTCCAGCTGGTTGGCAGCCTGACAACTGTGCTCCACCCCGGTGTAGGTGTTGATGGCTTTCACCAGCAAAACAATATTGTATGGGAACTGAGAGAGGAGGAAAGCAGTGATGATCATGGTGATGATCTTCAGTGACTTCTGCTTTTGGGATCTTTTTGCTTGTAGGAGGGTGTTGATGATAAGGGCGTAACAAATAACCATGACAAGGAGAGGGAGGAAGAATCCTATGATGACTTTCAAGGCCAGGACTGTGACTCTGAGGATCACGCTGACATTTGGTGGGTACATAATTTTGCAAACTGTTACATCACCCACCTGCATGCTCTGGCTGTAAATGATTTCTGGGATGCACAGGCTCACAGATGTTAGCCAGACAGCCAGGCACATGAGCTTGCTGCGCAGGAGCCACCTTCGCTTACAAGTTTTAGCTTTCATTGCCTGGACTACAGTGATGTACCTGTCAAAGCTGATGCAGGTTAGAAGCAAGCTGCAGCCATAGAAGTTGATCTTATACATGCTGTTGACTACTTTGCACATGAAATCCTTGAAGATCCATCCATCAGAAGCAGCCTTGGCCCAGAAGGGGAGAGTGAAAAGGAGCAGGAGGTCAGCGATGGCCAGGTGCAGCAGGTACCGATCCATCATGCTCCTCCTGAAGTGGTATTTGCAATAGACAAGCACAACCAAGGTGTTCCCCACTGTGCCCACCACAAAGATGAGCCAGAAAAACACTGGCAAGAAAGCCTGAGCGAACTGCCTGGCCTGCCTCTTGTCACACATGAAGTCTGTGCTGTTCACTGGGTTTTCAAACAGGGACAGCACCATGCTGTCGTTCCTGTAGAAATCCAGGCTACTCTTGCCAGAATGTGTGACCTGCAATAGGACATCTAGTAAATTTGTGTTGAGAGGCTCAGTAAAGAACATATTTACCCATCTCTACCAGATGCAGTTGAAAATGCCTAATGTATTTCATTTAAATGAGAAAGTGCAAAGGCTGCCAGTGAAACAGGGCATTTCAGATTGCTTGAGGTGTGCAGCACAGCATGGATTTACAAAAATGACCCATTGAGTAAGAAACTCTACAAAAGCACAGTTCACGATGTCCAGCCAACGTCAGTTATTAAAATGGCAGGTGATGAAAGCATTATCTCTGACAGATAATTCAAAACAAGGTTTGCTCGGCTTCAAATACACAACAAAAGGCAAAATGCCCAACTTGGAAAGAGGTGGAGAAGTCATTCATTACTGTTATGTTGGGATGGTACCAGTGGCTCGAAAGAGGCAGAAAACTGATGGAGGCAAAGGGGAGAGGGAAGGAAAATGAGATGAACAGCAGCATAGCTGTATACTCACTATACTTGCAGCTGCCATCTTCAGCCAGATCGCTCCTCGGTCCTGAAGGAACCTCTGTAGCCTGGAGAGGAAAGATGGGGGGAAACAACTGATTAGAAACAACTCTGAAGCAGGACTGTGACTCTTTTCCTTGTACTTCTTCTTCTTCTTCTACCTTTAATAGAAACTTCAACCCTTTGAAACAACTCTGGCCGGAAGACGAACAAACCACACAGAAATTGATGTTGCTGATTTGAAATATTTAGCTATTTCCATTTTACAAATTTACATTTGGACTACATTTGGTCTTCAGCTTCTCTGTGGCACTGTGCTGATGAAGTCCTTTGATGCACGACAGTCACTGTAATCTCATTTTTAACAAGCTGCAGACTCCCCAGTGTGCACATGCAAAAAGTAATCCAAAAGTTCTGTATCTTGCAAAAGATTCATAGGAAAAATTGAAACGTGTCTCTTAAATTATCTAGCAACTATGAAAGAAAAGTACCTGGCTTTAGCAGTACTTTGCAGTATTAAATATTTGCATCTGCTGCAGCAAGTGAATAATCTCTGCCTGCAACTTCTCTTTCTTATCTGTGAGTTTAGGCACAGTGCTCATTGCTGTTGGCCTGCAAAGCTAATCATTAAGCCCCAGTAAACAAGAAAATATATTTTTTTTTTCTGCTGCAGATTGCTTTTCTAGTCAGTCCACCATCACAAAAGGTAGCTGAGCCTGGTGGGCTTGATGCAAGACGCATGTATTCGAGTATGCAACATGTTCTGCACCACCTTCTCCCAGAATAATGCCTGGGGGTGAAGCCTGGTGACAACACAAGATGGGTCAGTGCTACTGGGGAACATCAACTAGCACAGACATTTCCTCCCTTCAAAAGCAGCTCACATAACCAAAAAGTCACCTTGCAGAGACCACAGCAGAAGCTGGATGGAGCCAAACCTCCTCCATGGGGAAGTGGCCCATGTTCATGCTCTGGCTTCCTCGTTGGGGGCTGACTAAAAGCACCTGTTGTTGTGCCTGGTAGCAGGCAGTCAGTGAGCTCCCGAATTCTCCCCAGAACTCACTTCTAACATATCCTTGCAGCATCTGCTGAAGGGTGCAGAGCTGTGCATCCCCAGGGAGCTTTTCCATGTTATTTTCTTCTAGCTGTCAGACCTACCTTAAATTGCAAACAAAAAGATCATTGTAACTGGGCCAGTATGGAGGGGAAAAAAAAAAGGTCATTTATAATTTAGTTTCCTCTCCATGGAGGCCACTCATGGGAAAAAGAGACATGAATACTGGAAGAGTGGGGGGATTCATTGGGATAGTTGCTGCAGGGGGGCCAGCCTGGATGTGGCACCCAGGAGTCACGCTCTGCGTGTGATGTTTGCTCTTTACACCTACAATTAACCTTTGAGCTTTTTGTAGGCTGAGGTGAGTGTGTGCTCCTGGGGTCTCAGCCTAATTAGACCTGTCACAGACTGTTCACTCTGTGGTTTTCATGTTTTAGGTGGCTCAAACACAAGTGGCAATCTTATTTTTCTTTTATTTTTATTTTGTTGTTTTTTTCCCCTGGCAAGTTCTTTTGATACCAAAGGAACAATGTCTCATACAGTCATTTTTCTGCTCATGTGCATCACCTAGCACTGGGCAAATCAGAGATTGCTCCTAGGCTGTGTCCTGCTGCAAAACACTTTCACTGGGGAAAAAAAAAATCCTTGAACAAGAATTGGATGCCTCTGGGCACCCATCAGGGACAGGAATGAGGAGCCAGGTCTAGTCCTGCCTGCTCCAGATTGACCCACTGCTTGGGTCACAGCTTCCCACTGCTGTCTGCCAAGGCTGCCAGCAGGCAGGAGCCAGGATCACAGGGTCCCTGTCATCCCCTGCAGCACCAGGTGCTTTGCAAGCAAAATAGAGCAAAATAAAAAGTATGCCACCTTCAAGAGGAAAGGCCAGGCTACTCCTGGTGCAGAAAGTGGGGAGACCCAAAAGATGGAGTCCCTACTGGTGGCACATCTTTCTGTGACAACAAGAAAAGTATGGCAGGAATGACTTTGAAGAGGAAGGCAGTGAGAAGTGGTTAATAAAAGTATGAACTTGCACATCTTATGTCTTCTTTTTGGTAAGCTGGCATGCAAATGATACTGATTTAAGTTCCCCTCTCTGCAGGAAGTCTGAGCACCATGGGGTTTTGTTTCAATGATCGTGTTCAGCTGTGACCAATGCTCCTTCAACTCACACTTCAAGGAAATTTCCAAATCACAGTTCAAGCTCAGTTCCAGTTATGGAAAAAACAATGATTCTGGCTAGTTTTTGGGTTGGGGTCTGCTGTCACTTGGCACCATGCTCATGTCAGCAGCAAGGCATCTCCTTGCAAGCGGAAGGAGCCCAGGATGCTCTGCACTCAACTGCAAAATCTCCCCTAAAGTGTCTGCATATCTAAGGTTATCATCTTGAACTCTTCATGAAATGGGCATAGGTCTGTATTGATACCACTGTACAGCACTTGGCTTCTTTCACCTCTTGGGCCATCCTCTAAGAGAAGAGAAGTGCGGGAGGCAGATCTCAGCCAAACCCCAGGGCACCTGCTAAGGAAAGCCCAGGGGTGAAAGCAAACGTGCAGTGTCTGGGATTAGGGATGAGCTTGCAAATGGCTGCCTGACAGTGGATCCATGGTAATTATTCAAGCTAGTGTGGCCCTTGGTACAATGCAAGCTGATTCAGCACTGGGAGAGCTCCATTAACTGCACGGGGTAAGGGTAAAGGCATGCCCATGGGCAAAGCCTCTGGTGCAAAGGATCTTCACATCCTTTGGTCTCTCCTTTGTGAATCTGAGCCCTTGTGTTCAGGATTTAAGTGCCTTTAATCAGACTTAGTTTAATTCTCCCTGGAAGCAAAGTAAAATGTATATTTAACCCACCACTTTATACAACCAGTTCCACTGTACTAAAAGCCCCCAGGGCAGATAAACCTCCAGACCAGAACACGGGCAGCTGCTCATCCTGTTCATTACTTTCTTGTCACATGCCATTTTTTAAGTGACTGTTGCTGACAACAGCAGCTTTTTTGCCCCTCAGAGTGGGAACAGAAGCAGAACAGTGTGAACATTAGTCCTCTTACCTAATTTCTGCCAAACTGGTTCCTGATTTGTATCTTCACTCAATGCCGTCCACAGTTAATTCCTTTCAAGCAAAACCAGAGACAACACAATCAGGTCTTGCAATACCAGCATGCACTGTGAGACAACTTGTGATTTCCCCTCAGCTCATATGGATGCAAAACTAAGCATCTCTGTTTTTCTTAAACATTATTTTCATGTTCATCAAGAGAACTTGCAACTGAAACACTGTATTTTTTGTTTTCTTTAAAGTGGGAAAATTAAAACCACCAGCATTTCTTCTATGTCTTCTTTTTAACTTTGGGGTGCTCAATATAAAACACAATTTGGGGAAGAAGTACTTAGCTTGGTGTGTTGATCAGGTGCTGGAAAGATTTTGCAGAAACAGAACAAAACTTGTGGTTATATTCTCTGCTGAGTCTGACCAAAAAGTTTCCTTTTTTTCACAGTGAAAACTGCGTTTGCAGTAAATCTGTCTTTTAACACACCTGTTTTCCTTTCCTTGAGTAAAAGGACATTATCCTGCTTCATTCCAAGCAGACTGTTCTAAAGGTTCAATAACTCCTCAGATAGTCTGTTTAGGGGAGGCTGTGGCTGCAATTCACTGGACGATATTTGTAGTCATTGGGATCACTGCAATTCCAACCAGGTTACTTGCTTATTTAGATTACACAGAGGGGTTCCTGGGGATTTCCATACCGAGCAAACAAAAGGGTTTTCTTATTCTCATTTCCAGCATGGGTACACTGTCCTTAATTTTTCCCTTCTCTTCAGAAAGGTGGAGAGTCAAAGTAAAAAACCAGCTTGAAAACTTTCTGAATGGCCCTGTCAATTGGCCCAAGCCTGCCCAGGTAAACTTCTAACAACAGCAGAAATAACAGTTTTGGCTGTGAGGATGGGTGGCAAACACAGAGCTTGAAGGGAAAAAAAAAATATTTACATTGCCCTAAGTGCAGCAACACTTTTCCTCCACAAAAATAGAACAGGTTTAAAGTCTAGGTACAGAAGATACACAGTTATCCAGTTTCTATCACACAAAAAATATATATAAGTATTTCTGTGAACCCAATTCCTATTTGCTGTCAAGGAGTGTTTTAGCAATTCCTGTATAAAGCTATGTCACCAGCAGCTCTTTTTACAGAGCACTTTGAGGACAGACAAACCAGACTCCAAAGGCTGGTGTTGAACATTCCCATTCCTGTCAGGTATTCATATTCCTGTGCTGTGTATTCTTAATTAAATTGGGAGCTGCCTGTGCCTGCTTGCCTAGTTAGGAGTACTCATTTTAGACGTTATCTGGCTGCATCTGTTCTTAAGGGATAAAAAACTACAGATCTCAGGTCCAGCTAGTATTTTAGGAGAATTGCTGACTTTGTTAATCACACTGTAGGCTGGTTCATACTGTTACTTTTAACTCCTGAGTGTTTGCCTGCAGAAGTGTGCAGGGGAAAGGGATAAAACAAGGCTTGCTAGGGATGAGCAAAGGAATGGCACACCAAATTTTGAGAGACTGTGCACCAATGAGATCCTTAGCTGGCTACACAAGGCACTGGGTACAAAGAACTGCATTTGAAGTGTTTCTACACACAGCAAGAGGAACAAGCAAGAGGAGCTTAGAAGCCTTGGCTCAGCCCCAGAGACACACCATCATTGGCATAAGTGAGCATCCAGGTATGGATTAAAGGACAAACAAATAAAGCAGATGTGATTGTGGGAGTCTACTATAGGCCACCCAGCCAGGGTGGCAAAACAAGTTTATTAGTCTTTAGGCAACTAGGAAGTACCTGTAAATCAACACAGCTGATAAAACAGGTCCACAAGATTCCTAAAACGTCTGCACTTCTTGGTACAGGTACAAAGAGAACTGACTGGGAAAGGTGCCCTCCCTGTTGCTCGTCAATAGAGAGGGGCTTGTGGGTTAAGGGATGATTTGTGACTTTCTTGGCCACAGCAACCACAAAGCAATCAAGTTTAAAATCTCTGCTGACAGGAGGAAAAGTGCCAGCAAAACTTCAACTCTGGATACGAAGAGAGTAAAATTCAGGCCACTCTGGGAACTAGTTAGTGAGGTCCCTGGGAAAACGCCTCTTTCTGGTTTGGGTTGTTTTTTTTTTTTTTTTTTTTTTTTTTTTTTTTTTTTTTTTTTTTTTTTTTTTTTTTTTTTTTTTTTTTTTTTTTTTTTTTTTTACACTTTTCCCTCCTTCCCTTCCCTGGCCCTGCATTTTATCATTCTCTTTCCAAAGCACCCTCACCCATGAAGGGAAATTAGCTGCATGGATGGAAGTGGATGTAGGGCCATCTCCCCACCTTCTTTTTGTCCCACAAGCATCCACACCTCTGGTGCTGGCCTGTAGACTGGGAGACCCTTCTTCCACCTCCTCGGTGTGGGCGGAGGTGTGTGAGGCCTTTCTGCCCAGCCAAGGTGGCAGAGGCGGCTGTTCTGTCATTCCTCTGGGGAGCTGCGGCGACTCCTTGGCCTTGGACCGGTGGGAGTGTGGTGTTGCAGATGATGCCCTGACTACTGGAGGTAAAGGCCAGTACCAGCTTTCTGTCCTGGCACCTTTTGTGTGGGAGCAATCTTTGGAGACGTACTCAGCTTTGGAGGTTATATCTCGATTTCAGCGCTGGGCTCCCTAAAGAGGATAACTTCCTTAACTTGGGAAGGAGAGCACCCAGGCCGAATGCTTCTGATGAGGATGATGGGCTGCCCAGGGGGAAGTAAAGGTCAGCAAGACCCTTCCATCTTGGAAACTTTTGTGTGGGAGAAATCCTTGGATGTATTCAGCATCGGAGGTTGTATCCAGCAGTGTGCTGTGAGCTCCCGGTAGTGCACGGCAGTGCATTATCACGGGAAGCAGCGCACCCAGCCGCAGTGCCCCGGGCGCACATGGCGGGCTGCCCAAGGGGGTGTCCCGGCAGCGAGGGCAGCAGGAGGCCGGGCTCTGAGGGGTGGAGCGCCGCTGCCGTGGGTGCCGGTGGGGAGGGAGGAGGAGGAGGAGGGATGCCCGTCCTGCGCCGGCCGTTTCCCGGCGGAGCCGTCAGCTGACGCCGCCGTTTCCTGGCTGCCGCCCGCCATGCTGCGGCTCCTGCTCCCGCTGGCCGCCCTGGCCGCGCTCCTCCGGGCGGCGGTGAGTGCCCGCCTCGCCTCCCCCTCGGCCAGGGACACGCGGGGGCAGCGGGGGGCGGCTCTGAGGGGCGTGGGGGGCCGGCGTGGCCGAGGGAGGGCTGGCAGGGGCCTCCTCCCGCCGCTGGAGGAAGGCGCTTCGCCTGGGTCCCATTTCAAACCACGAGCGATCTGGGGCTCATGGGCGGCGCACAGGGCGCGGGTGCCGGGCTTGTGGCAGCGCCGAGGGGGGGATCCCGGAGCCGGGGCAGGGAGGGGTCCGTGCCCTTCTCCGCTGGTGCTGAGGAAGGGCTGTCGGTGCTGCCCTCCGGGGGTGATGGCCGGCGTGGCCGCCCGGCCGGAGCGCTGCTGCCGGCGCCGGGGCTCCCTGTGCGCCCCGGAATCGTGAAGGCCTCGCTGAGCAACCCGGGGCAGTGGGGGAACCGGTACCGACACTGTTGGTAGATCCCGTGGGAAAACTTGCTCATCCTGTGGTGTGTGAGAGGACGGAAAGGGGTTTTTCCTGTTCTTCGTAGATTCTGTTATAGCCGCCTTGTTCCGGGGTCACAATACCGCAGCCTAAGGACGAATCCTCAGGCTCCACAGTTCTCTAACCACAGTTCAGTGGTTAATGCGTCGAGTTTGAGGCAGAGTGTCACTATTACCTTAGTAGATGTTGCAGTTGGATGGGGCATAGGTGGTTAAAAATGTATGAAAAGTAGAACAACATCATGTGAGACCTTCATGAAAGGGAAGATGGGGTCACGTTTGGTGTGGTCTCTGAGGGGTGAAGTTGTTGATTTTTGCAATTGGTTGCTTCCACAATTTTAAAGGTGGCAGGTAAGAGGAGTGGAGAACCAATACTCTTCAAAATTGGTAGTATTAGCACTTTTGGGAGATTTAATAGGTTCTTTTCAAACAGATAAAATACTGTAAAAATACAACGTTTTGAGAATTTGCTGTCATGGGAGGTTGTAGAAGCAGACAGTACTTAACAGATTAAAAAAAAAAAAGGATTTGCCAGATTTAAATACATCAGGTTCATAAACAACATCCAGAAATGACTATGCAAGGATTTGCCCTCTAACATCCCTAGTGTACCAGCTTTGTCAGCTGAAGAAGGGAGTATGAGAGAGCAGACCACAGACAGTGGCCAGGGTCCTGTCATTTTTTTAAAAACAACATTTCTTACTGCTGTCGTCCAGACAGAAAATTGCATGGTGCCTAGAGGACCTATGGACTTGAATCAATAGGGCGTTTCTTGTGCTCTTATCTTCCTAGCTCTGTGTGTTTTATGTAGAGGTGTATGTGTTAAATAGCACTATTTCTTAAGAACAGTTTAGTAACAGCTGAGAGGGCTTGAAGGACTGAGGCTGGCAGGCACAATTTCCCTTATTAGCCCACACAGTTCCCTGACACAAGCCATGAGGGAAGGGGTCTTTTTAAAACTTGGACTAGTCCTCTATGTAGATCAGGGTCCTGTCATCATAGATGTGTTAATGTTCTTTTAAATTAGCTTGGAAACTTATGTGCAGCAGATAAGCAACCTGGCAAACTGGGGTTTGCAGGCTTTTTGGCTCAGACTCACTGCTGAGCCCTACAAGGCTGCTTTTGTGCCCTAGTTCTGAGATATTTTTGGCTGTAATGATTGCTTGCTTTCTTTATCTAAGCGTGAATTGAGAGACAGGATGTGTTTTGAAAATAAGTACGCTATTATGGGACTGTTATGTCGGACATGATCTCTATTGTGTGTTGGGAAGACTGTCCAAACTTTTTTTCATCTATGATTAAAATAAAACAACAGGTTTCTTTTAAACAGAGATGTGCAACCTGAGCATTAGTAGAAACACTATGAGCAAAATACAGAGCAAACCAGGGAATTCTGGTACCATTCAAACATAACTGATGCTTGTTTTTTTGTTTTCAGTGTGTGAGCAGACATGCATTAGATTCTGTGCTCCCCTCTCAAGGAGCAGGGTGTGGTGTTTTAATCCCTTTTCAACTTAGTTGCATCCTGTTAGACCAGGATATGCTGGAACAGGTGTTGAGTTTTGGAAAACTGTACATGCAGTGGAAGTGAGCTGAAAGTGGGTAGCAAAATGCAATATGAGTTTCACTGATCCTACTGATTTTCAGGGCTTTGGAGAAGTCTGATTCACAACTACAGGCAAGGATATCTGCTGATCATCTGCAATTTCTGGGACCACAGTTGCCTCTGTTCCAGTGGGGATTTCACTGCTGCTGTAGCATGTGTTAGTAGAAGCTCTTGCAGTCGGTAAGAATGATGTAGGGTGATGCCTGCTTTTCAGACGGAGCCAACTGCTTGTCAAGAAGAATGGAAATCGTGTATTAATATCAGAAGCAACATAGTCCCAGAACGTATATGGGATTTACAAATGCTATAATGGTTGTTCCCAGGACTCATTGCATCCCTGTTGTGATATATTGGCATCTACCATTAGGAAGTCTTAATGAGAAAAAGAATTTAAAAGAAAAGGGGGTGTGGGGGAGAAATGATTAAGGGAGGCAAACAGGGAGCTTGGAAGGGGACTTCCAGAATCCAGTCTTTTCTGTTGTCTGATTTACTCCACTTCGGGACATCTACTTAGTGTCTGTCTTCATGACAGTGATTCTGCATGACTCAACACCTTGTTTAGTATGTAGAGTAACAGTCCTTTATTGCAGTCTGGGAAAAAGGGAATGTATGTTATATTTTAAAGCGGCTCATACTGGTTCCTGGTTGCAGGCTTTGTTGACCCAAGGCATCCCTTCATAACCACATTATTGACTACTGGAGACTTCTACAGATCAGAAGGGAACAGTCAGGAAGCAAAGATGATCTCCTTCAAGCAACTACCCATTGAAGCAAAGGCTGCAGTGGCTGCAGGAGTGGTTTTCTTCTCCATGATGCTATCGCGGAGTTACCTGGCGGAAAAACTCGATTTCAGGACGCGGCGCTGGCTTCTGAGGCTGCAAATGACACTGTTTGCTAATACACTCATGTTGATGGGATCTCTTCATGTTTGGAGAAGCACAGTCACCACGTTCACCAGGTCTTCAGCTGCCAGCTCCTTCTGTTTCATGCTGTGGAAAATAGCTGTGTTCACGTTTCTAGCTTTGGCTCATTCAAGCTTCTTTACATTGCTGTTTCTTGTTGCAGAAGAGCCCTATTTCTTTTCTTTAGCTGCCTACACTTGCTTGGGGGCCTATATTATTCTCATCTTTTTCCTCTTCACTCTAGGCTCTGTAGAGCAGGCTTACAAGTTCTTGGCTGGGAGAGGCTCTAAGGCAGGCACTGGCAACAAGAACAGAACAGCACTGAAACCAGTTCTGGCAGTCGTGCTGACTGTTGTGCTGACTGTTATTGGACTGTTAAATGCTTCCCAGCCTCCTACTGTGAATTCAGTGGAAATTCCAGTTCACAAGCTGCCCTCAACAATGAATAACCTGAAAGTGGTGTTGCTTTCGGATATCCATCTGGGGCCTACAGTTGGGAAGACCAAGCTTGCCATGATAGTGAGAATGGTTAAGGCTTTAAAACCAGATATAACCGTGATTGTTGGGGACCTGACTGACGCTGAGGCAAAGATCATACGACCTGCTGTTGAGCCTCTTGGAGAACTTGATTCCCCTTTGGGGACTTACTTTGTCACAGGAAACCACGAGTACTACACCTCAGATGTTAGCAACTGGTTTGAGCTGTTAAAATCATTTAACATTCAGCCATTGCATAACGAGAATGTGAAGATTGTTTCACCAAAGAGCACTTCTGACTGGTTCTGCCTGGCTGGTGTGGATGATATTGAAGCAGATGTGTTGCGCTACTCGGGACATGGCATGGATTTGAAAAAAGCTCTCAGAGGTTGTAGCAGTGAGCATGCAATAGTGCTCTTAGCTCATCAGCCAATTGCTGCAAAGTGGGCCCTTCAGGAGAGGCCAGACATAAATTTAATTCTTTCTGGCCATACTCATGGAGGGCAGATTTTCCCTCTAAATGCTGGAGCTTATCTTCTGAATCCATTCTTTGTTGGCTTGTACAAAGTTGGGCAGAACACCTTTGTCTACGTCAGCCCCGGGACGATGTACTATGGAATACCCATGAGGCTGGGCAGCAGAGCTGAAATAACAGAGATAATTCTACGTTCTCCTTGAGGAGATTTCCATTTGGCAAACTTCTAAAGTATTTTTTTTTTTTTTTTGCCACTACATTGGCTCTTCTACTATGAAAGAAAATCTTTTTTCAGGAAAGCCAGAGAAGATGTGTTGGGCTGAGTTCAGCAGGTTCTGTTGAGCAGAAAACACTAACTGTATCTTGGTCCTACAAAACAAATTTGGGACATGTTAAATTGCTGAAGAAATTAGGTCTTTGAGTTCATTATTGTTGAGGTTTCTCATTTAAAGATAACACTGATGTCAGGGAGATAATGTGTGTCCTGTGCATGTTTAGTAATATCTCTGTCCTGCAGCTACTTCATGTTCCACTGTTCAGTATCCATCAGGCAGCTGCCTTATCAAATCTCAGGCAGGTGAAGTTCTGAGCTCGTGTGGTGAAGTCACTTGTGCATGTTTTGCAGAAAGGCCTGCAAGAGCATCCACTGAGTATGTAAATTCTAGGAGGCTTATGCTAGATTCGTTATGGGAAAGGAATAGTTTACATTTTTTTTGTAATTGAAGCTGGATATCTTTATCCTGCTAGCTGTCTGCAGCATGTACGTCTTAACATAGTCTGTGCTTCTTACTAGTACTATGAGTTGCCAGGCATCAGTTCTGAAATTCAGTTTTGTCCAGTTAAAAGGCTGGTGAGACTGACACTAAAGGGTGAAAGTAGCTGTCTTTCTCAGGCATTTTCCCCAGAATAGCTGGGCATCCAGTAATTACTTAGTGAAAATAGCTCTAATAAAAGCAGATTAAAAAAATACAAAATTAACTTCTGTTGCTGTCTGAGCATACAGTACCTCCTTAAATGAAGCACTAATTCCAAAGCTGAAATACTCAGTGTCTTTTGTCTTCATTCTATATTTTGTTCTTTCTACCTAATTTCTCTTCCATCATTTTTCTCTTTCAAGGGTAAGTAGATGCTATTTGAAAACAATGCAAATAGGTTAATGCTTGAAATTTGTTAAAGGCTTTAATATTTAAGTAAATTATGTCCTCTTTTAATAAGACTAAGCTCTGCAGCAGGTGACTTTCCCTAAGAGCATTTTCACATCAGTGTCCTGGTTATCTGATGGGCACATAGCAGAGTAACTGCTACAGGATAATGAGGGATGGAGGATTTCTTCCCATTTTTCATTGAAGGTCTTAACATAAATTAACATGGGAAATTTGAGGTATTAGAAAATATTGATACAAAGATTCTTGTTTCTATATCCTTGTGTTCACATAAGAAAGCCAGGATGTAATGTGTGAATTTTGTCCAGGCTGATGAAACACTTCCGTACATCATCTCTCTCCTCCCACCTCATTGTTGCCACATGAAACATCACAAACAGTTGGAGCTTGGGAATCCTTCCTCTGCAGTCTGCTGCTGTAGCCACAGGGTTTTCCTTGCTCTGCCTTTTTGCCCACCAGCACCCGGGTTCCTCTCAGGCAGACCCATGTTGCATGGGGCAAAAGAGAGCAGTTCTTATGCAGGAGGCTGAGGATGGAAGACACCTGTGGTGTTCCATCTTTTCCTGCCTTCCTGTGTGATCCTGAACCAGACAACCATAAATGCTTTGTTTTATTCTTCAGCTTCTGTTCTCATGTTGAAGGAGATAGATGGCAGTGTGTTTGAAAAGTACCATAGTCTTTGTAAAGTTGAGGGGTTTTGTAAGTTAAATTTTGAAGTTTGATTTCATCCACTCCAGACATCTCCCAGGCAGAGCTTCTAATTCCAGTGCTGGTTTTATATCCTGCTCCTCTGTGCATACATCTTACATTTTTACTCAGGAATAATGAGAAATTATTGAAGGTTAGTGGAATTGTTGGAGAAGTCAGTCTGCTTTCAGTCTGAAAGCTGAATACCTTACCAGCCAGGCTGTCTGCTTGCCAGATTAGATAATTTCTGTTTCCCATCACTTATAATTTTGTAAACTTTTTTTTTATGATTGTGTGATAATATCTGTTTAAGTATCCTAAAATTTTCATGTGTATTCAACACTGCCCACTGTCCATGTGGGATATCCTTCTAAGATTTTTTGCAGTTGGTGGCATAATGTCAAATGGTCTTTTGAGGAGAGAATTTTGATGGCCTCTAACCCTCTGTTTACTTGTCACTATGCCTTCAGTTAAAAGCTGTGTTCTGGGTTTAGTGGTGCAGAGTATTCTCGCCTGGCCAGTAGTCCAGGAGGATTGTTTTTCACTTGTTGCACTGAATGTTCTTACTATGTTAAGAAGAGTAATTGTTAAGCCAGTTTCCTGAACAGGAGGCATTTGTGGGACTGATTTTAGATGTTGTCAGTTTCTCAGTGATTTGCTAGTATTATTTAATTTTTCTTTTTTTTTTTCCTGCCCATTTTATTTCTCTCTTCATTCTGATGAAATGTGTGCAAAAACCTAGTTGAAGGGGTCCTTCCATCCCAGAATTTCTTTATTACTTTGTGTGTGCCTCTCTTGAAAGATAATTATATATCCTTTCAGAAGCAGTTATGCATCATTTTAGGAATGGTCATATTGTCATTTCATAAATACATTGAGTTGTCCTAATGTAATTTAGTTCTTGCCCATTTTTTTGTGTCTCTCCCTCTGAAAGGTTGTCTGCTTGGTGGTTACTTATTACTTTAAATGTTTTCTTTCTGTGCCAAAACACTTCAAAACCTTTTCTTATTTTGCTTTTTAAGTATGATTGGAAAGTATCCCAGATCAACATTCTGTTTGATAAAAGGAATGAACTGTTTCCTTCTGTTTGATAAAAGGAATGAACCGTTTCTATAATCTCTCTAACCAGCAATCCTTAACTGTCCTTCAAGGTTCTTTCTATACTTTTTCCAGTTTGATTTGAATGTGCACAATGAGAACATGTGTTCAGTATTCAGATGAAGAAGAATTGCTATGCTGCTTATTTTGAAATTTTTAATTTTATTTTTTGTAATTTTTATGTGTGTGTGTAATGTATTTAATCTGGAGAATTTAACTAAATGAGTATATATTTTATCCTGTAAAAGGCCAGTTCATTGGAGGGTGAGGAGGAGTTAATTACTGTCAGGATTAATAGCAGAATATAATAGTATCACTTTTTGAAAATTGTATTTATTACATAATTACTACAGAATGGATTGAAAAATATGTAAATTGTGGTATAACGAATGCTTTAAATGTTGGGATTTAATAAAACTTTATTCTTATATCAACCATGAGGCCTCTAATGACCTTTTATTTTGTATCAGTATGCCTTGTAGCAGTTTGTGCTGAAGAGTTTTAACACACTCATTCTATATAGCGACAGAAAGCTACAAACAATAAACCTGATTAGTTTTGGGAACTCTTACACCTCCACTGCCAAGCAAGGTGTGGTGGAAAGTGGGAAAGGTAAGACCACTATTACATTGCCTAAAGCCTGCTAGGAGAAAAAGGTGTGGGCTGAAGGGGTGAGGATATGATGCAGAGAAAAGGATCACTGTGAGGGCAGAGGAAAGTTCTTAAGAGAAATTTTTGGAAGAAACAGAAGAAAATGAGTGATTTGTGATTCTCGATTTTGATACTTAAGCTGTGAGGTAGAGAAAGAGGTGTTCTGTGATTGGTCTGTGTAAGAGAGGCTAAAAATCTTCAGAGGTGGGGGACTTGCACCCCACATTTGTTTGCTTTCTAAATAAGAAAAAAGCCTGTTTTGTAAGTTTGGAGAATGAGATTCTTGCCACTGAAAAACAGTTCAGTGTGTTGAAAATGGGAAAAAAATCCTATGTTGAGAGACATGCACATTATAAAATGTTGAAACAGCATTAAAGCTGCAAAAATAAACACTTGATTTAAGCAAGGACAAATTCTTTAGTTCTTCTCTTTTTCATGTGAGTGTGCTCTGACGATGCGAGGTGCAACATTATCCCATTGCCTGTAAGGGTCTGAATTGTCAGCTGAGCACTGGTATGATTTGGTATGAACAAGCTGGCACCCCAACACAGTGCTGTTAGTGCGTGTTGCTTAGCAAATGAGCAGACCCACTACCCCATCTTCTAGGGGGACAAAGTAGGAACAAATTCCCTGCATATTCACAATGAGGAGTACACAGTATTGGCAGAGCCAGACATAAATTCATGAGGACAACTCTCCTGTTTTTGTTGCAAGCCCTAGTCTGCAAGTAGTCATCCACTGACAATAAAGGAATGCTGAGGAATTGATAATGATGGGAAGTCTTTTTACAGTGAATGATGAGTGAGGTGAATTGGAAGTACTCTGGTAGCTTCCTTCCTCTCCTCACCCACATATTAACACTGTGTCAGGAAATGTGTATGTTGGGATGGTGCTTTACAGCTATGGTCACAGCTTTAAAAACCTGACTTCTAAATGGTAAATGGTTTAATGATGACCACTGTCATAATTAATACCTTATTTTAATTGTTTTAAGGTAGCGTTAGCTCTCTGTCAGAAGTGTCTGTCCCTGAGTGTTTTCAGCATTCGTCATCTTAACAGTTCTCTGCCATTAATGGAGCAAGTGTCTTTTCCATACACCTCTTGATGTGATTAGTGTAAATAAGGGGGCTAAAATCCTCTTACAGAGGGACACCAAAGCAATTTATTTTGTGTCTCCTTATTTCCAGGGACAGTGGCCTTTTAATGTGTAAGGTGCTTCTATCCATGATGCTTTTTTGGTTTCTTTTCTGTGTTGTTGCACTTGGGTTCTGAATTCCATTTAGTCATGATCATTTTGAAGCACTCAGCTCTGCGTTAGTGCTGTTACTTGTCACAGTGCCCTAGAATAAAAAACATCCGAGGAATGTGAAACCTCTGCTTGGTGTTTGTAAAGGTGAATAGTTTCTTTCAGGGGTACACACAGAACAATTCCATCTTAGTGCAGCATGCTCAGCCATCACGATGCAGGCTGTAAATGAAAGATCAGGATAAAGTCACATACATTTAAATTGAACAGAAAGTAAGCAGCTGTAGCTACCTGTGCATTCTCCACAGCAATAGTTTGCGTGAGGTCTAACAGCCTGGAGTTAGAACAGCATCCTAATTTCCAATGGAGAATCCCAGCCTTTGAGTTACATTTGTTCCGGAGCAGTTGGTTTGTATTTTCTGAGTTCTGTGAGGTCCTGATTTTGGAGAGGCCTGACATGCCCATACCTTTGTTGAGTCAAGATTTATTTATCTTTGTTAAGTAGTCTTAAAAATGGGTCCATGTTTGTGGAAACAGAACATAAAAAGTCTGTGCTGTGCAGCACTTGGCAGTCCCTTGCTTTTCCTGTTTCCCTGACAGCTCCTTGCTGGATCCTCTCACATCTGTTGTTACACATCCTCCACACAATTTCACTTGTTCGCTGCTGGCAGAATGCTTTAAATTGCTATGTGTATCTAGGACATTTTCCACAACTTTTTTTAGGTTTTCTGTAAAATAATGCCTTTGCTGCAGATGCGACATGCTGTTGTCTACCTGCTTGGTGTTTATAGTCTTCAAATGGTTGTAGAGTGTTATTTCAGTTGCTCTGTTTAATGACGGTCTAGAGATAGGCGTATTGGCTTAGTAATTTGGTCCTCCGTGTTTCAGGAGGGGGTGTGTTTTCTTGGTACTACATCTGCTAGTTTGCTTGTTCTTTTATCCTATGACACATTGTACTGGCTCCCTTTTGCTGATTTATTGTGCTAAGACTCAGGTGGGCTATAGATAACCGGAGGAAAGTCATTCACCATCTCTTATTTTAGGACCATTGAATCTTTTATTGTAGGCAACCCACAGACATTGTATAGCCTGTTCTCTGTGTCTTTCAAGGCAGAAAAAAAATTATATTTTGTCTTTTTTTTTGTTGTTTTTGTGTACAGAATGTACCTGAGAGGAGTTTTGGGATTGATTATGATTCCGACTGCTTTGTCAAGGATGGGAAACCTTTCCGTTACATCTCTGGTAGCATTCATTACTCGCGGGTGCCCCCCTATTACTGGAAAGACCGCCTGTTGAAGATGAAGATGGCAGGGCTTGATGCCATTCAAACGTGAGTAGCTGTTGACTTTCCAAGTGGTTTGTGGTCCTGGGAGCTGTATGAGAAGTCATTGAGGGGAGTGCTGCCATTGTTACTTGGTTTATTATTTTGTCAGTAATAGGTGAGAAAGCTCCAGAGAAGTTGAAGGGTGGTACAGGATGACCTCTGGGGCAGGTTGTAGCTAGCAGTCTGTTCCCCTGATTATAGGCAACACCTCTTGCTTCACAGCCCAGGGTGCAAACGTGACTCGAAATAAATTGTTGGACTGTGAAGTTTGGCAACTATGGAACAGTTGTACGTGCTCTGCGTCTGCCAGGGATATTGTATTCTCTGGTCAAAAGGAAGACTAGGTGAGAGGAGACAATAACCTGTTAATACTGCCTGGATTGTATTACCCAAAAGCCTTGAAAATGTTGATGAAGACTGCAGTAATATTTAAAGCAGTTTCACCAGGAGCATTTAAATTTAGATAAATGGATTGGTAACTAGGTGTACTTCTTAAAAAAAAAAAAGTTTAAGCAGCTTTCAGTTTTGTTTGTGTATAAAAAACCCTTAGTCCATTTTTCTTGTCTTTTCGACCTGATCATGTACTTAATTCAACAGATGAGGCACAGAGGAAAAAAAAATTCAGCTTCCTCTTATTTTTGACATAGCTGCTTTGACAAGGGAAGTGATGGAAAAGTATAAGGCATGGTCTTTTCAGGCAATGGTTGTAATTCTCAAACAGGTTTGTTTTCCTTTCTTAAGTCATTGAAAGGCTTAGAGGTTCTCTTTGAAACCGCCTGCTTTTGTGCTATAGACAGTGCATGTTCTGGCAGTGCAGAGCCTGTAGGCTTGGGCATTTTGTTCGGTGAGAGTGTTGTACCACCTCTTCTTTCTCACTCATTAAATCTCTGTTGTTGTTAGACCTGCAATTTGCAGGGTTGCCTTGTACATTTGGAGATGAGATTAGCCAGAGTTCTTATGTGAGGAGGAGACAGCCTGGAAAGAAAAGAAGTTGAATTTTTCCAGATTTAGGGTTCTCTGGTTTTTTTGTGCATCTTAAGACTCTTCCTTGTGTTGGGATGATGCAGCCACTCTCTGGTGAGTGTTTTTTGTGGTTGTTTTTGTTGTTTTCTGTTAAAGAATCAAGTTCTGCCTTAGCTCACATTAATAAGAGCAATGGGATTAAGTAACACACTTGCTCAGGATAGGTTTGCCTAATTTGCCCAAGTAATAACTTCTTGCTGAAATAAAAGTAATTTAAAGTGGACCTAAAAATTATACCTCTTAGTGTCTGGCTTGAAGGTCAGCCTGAGTCCAGACAGTGTCTCTCGGACTCCCATGACCCTTAGTGTCTCATACTTCCCTTATGTGTCTGATTGATTTTCCTCCTCCTCCCAACACCCATGCGTTTTCAGTGCCCTCTGTTAATTTCCAGTTTTTTCGAACAGTCCCTTCCTTTTTTTCTTTTTTTTTTCAAACTGCCTTTTCATGTCTCTGCTGCCTCACTGGCCTTTTGAAATTGGAATTTTTTTCCCATTCCCCCCATCACCATTGTTCAATGGCAAAATTGCTGCAGGGCTGGTTTGGGTTTTTTCCTGTTGCTTACTCCTCTTCATTTGTAATCTCCCAGTAAGAAGGTGGTTTTTTTCCTTCTTTCTTTTATGTTTTTTTCCCTTGTTGATATCTCTTACTCTGCTTTACTGTTTTCCATTAGCATCTTTCTGCTGTGGAGGAAGGAGTGAAGATTTGTGTTGTTTGGGTGCCAGCTGATCTCTGTAGGTCTTGGAAGAGCTGAGCTGTGTCTGTTTTGGCACAAAAGGTGCTGTGCAACTGGCAAGTGGTTATGGCACCTGTGCCTTTAGGTGTTGTTGCTGGATCACATCATAACAGTTTTATTACAGCATGTTTGGTTTTTCTAAGAGCAGACTGAGATTCTTTAAATTTCTCTCCCTTTATTGCTTACCTTTGGATTTTTTCTACTATGGTGAAAGATGAATCTAAAAACGTACCTTAGAAGCAGAAAATACTCCCGTGCCTTGCATTTTGTACAAGAATTAAATCCATATGTCTTTTCATTTGACACTAATCTCTCTTTTGCTCCTGATGCTAAAAAAGCAGCTCACCAACCGAAAGCCCCTTTTGTTTTTCTTTGAAGTTCGCCAATAATCAAGTCTTACTGCTCTTGATAATTTAGGATAAAGCTATAAATATTCATATTATCCCAAAGAAATCTGTGATTTTGTGCGATTTTGGTAAAAAAATGGAAATTGGTCTATGTGATTGGGTTTTTGTTTTCTCCCCGGCACTCTTTCCTGGATCAGTAATACTGCTAGCAAGGGACTGAGATAGAAATTGCATGAAGTTGTTCTGGAAGGAATGGGCAGCAGCACTGCCAGACTTTCTGGCAGAATGTGGTAGTTGGACTCCTAATCTTGAGGCCACCTCTGAAGACTGATCTTGCTGCTTGGAATTTTTCCCATAAGACAGGGAATGGTCCTGCTATAATGTGAAATATGAGAGCCTTCCTTGTTCTTATCAAGGTGTTCCCAGTGAGGTTTACCACTTTAAGGGAAACAGGATCCTTTTATTATGGGATTGTCCTTGTAAATACCTTGTGGTCAAAGCCAACCAGACATGTTCTTCTTCCTGGTCTCTGCAGCTTCTTTTCCAAAAGGCTCACTCTGCCTTGATGCATCATTCAGCTTGTGACCAAGTCAGCAGCTCATCCCAGACTCTGGAATAGGTGAAGTCAGTGCATGAATATAACTGTCTGCACCTGGTACCATCTTAAGCAATAACAGAACACGAGAAAATAGGTGACAGAAAGCTTGATCTTGCATTAAAGCTTAGGAGATCAAGGCCTACCCCTTCTAGAGAGCAGATTGAAATTTAGTGTTGTGGTTGGTGTGACATCCCAGAAGGTGGTGGAGGAGGATGCTGAGGCGCTCACTCCCCACCTCAGCAGGCAGCAAACAGAGGTGTCTGGTCACGCAGGTGACTGTCCTTGTTTTCAGTTCCTGAACTTTGGCTGCCGACTGGGAATGGGTGCTGGCTGACAAAGGCATCTGGAAAGCACGGGAGGTTTGGGGTTTTTTTGCATGGAGCAAATAAACAATTAGCCACTAGATGGGGCTGAAGATATACAGGATTTACTGATCGGTAGAGACGCTTCCTGGAAGAATCTGCAGTTACCTTTCCAGGCTCATAGAAAGTTAAAGAATCTTTGTTTTACTCTATTTGTTGATGAATGAGCAGAAAGCTGTAAACCTGTACAAACCCCTTCTAAGAAAGAGCTATTATTTAGAATATCTAATATTTTAAATTTAAATACAAATTACTGTTTCTAAAGACTCATATATGAATAATTTAACTAGCATGTTCACTTATGAAAGTAGTGCTGTTTATTTAATTTTACACTATTAAAAAAATACCACCCTAATATTACAGAGAGAATTACGTTGTACATTAAGGAAGTTGAAGTGTGATTTTTTGCCTGTTGGTGATCTCTGAATGGAAATAGGAGAGGAAAGCTATGACTTCTAAAGAAATGAAGGTTATAGCATGAAGCTTAGAAATTGTGTGTAAATGTAAAATAAACTCAAATACAGAAGAAATACCATGTTTCAAATTTGAAAAAGGATGTGTATTTCCTTTATAAATTCATTGTTCTGTAGCTGAAGCAGTTACAGGATTAACAACTGACTATAAATTTCTATAATGGTATGTAACAATTATACTTATTAAAGATAAAAATTTCAAGGTAAAATTATTTCAGTTGAGACCATCACTGGCTGTAGAAGATGTATTGGGGGATTAAAGTGTTTTAGTAACAATTTTTAGACCAGTGTTAAAAAAAAAAATTATTCTGATTCATTATGTAAAAAAACAGTTTCAAATAGGTTTTTTTTCTTAGTCTTCTTCCCTTTTTCTCCACTAAAATCTGCTTTTTTTCCAGTGTTGTGGTCAAGCATGTGACATAAATGAAAACTGTTTCTGGAAGAATGTTTCTGTCTTCTTCCATCTTGAGCATAAGGCAGTTGGAGAAACCCTTTCGTCCTCACCTCAGACAGTGTATTTTTAGTGTATTTTAACAAGTTCATAAAACTGTTCAATGAGTATATTTTCACATGGTTCATATATTCATTAAATGCACGTGTTTTTTGTTTTACAAGTGAGTTGATCATTCTTCAGAAACAATTAGAGCAGCCTGACTCAAAAATAAAATATATCATGTAGAGGAAAAAAATCTGCACTTTGATGCCTGAGTGTGTTGCTTTGACTCCATCCTGGCACAGAAATTTTAAGCTTTATCTTTTCAAACAGAGGCTTAAAATTCTGGCATTTGAGATGCCATAATATTAACAAAGGTTGAAAAATTATAATTTTTGTATTTGATGTTCATGTGCTTGTCTGTCTGTGTATGGCCATTTCAGTAGTGTATTCGTGTGAAGCTTCCTGTTTTTCTTCCTTGTAGAAAGCATTGTTTTAGGGTCTTTCTTTCCCTCTTGGGTAGTTTTTAAAAAATTAAATGTGGAACATATCAACAAACCCAGAAAGTAAGAAAAGAGTTGCCTGAGAGGATCTTTTCTTAACTAGACACAGTTTTGTGAATTTTAGAAGTTTTTCTCAAGTTAGTTCTCTCTGAAACAGTGGCAACAGTTTTCCTAAAAGGATTGCAAACCCCTGTGCAAAACAGTAAATATGTGAAGAATGAATTTTCCCATTCCCTTGAATCCTTGCTCAGGTTGTACTCATCCCTAATTTTAGTCTGTCCGTGCTAGACTGCCACTTAGTACTATGGCAAACAGAATGCTCATGATTGTCAAGCAGGGACCATCAGCTACAACACTACTCATGGTAGTTGGTAGATTACTGTTTCTTTGTTGTCTGGCAACCAAGTATATTTTTTTTTTTATTTCTGTGAGTTGATCTGTGCTGAGGTTGTGGTCTCCTAAGTCCTGGAGGTAGGAGAGAGGTGTTCTTTCAGATGGTGGTTTGCATGTTTTGCACATTTGTTACTTAGTTGAAATTAAGCTTTACTTTGTCCAAGCTCTTGGGCACCTTGATATCTCTTAACTTGACCATTTTTCTAGGGATGATTTTCCAGAACTTGCATTGTTCCGGGTCCATGAAAACTTTCAGGACCTAGATGCAATATCATTTGAGGCTTAGGTGTTTTTCAAGTTCCTTGCAGTGGCAGCAGTGTAGACCTGTCAGCCTGGTTGGTGTTGCCTGTGCAAGGGTTCCCTGGGTGATCCATTCATGGAGGGTCACATGCTGTTTGGGCAAGCTCATTCTTAGCCCCCTCCTTCACGAGTGGTTTACCACATTTGTTTCCTCATCAACCTCTCACCACTATGCAGCTGGCAGCTACCTTGCCAGCTTCAAAATTGTTTACTTAAATTTTGGAACAGACATCATAGTTTCAAAACAGCGCTACCAGAACCTCTTCTTGCCCTGGTAGGGACTCCTGCAGACATAACCCCAATTTCAGTATTAATTTCAATGCCTTCTTCCATATGAAATACCTCACAAAAGAAAGGCTGTAGAGTTACTTTTGTCTTTTGCTGATCTGAAGGATCACCAACATTGCTGATCTCTGGGGTATGGAGTGCAAATAGTTGTTATTCAGAATTCTGGTTTAGTCTCTGTTTCCTAATGGAAGGTGATTTTCTCTCTTAATAGGTATGTCCCATGGAACTACCATGAACCCCAGATGGGCACGTATGACTTTTCTGGTGGCAAAGATCTAGAGTCTTTCCTGCAGCTTGCCAATGACACTGGATTGCTTGTTATCCTGAGAGCTGGACCTTACATCTGTGCAGAATGGGACATGGTATACAACCTTTTGTAACAGCTCATTTCTAGGGTAAATCTAGTCCAAGTGTTTCTTAAAGTAGGCAAACTTACTGGCGTGTCCTTGGACAAGAGTCTTGGTTTAGTGAATTAAAATCCATGCATCCTAAGTGACTTCTTACAGTACAAACTTATTCTGTTTTTTTTTTTTTTATTAGGAATTACTACTTTCTTGTAGAAAATCACTTTTCATGTCTCAGTATATGTCTTGATAAAATGCTAAATTCTTCTTAGTTTTCCTAAAAATGTCACTGAAGTGTTTCCCTTTCTTTTCCCAGGGAGGTCTTCCTGCGTGGCTGTTGGAAAAGAAATCTATTGTTCTCAGGTCTTCTGATTCAGGTAGAGGCATTGAAAAAGGCTATCAAAAATACACTGTAGCAGCAAGGCAACTTGCTGTTTGACACCGTTACTAGATAATTCATAATTCAGCTCAAGTTTTCTTGGGAATAAAATTGTCAATACTTTTAGTTAGAAATGTGCATTCAGAAAGTATCTAGAACAAACAAAGTAGGGGAGAAAGTTTCCGAGGTATTGTCAAGCTGGTGCCAAGAGGGCAATCGTTGTCACTGCTGAGGAAGACAGGTCACTTCAGCTTTGAGGTTTTTGGTTTTGCCACAGCCACTCATAATGGGATCCTTCTTGGCTGGTCAGTGTGCAATCCAGAAGTGGTTAGAGTATTTTCATGTGCTCCTGTTAATGGACCAGACATGGAAGAATGAGATGAGACAGGAGATTAATGTGTTTATTGGATTGAATGTAGGGGATGAATATGTAGATATCATATCCAACTTCAGTTCTGCTAATTGTGGGTTAAATTATCTATTTTAAAATATAGTGCATAGATCAACATTCGTCTTCCTGTTGAAATGTATTAGGACAACCTGTGAGACATAATGAAGTCCCTTTGATCATTTTCCAAGTTCATCAGTTAATATATAAAATTATATTATTTTAGTAATAATATTTATTATATATTAGTAAACTGTACTGGAAGCATTTATGAACAAGTATAAGAGCACATTTGTTCAATAGCAATCTGTTCATTAAATGCTGTTCATAATTTACATAATTAGAACGCTATGTAAAAGTGACCCATATGTAATTTAAAACAAAAATAGAAAAAAGCAGAAAAGTTGTGAAACGTTTATATTTGGTGTGTCACAGATTACCTGGAAGCAGTAGAGAGATGGATGAGTGTCCTTTTGCCAAAGATGAAGCCTTACCTCTATCAAAACGGAGGTCCAATCATCATGGTGCAGGTAACTTTCTGAAAATCAGATGAGCCCAAGCAGCATGAATGCTTTATACTGCTCTTGCAGGCACTCCATGGGTGTTGGGTGGTGCTGTCACAGGTGTTTCTTAAGTTTCAGGTAGCTGAAAGATTCTGATGAAATACCTTGTCCTAAAGAACTGAATCCACTGTTTCTAGAACTCAAAGAGCATTCATCTGCTCTGTCAAAGTTGTTTCCCACAGACATATAAAGCGCTAGAGGGAACTTGTGTAGCTTTTTAGGTCTGAGGTTCATGGCAATTCTCACAGAAAGCCAAAATACATTACAGTTGCCTGAAACAATCTGACAGGAAAAAGGGGAATAAGAATACCCTTAGATAGAAGCAAAAGCAGTATGGAGTAAGCCTAACTGAAGTTGTAAATGTTTAGGACACAATTATTTATGTTCATGGTGAGTAACTTCTGTCCTAAACTCCTAGACGTGCGTGAGTGATTGTTCTGTATTTGTAGTATTTGATCATGACAAAGCTTTATTTCAATTTTTTTAAAGCTCCCTGGCTGGCACTGTGTGGGATAAGAGACCCTTCTTGTAGTATTCCCAAGATAATTTTGTTGAACAGTGTGTTTTGTCTGTTGAGCAGAAGCACTGGGCAGAATTATTCTTTGGCAGAAATAAGATACTAATAACAGGATTTTCAGAAATAACCTTCAGTATTGGAACCTATTTGATCTGGAGCTGAAAAGTTCATCTCCTTGGAAAAGGGACAAGATGTGTACCTCTCAGTAGTAGCAGAGCTGTCCTCCCTTAAGTCCTTTTGAGTCCATTACAGGGCTTTGTGGTTCATGTGAGCCCTTTGTAGATGTCTCTGCTCTGAATGTCCAGTTTTGATCATTTTTTTGCCTTTCACTGGTCTTAAAATTAAAACCAAAACACGATTTATGGGGAAAAGGGGTTTTTGCCTCGGTATTTATTTAAGGATCTTTGGGTACAGCACTTTGTCCAGGTGGAATGCCCCAAAATGCACGCACCGTCCCCCGCCCCACCGAAATACACACAATTACAGGCCTTGCAAACTAACATATCTATCAAAGATTCCCCAATGAGAGGCTTGAGTGAACCCCTTGTTCTGAGGAACCTTTTCTCTGGATGGGCTTGTCTTAGTTTACAAAAATATGTTTTGGAGAGGACTTTTGTGTCTGGGGCTTCTAGACTGTTTGGTCTTCTGGCGTAACAGTACAGTGAGTCTCAGCTGAGTTATCAGACTTGGAAAGTTACGATTACGTAGGCTAAAAGCACTAAGAATACGTAAAACTATATAAAAGGGTATATTAGAGGGGTATAAAAGAAAAAGCAAAAAATCATCCTGGCATCAATTTCACAACCTATGGTTTTATTGTTCTGCTTGGGAGGTGAGTTTTAGATCTCATATTTTAATAGAGACTGTATTATGATCACTGTAGCTAAGTAGATACTTTGGTGAGGGGGGAAATTTTGCAGGAAAATGGCTTAGCTCTGCACAATGATTGCTCCACTGTAAGATACAGGTGAGAGGAATGAGTCTTGTCTTCTCTTACTCCTCCAATCTGGAGGTAAAATGACATTTTCAACATTGCTATCAAAGGAGGAAGAGGGTTGGACTTGTCCTTTCTGGTTTTGTAATCAGATGCAGATTGAACTGGCTATGGCTTTACTGACTTGCTTTTACTCTGCAGGTAGAGAACGAGTATGGAAGCTACTTCGCTTGTGACTACAACTACCTGCGTTTCCTTCTGAAGCTCTTTCGCCTGTATCTTGGGGATGAGGTGGTGCTCTTCACAACTGATGGTGCAAGCCAGTTTCACTTGAAATGTGGGGCTCTCCAGGGTCTTTATGCAACAGTGGACTTTGCTCCAGGTTGGAGACTGCTGTTTGATTCCAGAAATTCTGAGTTGTGTGTGTTTGTGTCGGGACAAACTGACTTGACTGCTTGCCAAACCTGCCTGCTTTGTTTAAATGGGGCAATAGGCATTTATGTATATTTGATGTACTCATAAAAATAGAAGAATCACCCATGAGCACCCAGTTAGAAAGTCATAATCACTTCCTTGCATCTTGAAATCATGAATAACCAATTTACACTGCTCGTAGTGCATATATCCTAAAAATTAGCAATAATAGTTGGCGCTGATTCCATGTATTTTTAAATTTTTTTGGGGGTGTTGGGGTTTTTTAATGTCCTCTGTCTGTCCTAGAATCCAGCCATCCAAATACTTTTCTTTTAAAGCCAGAAGTTATTAGAAAAAAAAAATACTGTTGAAGATCAACATTAGAAGTGTGCGCACTGCTACAATTTACTGTGATATAGGCCTGAAGAATGGCTAAGCATCAGTAGTGTTGTCAGAGAGTACTGTTTTGATAGGAGAGTTGAGGATTTAAATGTGCATATACAGCATGAACTTGACAAAATAGGCATAAGGCACAAGGAACAAACTCCAAGCCAGATATTTTTAATGTGCAGCCTCTTCAGTACATTATTCTCTTTACAGCCAAACACATGTGCTTAGCAGGGATCTGTTTTCTTGCAAGTTGAATGAAATTGTGAACTCCTTCATGTGTATCCTTTATGCAATGGTGAACTACTCACCAGAGTGATTATTTCCAGCCGCTGTGTCTGGAGCCACTAGGAGTGATCAAAAGTGAAACACCTCTTTAGAGATCACCTGGCTTCTGTTCTTCCCCGTAGCCTTGGTAACATAACCCCAGACTTAGACTTTCCAATGATCAAGTAGCAATTCTGACACATCTCACACTCCTTTGTGCCAGGATGTCATTTCTGAGAAAAGCTGGGTTTTCAAAAGATGTATCTCAAAGGCAAAGACATGTACGCCAGCATGCATACATGCATGTATATATTTTAAGTAAGTTTTGCAAATTAAACGTTGGAATCAAAAGTATTGATTCCTGTGTTTGCTGCAGCAGCTTTCTTGTCGTGTTTTTTGCTAGGCTGGAAGGGAGTTAAGACATCAATTTCAGTAAAATGAAGGACCCAGAAGGTCCTGGATAAAGCAACTTAATTTTATTTCTTTCCTTTTATAGGTGGCAATGTCACAGCAGCATTCTTAGCTCAGAGGAGCAGTGAACCTAAAGGTCCTTTGGTATGTCTTTTCACTTAAATTTTTTGTATTATTTTGTTGGGCATTTCCAGTCCTGAAGTTGTTAATCAGAGAGGGGTTGACAGCAATGCACTGAACAATTTTAGGGACATGTTGATGAAGACATAATTTCCAAGTCAGAACAGAGGAGCTTCTCTGTGTTTGTCAGACCCATTTGCTGCTCTGCCAATGCTATTTTAGTCTCAAAAAGTATTGATTTTGTTTCAGTAGTTTTCCTTGCTAGAACTAATGTTTACAAAGCAGTGGAAACACTAAGGATGGTTAGATGAGTTAGTGAGATATGTGTGTAGGTGGAAGTTAAAAGCAAAATTAAAAGGGCAGGTTAGAAGTTGCTTCCTGTTTTCAGCTACCCTAGAGGTTTTACACAAGCTATAATGGGATGTGAGAACACTGGAAACCATTTTGACGAAGGGAGAAGGCCCATTGAGGGTACAAGATTATCTCTGCCATGGAGTTGTTTAGAAAGCAATTTGGAATATTTTTCGTTACATCCAGTCTGTGTATGCTGTTGTGCAGAGAATATGTTGGTTCCATCATTTATTTGAATGCCAGGCATCTGAAACACGTCCTTATTGACAGGTTGCCAGGAAATCCATGCTCTTTGGTGCTTAAGCAAGTGTTTTCAAAGTGTCCCTATAAAATTATTGAAACAATCCTTAAATTCTCTTGACCTGTAGTCTACTGAAAAGGACTGATTTAGTATATACTTTGCTGTATTTATAGTAGTTTAAAAATGGATCAAATGAGTCAAGGTACCTTTTTTCCTTCCGTCTTACAGTTAGGAACCTTAAATCACATTGCATTCTGTTCTTGTTCCCTCTTCATGTTTTCCCTTCCTCTTTTGCCCTTCCTCCTTTCAGGTTAATTCTGAGTTTTATACTGGATGGTTGGATCACTGGGGGCACCGTCATTCTGTTGTGCCCGCACAAACTATAGCTAAAACACTTAATGAAATCCTGGCACGTGGTGCTAACGTTAACCTGTAAGTGTGTGTTCAGTAGAGCTTAATTTTGGGGGGATTTGTTTTCCCAGTTCAGCAAAACCTGATTTTTTTTCTTTTTAGGTACATGTTTATAGGTGGGACTAACTTTGCCTATTGGAATGGTAAGAAATTATTTAAATGATAGTAGTGGTGGAGGGCAGCTGTTTATGACTTAGGTAGTAATGTATTCTGTGAAAGAATAAGCTGTGCCTACTTCCACATGGCTAAAGATGACTGCACTAGCTGGTCTTTGTTTATTGTCAGCATGTTGTACTAAACCCACATGGTGTTTGTCTTTGCCAAGGCTGTTTCTGCTTCACTCAGTCCTGGGAAACTACAGATAAATGTTTTTCTCTTCTGAGTATTTTACAGAGCAATGTAAGCTCACAAGGGTGTTGTCCTCCATCAGGAACAGTTTTTTATGCCAAATCCCAAAAATCAAGGCCTACACTGAATCTAAAAGTGTATCAGAGTCTGGCTGTAATCAGAAAGAATTCTGAAAGTAGATAACTTTGAAAAAAAACATCTCTTCCACTGTTTGTATTGCTTTTTCTTTTTTCCTCCTCCCCTAGGTGCTAATATGCCTTATATGCCTCAGCCCACTAGTTATGACTATGATGCTCCACTGAGCGAAGCAGGAGACCTGACAGAAAAGTATTTTACCTTGAGAAAAGTCATTGGTATGGTGAGTGTCCCCGGGACATTTTTAGAATGGTTCTTTGAAACATCCCTGGTATATTCCAAACTCTCTTGTTCTTGTGTTCTTGTAAATTACTCCTTAATTTACTATTTCTGCAGCTGGGGAAAGTGAAATGGAACAAGACTATTAGGCCAACCTAACTGCTTCTTGTTACAAAAGGGAAAAAATCTTGCGCTCCTCTAGCTATTCTTTCTGTCCCAATGGCTTCCTCCTTCCTTTTAGAGGAGAGAATATTGGTGTGGGCCTGACACTGACATGATTCACCTCTCCTTTTTTGCTATATTTGTTTTCTCTCAACTGAAGGTCAGTAAGGTGAATCAGCTCACTCAGTTGGATGAGAGCCAGTGCTGCCACAAAGGGAGCAGAGGGAGGTGGGAAGTGTTTGGCTGGGAGTATAGAGGGAGGAGAAGTGTACAGAGCCATCTCCTTGCAGCATCAGTCAGCCATTCAGTCAGCTTAGGCTCATGAGCTGATGTCAGCCCGATGTTTGCTGCAGCTTAGTGCTTTGGCTCTCTGTCCCAAGTGTCATGCTGAGGTTTTGGGCCTCTCTGAGAAAGGCCAGGCTTACTCAAAAGAATACGTCTTCATTTTGTGTTTTCACAAACTGCAGCTAGTGGGTGGGACCAGCTTGGCCTTGCTGTAAAAATGCACATTGTCTGAACAAACTGGAGACTGAAGGGAAACATGGGACCTCTGTCTGGGTTTTGCATAGCTTTGCACTGGAGGCTGTTCAGATGAGGCTTAAAAACAGGTTCCATGTGAATGCCAAGGCTCAGGCTTGTAGTCACTCTCCTGTTGCCTACCAGCAACATTCCTATTCACTAGAAGACATTTTTACTCTGGGAGTAGATCTCCCAAAAGTGTACTACACTTTCTCTGGGTTTGAGCATGCCCTTGTCTCTGCAACTGAGGAAGGCCTGCTGTGGATTTTTTTCTTCGATTTTGCCATTATCCCTAAGCCTGAGATAAATTGATGGGATAATTTTGATGGCCTTTCCAAGGGGAGTTTCCTGTCTTGATACAGCTTTTCTCACCAGAGAAATCCACAAACTTCCTGGTTTTGAGTTGTTTTCTTCAAGGTGCAAGATCCCTCTCTGAGATGTAAGTAGTATTCTAGTGCAGTGAGAGAGCCTTGATAAGATGTGAAACGTTCACTATAACCTCAGATGTGTAGGGTCATTTTTTGGTGTGGTTGGTTTGTTTCTTACTTTGCCTATCCATAGATTTTCAGTAAAGTTTTTGTGTCACTGCTGCGGATTCTAACAATTTAGCTACTCTGTTGCAGTTTGAGGTAAAGCTGATGAAAGAAAGTAAAGTTGCTTGTAACGAATGTCTGTGTTGAACATATTTGCTGTGCTGCAAGGATAACATAAAGTTTTCCTTTACAGTTTCCATTAGTTCAAAAATATAATAAAGAAGAAGAATTTCAGTCTACAGCTTCTTCCAATTGCTGACAGCAGTCTTTTAATTTTTACTATTTGGGGTGAAATTTTCTACTTTTGACTTATTTTCTTGGGTGAATACAGTTTTTGTTTACTCTAAGTTTAGATATCTAGATTATTTTCAAATACAGAGAAGAGGAAATTATCTTTTAGCTGGAAATGTAAATTAGGCTTTCATCCATCTGTAATTGACACTTGACAGGATAGCGCTGGGGATTATGTGTGCTATGGTCTGTTAAAATCAAAACAAAAAACAAACCAAAAGAACAAAAAACCCCCACCCCAACTAGACAAACCTTTGTCTTGGTGCAGAGGCAACTTTTGAGCAACATGAGTTTTACGCTGCTTTTATCATGTGTAAGCCTTAGAAAATCATACCTTATGCATGATTTCCTCTTGCATTTCAAGTGAAAATCAAAGTAAATCGAATATCTTAAGAAAATTCCCTTTCAGCCCCTAACCACATGTATTTTAAACAAACCTGACAAGGTAAGCGCTCCAAAGTCACCAAATTTGCAGATGGAGATACTCTTCACAAGGGTGGACTTCTGTGCGTGTTTATTAAAATATAGGAAAATGTGTATTAAAAATGTAGACTTGGATTGCTTTTTCACATGGGTAATGTGAAAAAGATGGGTTTTCATCTGCAGCAGTTTTTTCTCTAATACGCAGACAGGCCATGTCTAGTTAATGAAAGAAGAGATGAGTGGCTAAAAAGTAATGGCAGGAGAGGGAGAGGGGGATGATGACAAGGAGGAAAGAAGGTTGTAGGCTCAGAAAGGAGAAGGCCAAAATATTGGGCAGAAAGGCACTGTCTGGTCTGCCATACCTCAAAGGTGTCCAGGAAAGTAGTGAGTGGAGGCCCTTCATCTCTTCCCTCTGCTGGCTTCAGGTGATTCTTCTTAAAAGTATGGGACAAGAAGTAACCAGAAGTAGATGGGTTCTAAGGGCGTTTCCTCGTCGTGTTTCCCTGTTACTGATTGAACAGTTGTCTAGAACAGGACCAGAGGGGAGCTAAAGAAGGGACCTCAGGGTTTCCTGGATCTGTGGTCTCAAGGCCTGCTTCTCAAAGGCCCTGGGCCTGGCATTAATGGATTAGCAGGTGGTGGTGGTGGGATATTGTAACACTGAAAGGAAAGGCACAAGAGGCTCATACTAATACTTCCTATATGGAAGTGTTGCTGACAAAGGGTCAGGTGGAAATACTGTCCTACAGATTTGGAAAGGTTTATTCAAGCTCCCATGAACTGGGGAGAGGACTGCAGAAAAGCTGTGGAAGACAGTAACTCAGGCTACAGCCACAGGAGGGCTCCAAGAGAACTGGGACTTTTTGGCAGCTCACTTTGTTCATTACGCTTTTTACCTATACCTAGAGTTGAATAGTTATTAAAAATTGTTTGCCATATGTCTCCCATCAAGTCAGACTTTTTCTTTAAAAAAAAAAAAAAATTCATCTTAGTTGCAGCTGTAACCTTTAGGGAGGTTATTTACTTTAAGCCAAAGTTCTGATTTTGTAAGTTATAAAATATAAAGTGAGAATTCAGTTAAAGTGTGTTTATATTTAACTTCTGTGTATGTATGTGTGTGTGTGTGTGCTTTCTTTCTCCTTCTCTTTCTAGTTTAAGCAGTTACCAGAAGGTCTTATCCCTCCAACAACACCCAAATTTGCATATGGGAAGGTTCGCTTGCAGAAGGTAAGTTAACATCTGTAATACACTGGGTATCTTTTCGTAATACTCTGTTTGCTTTTTACAAAAAATGTTTATAAGGGTGTCACAACAGGCTCTAGATATCCTACCAAATAAGGAGGAAAACCTTGAAAGCAACCTTTGAGGAAGGAGGTAGCAGAGCTTGGGAGTCAGGAATCATGCCCGTTTTAGAAAATCATCAAATGCATCTTACCTTGATGTACAAAGATAGTGTTTACAATATGCAGTATGTGCCTGAAGCTTTACTAAACCAAATTTAATATGTTATTAACACAACAGAATCTGTTGTTAAAGATAACTCATGTATCAGTAATGTAACTAGGGGAATGTTATCCTGAGACTTATAAGCAAAGAGTGCTTTTGTAGCTGGTGATGCCTCTAAAGTGGAAGGAAAAGTAGGATATACATATTTTAAATACTTCTAAGTGTTTAAATATTTTAATGTCGAACATTTTGGATAAATCTGAAAGTCTTATTGATAAATTTTGTGACAAGATTTGTGCAAATCTGTGGCTGATGAGAGAAATTACATCAGTTTCTGGCTGAGGGAAAAGCACACAGAACTAAGCATTCAGAACCCAGCCTTGCTATGTAGTGTCTGACAGCAGTGGTCTAGCTGGTCAGCTCACAAGTATCCAGGGTTTGACCATAGCACCATCATTTTAGGACAAGGACAGTTTTCTGTGAGATAGGGTTGAGAGCTATGTTTCTGCGGTAAGGGAAGTGACTGATTTAATGGGCAGCAGAAGAGACAGCAGGTATGAATTTGGCTGTATTTCCTCTGCTGGGCACAGACAAGTTCCAGATGGAGTATTACTGCAGTTGATGTGCTGGATACTGTAGATCCTAATGCTTTGACTTTATGCTTTGTAATTTCAGCTTGACAGTTATTTTTCCAATTAGTGATGTATCTTGTCTGTTATCCTCTGCAGCTGAAGCATTGCAAAATTTAGTAGTAATAAGGCTTTACAGGCATTTGCAAGTCATTCCGCTCAAGTGGTGGGCAGAAATACTTTTTGCATAAAAGTGGTTCACCTGTGAAGTTGAAACAGATCATATCACTTTTAACAACCTTTGAATTCTTGCCGTATGAGGTTTCGCTGAACTGGCAGCAGTGACTAATTATAGGCTTTTATTTCTGCACCCAATTGCTACACCACTGTAGGTGCTGTCTTAGGTTGCAAGCACTTGGCAGCCCAGTTATCAGATTTTGATTCTCCCATCTTGCCATGGTTCAGGGCTCTCAGATAAGGCTGTCCAGTTTCACTAGAATGAGGAACTTTCTCTTTCATGCTTTCAAGAAATGAATGCTGCTGGACTCTCACAAAGGAGTCAGATGACCAAATTTGCTCAAATATTGCCTCTTCGACCTGATCTGCACCTTATACACTTTCTGAGTTTTTGAGAGGAAGTGTTTCACTCTCCAGGCATCAGTTTTAGGAATCCAGATGGCATGTCTAAACTGCCAGATGTAAGGTTCCTGTCATGCCTGTACATATGCTGCCATCTGCACTGAGATCCTCTGGAACTGTTTGCTGTGAAGAAGGTGACCCACTGCTTAACTTCAGCAGCAGTTTACTCTGCTGGGTTTCCCTGCAACACAAGTCGAGTCTCCAATCATAGAGGGTTTGTACTGTGCCAGCCCAAAGCCACCTTCCCAATTTCATTCTAGTCCCAGCTGCAACCAGTTCCAATTCACCTTGTTGTGTGGAGGCACATGAATGTATTTTGGTGAATATCAGAGGGGGAATATTCTAAATAATAGCACTTAGCTTTGGTAGGAGTAAACTTCCTAGCTGTCATTTGCAGTGACAGTCAGTCCTAACACAGGTATTGTGTGGATCTTCACTCTACAGCCAAGGTCCAGCAGTCACTCTGCCATGGAGAGCATTGAATCTACTCCAGTGAACCAACTCCCTTGACACTTTTGCAGAAAGGAAGAAAGGAGACTGGAGTATTTTCAGGCATCATAATGGTGTACTTTACAGAGGTACATGTAACCAGAGCAGGCTGTTCTCTATCTTTTTTTTCCACAGGATATTCTGTGGCAGTTCAGTCCTTAAGTACCAACTCCCCCGATCAGGCAATTGTTCATTTTGAGTTATTGATTTATTTTAAAGAATCCTCCTGGGTGAGAAGAATATAGTTTATTAAAAGATGCTGGAAGCACTGGCATTGCTATATGAGAGCAGAAGGCAGGAAAGCAAGTGATAAGGAAAAAATCTTGTTGCATAGATGTAAGAGAAGCGTTGAAGATGGGGAATGAGGGCAAGCAAAGGCAGAACCACAGTAGATGGGCTTCAGAAGAGTGAACAAGATGATATATTTTGAGAATTTAAGACCCAGAACCTGGGAAGCATTCTTTTCAGAGGGAAATACATGAGTCTTAGTGCCTGCAATGTGTCCACGTGGCTATGCAGGCTTGTGAGCAGGTGGTAGTTTCTGGTCACCACTTGGAGGGCCCTGGGGAGTGCTTGGTCACAAGGAAGTGCTTGCACTACTAGCACAGCAGCCTGCAGACTCATAAGTTCTGGAGATGTACTCAGTTCTTAGGGTGTGAAGAGCTCAAGGAATAGCAAGTAGCAGGCAGTGCTGGTGTGTGTTGGGGCTAGAAAGGGGTTAAGCAAACAGGGTGCTGCCAGTAGTTGAAATTCCTTTGAGGTATTTTGTTTCTTTTTTCTTTGATGCTTGACCTTACGCTTGGGTTTTTAAAACTTTACTTTGGAGGATTGAAAAAACATTGCTATTTCTATTAGTAGTCATCTGTTGTTTTACAGGTTGCTTTTAAAAATTCCTGGCAATATTTGTAACTTTTAAGTTTACTGTTAAATTTCTCTTGCGATACTGATTGTTCAGGAAGTAGCAGTCAACAGGAGTTTGCAGCAAGACCAGATCTTGTCTGGAAGTTTTTTTTTGTATGTACCATGGAAGACTTAAAAGCTGAGCAAAAATAAACTATTGAAGTTTCAAAGAAGCAAGCTTTTACCAAGCCCTAAGTGAATCATACATATATTTAGAATAGAAGCCCCTTTGGTAGCAGGGACTTACAAAAAATAAAGTCGAACAGACAAATATACAAGCTGTTAATACTCGGGTCAGCAAGGCACAAAGCAGCATTCATTGCCACTCAGTAGCTCATTCAGGTGACTATGTCTTAATGCTCCTTGTATTCATTTCTCCTGTCGCTGTCCACCTGAGGCTAAGACTATTAATGCCCATAGGATTGTTAAATTCTGTTAATTCCTCTGTCAGTGTCTGTGCATCACTTGCTTCACTGCTCTTGCTGAAGACCTGGTAGTTCAGTCTCTCCAGGCCTGGCAAGTCCTGCATATGGCTGTAACATTACTGGCTCCCTTGGAGGAGCACAAGATAAGGAATGGACCATGTATGCAGTTTGGAATGTTTGGGCAATTTTACTCTATGAAAGATGATTGCTATTTTAGGTACAACATTTAAACTGAAAACGTAAGAGCAAACTATGTTCATGTTTGGCCAGCAGTTTTCTTACCCAAGTGAACATGCTTAGCTGTGGGCTAGTGAGGGTGACCTATCCTCCAGATAGTGTTGGTGTTATCTTTTATATTTTTATGGCATCCTTTTGCTTGTTTGTTGTTAGCTAGAGTTAAGATAAGCTCATTTCAAAAGTCTGGTTAGATCTATGTCTACATGGTTGTTGTGGTTTAATCCTGGTAGGCAGCTGAGCACTCATTCTCTACCCCAGTAGGGTGGAGGAGAGAATCGGAAAGGTAGAGGTGTGAAAGTTGTGGGCTGAGATAAAGAGGGTTTAGTAGGAAAGGAAAAACTGCACGCATAAATAAAGCGAAATAAGGAGCTCATTCGCTACTACCTTTGTGAAGGGAGGCATTTGGCCTTCTCCAGGGAAGCAGGGCTCCATCATAGAATCATTAATGCTGGAAAAGACCTCTGAGATTGTTGAGTCCAAGCGTTAACCCAGCCACTACTGTGTTCTTCACTAAACCATGTTCCAGAGTGCCACATCAGACACCTTTTGAACTATTCAGGTATATTGGTTACTTGACAAGATAAACACTGTGGCTCCAAACATCTCCCTTTCCTACTTTTTCCCTCAGTTTATTGCTGAGCATGACACCATATGGTACAGGACATAGCTTTGGTCAGTGGGTGTCAGCTGTCCTGGCTGTGTTCCCTCCCAACTTCTAGTGCATCCCCCGCCTACTCTTTGATGAGAGAAACAGAAAAGTTCTTGACTCTGTGTAAACCCTTCTCAGCAGTGACCAAAAATATGCCTCTATTATCAACAGTCTTAACAAGAATCCAAAATAAAGCCCCATACTAACTGCTGTGAAGAAAATTAACTGTATCCCAGACAAAACTGCAGACTTAATTATGTGTACATAGACAATTTGTGCTGGCTTCTGTTGCATCACTGCAAAATATTGTATGTACATTTTAATATTTCAGTACAACTTTCATGTAAGTTCTGCAAAAATTCAATATTTCTATTATTGAAGTACCTTCAGAAGTTTGTATTGATGTGCGTGCTCTTGCATTATACAATTTTACATTATTTTAAACACTTTTTTAAATTAAGCATTTGAATGTACATCTGATATATGAGAGCTATTTGAATGTCTAATGTGTAGTTACCACTGAACAGTGATAATAATTCTGGTGAAACAGACATCTTTCATGAAAAATTACATGCAATTGATTTTTTAAGCTTGTAAGACACTAGATATATTATGTGCATTTTGACCAACCTAAAACTGATAGTGGTCTTTGAGAGAGAGTTGTAGATGGGTAGAAGATTCCATAATCACAAAAGGAAATCGCAGATGGCAACAAAAGGCAATTTAATTGTACACATCTAAGTCCTTCTTCAGCAAGGTATTTACTTGTGTGACTAGCCTAAACCTTGCTCCCAGTCTCATTAAAATCAGTCCAGCTACTTACATGTGACAACTGAATTACAGCCTTAGAGTTTCTAAAATCACTTAAGATTAAATAGGGTAAATTCATCTTGATGGAATTAAACTGGATCCCAACTTAGCTCAGAATTATTCCAGTGGGAATCAGTGGCATTTTCCCTAGCTTGATTTTAAGTATAATTGAGTAAAAATGAGATAATGTATTGCTTTGTATTAATCATCCAGAGCAGTTGTGTTTATTTGTAGAACTTTTGTGAGAAACTCCTGGGTTAGTTCTAGTTAACTAATAAAGGGTCACTTTTATATCAATGAATGCATAGCAAAATTAGACATTAGGTTTTTTTGAAAGACTGCTCTACATGTAGCATGTCTCTTTCAGAGTTCGGCAGTTGTCTCTGCTGTATTGTATTTTAAATGTGACTGCAAAGATGGTGTAAAGATTTGTTAACTTTCTGGACACATGCAGCTAGCCGGCTTGGTGACTGGATGTGCAAGCTGTTGTATTTGGATTGGAACTTACTGACCTTAATGTATCTGCCTTTTCTGTGTGCAGGCAGGCACTGTGTTGGAGGTTCTTGATGGACTGTCACCTTCTGGACCAGTGAGAAGCACTTACCCATTGACCTTCGTTGAGCTAAAGCAGGTGAGGATTCCTTCAGTAGGCACTTTGCAGTAATTTTGTAGTTTATTTGAACAACCATATGTGGTATTACTCTTCTTGTTTTACACTTTATCTAGGACAGAAGTAGTAGTATTATAGAGGTATCCAGGATTTTTGCATCGGAGGCCTTTCCATATTCTACAGTGCTCCTGTTTGTACCTGAGGTTTTCTTCTTCCCCTGGATGTAGTTGTCTGTGCTGTCTAGGCTTTCACCTTGATTTCCATTCTCTTTGAAGTATTAATTTTCAAGTTCTTAAGAACTTTTTTCTTTTTAATAATCTTCATAGCCCTCTGCTGGATCTGCTCCAGTAATTCTATGTCCTC
This sequence comes from Vireo altiloquus, assembly GCA_013396875.1. Taxonomy (NCBI): domain Eukaryota; kingdom Metazoa; phylum Chordata; class Aves; order Passeriformes; family Vireonidae; genus Vireo; species Vireo altiloquus. The sequence continues at coordinate 148,522 of VZRF01011044.1, forward strand.
TTTTCCTGAGGGGCCCAGCACTGGACACAGCACTCCAGATGTGGCCTCACCAGGGCTGAGTAGAGGGACAGGATCACCTCCCTTGACCTGCTGGCAATGCTCTTCCTAATGCCTTCCAGGATACCATTGGCATTCTTGGCTACAAGGACCCTACTGGCTCAGGGATGTCTTGTTATCCACCAGGACCCCCAGGACCTTCTCCACAGAGCTCTTCCCATCAGATCAGCCCCCAGCCTGTGGTGGTGTGTGGGGTTATTATTCCCGAGGTGCAGGACCCTGCCCTTGCCTTTTGTGAAGTTTGTTACCTCTCCACCCAACTCTCCAGCCTGTTAAGGTCTCAGTAATGGCTATGACTTTTTTTTCCATTCCTGGTTGGCAACTTAATGAAAAATATTTCAAAATGTTTCTGATGTAAACCATGTAGTATTTAAAGCTAATTAGACGATGTTGACTTGATGGATACAGCAATTTATGGGCACTAGGTGAGAAATGAATTTGCGAGTTTTTTATATAAACTCAGTTATAAAGGGATTTTCACCGGTTTACCTAAAGGTCACCCATTACCTAAAGGTCAAAGTAAACTCTGATCTGAAATGGTGTCTGTGATAGTTGCTATCCGAAGCGAATGAAAGTTAGCGTTTCAGTCCAAGCATGTAGGCAGAAATGTGGCATGTTTTTAATTCATGACCTGAATTGAAACTGCAGAATTACTTGGTTCATTAATCTGTTGGGGTTTTTCTCTTTTCCTTTTCTTTGCCTAGTATTTTGGGTTTGTACTGTACAGAACTACACTTCCAAAGAACTGCACGGAGCCAACACCACTGTCTTCGCCATTAAATGGAGTCCATGATCGTGCCTATGTCTCTGTTGATGGGGTAAAAACATTGTTTCCTGGTATTAATTTCTGCCATCAGTGGCCTTCATGAAAGTCATGGATGCAGACTGGGGTTTTTTTAAACTCCTTTCTCCAGATTACCAAAGCAACCCTGATCTTACTTAATCATGTGGAGAAAATAAGGAAGTATACAACTAGTTCATATCAGATGTTCAATTTTGTATTTCAGAAAATATGACTGAATATTGTCTTACCATTTTTGACATATTTGAATGTTGATACAGATTAATGACTTAGGTGAATAAAAGGCCTAGAGAACAGATTTACTTGCAGTTTTATTGAATATATTACTGATATATATGCTTGGTGGCTTTCTGCAGTATTTGCAAAGATTTTTTGTTATTATTCTCTTTTTTCTTCCTTTGAGCCTGGAAGAAGGAAGAAGCCTGAGCCTATGTCTTACCTTATGAAACTGTCTCCAAAACCACAGTTTCAAAAAACAAAAAAAAAAAAAAGAAGTTTATTTTACAGAAAGTGAACTTAGTGAACTTAGTCTTTTTTTCCCATAAGCAGGGTTTTGGCCCTGCTTAATGACAATTAATAAAAGTTCATAGATTTTACAGTCAAGTTTTTAGTGAATATGTGACTTGTATTAACTCTAATCACCTGTGTGTCCAGGTGAAGCTCTTCTTTCCATGTGTTGTGGGAATAGGAATTAATAAAACTAAATATTGATGCACACTGAATTTAAATATAAGTCCCTTTAAATCACTGATATTGCCAAAATCTTTTCAGTCATTGCACTAAATTTGGGAACTTGCTTTTTGTGAATTGGGTACATCAAAACCCACTAGCACATCCAGCTGATGTACTGAAATGTGAATGTTGATGTAGAAGCTCTTGGTGTGTGTGTGTGCACTCACATGCAAGAGGGGGAAAGAAAGGGTTTTTTTACTCTTTTTTTTTCCCTTGTCACTTTTCATGCAAGTTGAAAAAACAAGTAACAGAGTGGTTTTGGTTTTCAGTGGTTACTGTTTTCTTCCTCTTGTTAAATTTCATATAGGTACCTCAGGGTGTCCTTGAAAGGGACAAATCACTGAAGATAAATATAACTGGGCAGGCTGGAGCAAATCTGGACATCTTGGTAGAGAATATGGGCCGAGTCAACTTTGGTAGATACAATAATGACTTTAAGGTAAGTAAAATCTATTGGATTGTAATGGCTCTCTTTTCCACAAGTAAAAAAGAAAGTAGCAAATTAGAAACAGCAAAAAGGTCAGGATTAGACGGCTGTAACTTTACCTGAAGTATAACTACTCACTAGTTTCCATCTGAGTTTTTCCAATCACCAAAATCAATGTGAAATTAAAAGCTGCTAGACATATTTTAGCCAAAGTGTCACCCACAGGATGTTCCAGTTCAGTTGAATTTGTAGATAACAATTTTAAAATAGTTTCTATAACCTCTGACAATGGGCTGGAAATTGGTCCAGAACTTGATTGCACTTTGAGGCTTATGAATCCTAGGATTGCTTTTGGGAGGGTGGAGGGATGTATGTATGTGTGCATAAATACACCTTTGTATCTTTCTTCTTGTCTCATTTCATTTGTCAGCAGTGTACCCTTGCAGTATTTTCAGTGTGGCTGGGAAGGGCTGTCCACAAGCACTTTAGCATGCAAAAGCACCAGTTCACCCAGACTGACCAGGTGTTAGAGAGAATTATCAGAAAGCTTCCCTGTGCTTGTCGGTGTGTGCTGCACTTTGGGACTGTCACCTCCATGTGTGACACAGTGGGCACATGGCTGTGGTGGGTTGACATTGACTGGCAGCCATGTACCCACAAAGCCATGTGCCCATTCTGTTACTCCTCCTCCACCAACAGGAGAGGAGGTGAAAATACAATGAAGGGTTTGTGGTTCAAGATAAGGACAAGGGGATCAATCAGAAATTACCATCATGGACAAAACAGACTCAGCTCGGGGAACTCAGTTTATTCTTAAATATGTCATCATAGAGGTGCTCCCAGAATCACTGATGGGCTCAGCAGTGAGTCTGTTTTGGAGTCAGCTGGAACTGTCTTTGTCCAGCATGGGGCAGCTTTTGGCATCTTCTCAGAAAAGCCCCCACTGCAGCTCCCCTTGCTAAAAAACCCTTGCCATGTAAACCCAATACCATGGAGGTGCTACTAATGTAGCACTAGGAAGGGCAGGGGCAAAAAGTAAACTTTTCTGATTTTAGACTTAATGGGATCCCCAGTTCTGCATGATAGTCGATATAAGACAGGAGTGCTGTAGAGGTCAGTCTTGTGTTATGTTTGGGCTGTGCACATTTCACAGCATGGGTTTTTTTTTTTTGGTTTTTGATATTATTAGGGCACAGTAGATAGCAGTAGTGCCAACTGTGTTCATACTGTCTCTTCAAGGTACTTTGCCTTTATCTGAGTGGCAGGGGAAGGAAGCTAGTACCCCAGAGTTTTGCCTTCATATTGAGGCAACAGAAACATTGCTTTTCTTTGTTTATTTATTTATTAACAGGCTAGATGATAAGGAAACCTATATGCTTAGTGCTAAATTAAGGTAGCAGAATAGAGGTTTAGAGGTTGGATTAGGGAGGTGCTCAGTTGCTGTGATTGAGCTGAAATTCACATGTATACCTTTTAACAATTTAAGAGTGAAAGCAAATTTAAGAGACAAGTCCATGATGAAAATTATCCTCTAAAAGCAGGCTCTTTCTGTGTAGAAAAGGCAACCTTCCTTGGGTAGCTTTGGACTATGTGCATTGCTTCTTCCCATATAATCCAACCCTCATGCTCTCCTTTGTGTTGATTTTGAAAACTGAATGTAATGATACATTGGGGTTTAAAAATTCATGTGCTTTTGAAAATCTAGTTAGAGGAAGAGGTTTCTGCCTTGTGAAACCTTGAGTTTTTAAGCAAAGAGGGTAGGTTTTCAGGGTTTTGTTTGGCTGGAATTCTATCACTTTTTTGAGCTTGAAATGGACCTAGGCATCTAGCTTTTGGGAAGGAATCTTAAAAAGATTTTGGTTTTAAAACATCCTGTTGATCTACATCATGTTAGAGGACACGAAGGAAGAGTGTGGCTTGTGGTTTTTTATGTGTCTTCTTACATGCACACTGCATGTAAGATATCTCAGTTTTACTTGGAAAATTTATATCCACATCTTGGTAACACTGAGTCACTGACCCAAGGCATTAACTTGCACCACAGCAGAGAAAGTGATATTTATTTCCTACAAATCTTCTCCATTTATGGATCATTGAATGTGTATTCTTATGCAAACCTAAGTAAGAATGTTTAGTAGGCACTTCATATAATTTGAAAAGTCACTGTTCATAGTGTCTACAGATGAGCTTAGGGAGGTAAGTTAGAAGGTTCAGCCTAAAGTTACCTAGGTTGTATAGAAAAGTATTGTCATTTGACTTTTGATACTTGCAGATACTTTATTTTGACATAAGAAAAATAAGCTCCTGTTCTGAGAAAACCACTTAGTGCTTATACAGATGGTGTGCCTTCTAGAGACAGTGCAATGCTTATGAGATTTAACAACATACATGAAACATAGCATCCAAAGCTCTCCAAAGCCATAGAAACTGTGGGTTTGCTTGTTACTGTTTGATGTGTGGCATTTGCAACATAACTTTTGTTGCACTGAAAACCAGCTTCTATGCAGGGTCTATCCAAGCAGTTAAAGTCAACCCCTTGCATTGCTCTGAAACGCCACTTTAGGAACTCTTACTATAAAAGAATTAGGGTGTGTGCAGGGCTAACTTGATGTTCTTTCCATTCTTCTTAAATCATGACTTTGCCTTGCTTTGGCATTTGGTGTGCAAGTACCCCAGTGTGCTGTGAACCACTGTGTACGTGGTTCCATAGATGAGAGATGGGATTCCATGGGCTCGAAGCTGACTGTAAGCTGAAAGTATTTCACTGAATTGGGCATTGATTTTATGATACTGTATCTTATCTGGAGAAGATTTGTAGGAAGTAAATACCACTATCTCTGATATTGCGCAAGTTAATGTCTTGGGTTAGTGACTCAGTGTTCCCGAGTGATGGTATCTCAGGCTTAATGATATTTAATGTTGCTTCTCCTTTTTATTAAGCCTCAAGTTTTGGAATCATGTTCATGTTAAAGCAAACCGGAAATTTTCCCAGTTACAGTAAAAGAATATGAAAAAAACCCTTGTGTATCAATGAAAACCTAAAACTTTGAAAAGGAACAGATCTTTCACAGAGAATAAATGAAGCCCTTCATTCTTAAGCAAAGCTTATAACATGAACACCAGATGTTTGTTTTTTTCATACACAGATTGGCAGCAAGCTGTTACTTTGTTTCAGTTGTTATTCGTGACTGATTTATAGTTGCAGCCAAATAACTTCAATAACATGAGCTAATTATATTTTCATGTTGTTTTTTTTTCTTCCTCCTAGGGTCTAGTTTCGAATGTAACTCTTGCTCAGGATATACTTGTCGGATGGGAAATCTATCCTCTAGACATAGATGGAGCAGTGAACTCTGACATTATTAGTCTCCCTGATCACCCGAAGAGAGCTGCTGTCAAATCACTAAGTTACGAAGTACCTACATTTTACACTGGTACTCTTTCAGTTCCTGGAGGCATTCCAGACTTACCACAAGACACCTATGTCAGTTTTCCTGGCTGGACAAAGGTACAAGTTTTTGCTGTAAAAACCTCCAAGTCCACTTAGAAAGCTACTGAAACTTCTATGGACAATCAAAGTCCACCTCTCTTAGATGGGTAGAAGTTGGTCGTAGTTGGTGGGTGTCTCAAATATATTTAAATTACTAAGAAATTGATGCTTTACTTCAAGTAAATCTAGAGATAAAACATTAAGAGAAGGGAAACATATTCAAAAGATACATGGTATTGGTCTAGAAAGTGGAGCATCACAAAAAAACCCCAAACCAAGGCAACCCAACCAACTCACCCTAGTTTGTCAACAGTGAGAAAGAGTAACTGTCAGGCTGTTTTTTGGAATTTAGTTGTGAGAGGGATTTTTGGAAAGTATTTGAGGTGCTGAGTGAGGAACTATGGATCCTATTGCAAAGCATAAAGAGTGTTGGACTCAGTGGCTGGTGGTGTGCCCGCAGGTACAGACACAGTGCATGGAGAAGGTTGCCTGTACCTGGACTGAATGGATCAGAGGGCACTGCTGTGAGAAGCTCGTGGGCAGATCTCTGCCAACAGGAACTTCTCACAGGGCTGGAGCATAGCTAGAGCAGGAAGGAATGTGTTTGCACAGTGCCATGTTTGAAACCACCAGCGTGCAGGATGGGTGAGGAGCAGCTGAGCTACCTGGTGGGAGGCACAGGGAACAGAGTGTGTGCACTCAAGTGCCACTCCTCTGGGAAGCCTAAGCATTCAAGTCCAGGCTTTAGGAAAGTGACTGTGACAGTGTTAGGTAACAAAATTGTTCTTTTCTGAAACAAAAAATTTACTGCTATTAAAGTGGGAGAAGGAGTTGCTGTTGATCCATCACCACTGCTAGTATTGTAGTTAAAGCATTTTGCAATATATAGGATGCTGTGATTCATTGCATGCACTTGGTGCTGCAATGGATGAGGAAGTCTGACTTAGTCCCTGTTCCCATATGTGTGCATGTCACACAATCACTGAATAAAATTCATAAATAGCTTTTTTTCATGGCAACTGTAATCTGATACCTTTCTAGTAAATTCTATGGTCCCCTCAGTCATAAACCTTCTTTAGGAAACAAGGTGGCCGTACCTGCCAGTTGGCAAACTCATATTTAAAATGACAAGATAGTCCAAGAATTCTTACATATTGGTGGAAATTTTTTCTTCTGATCTATGGAAACCTCTGTTTTACATAGTCTGTATACCCTGTAAAGCAGTCCTAGTAAGAGATTCCAGGTGAATTTAAGTATGGCTGTTGAATTGATCCTTCAAGCCTTATATGGATTGGACAAGAGTTTTAAATAAGGTACCTAGAAACTGAGACTTTCAGATAACTTTACAAATCAGTAAATGCCTCTAAGGCAGAGTGCCTTAAAGGATATAAATTCCACTCAGGTCCCACTGTATCTAGGCCTTAGTTCCTTCAGTTGGCACTGTGTAAGTCACCTCAGTGTGGAGTGGGATTCTTAACAAGGGTTAAAACTCGCCAATTTGAGTAGCTGAAAAACCACAGAAGCAACACTTATCAAGAAAACTTAAAGTCCTAATGATGGTTCTGCCTTGGCAAAGGCAAGGAATATAGCATGATGGACCACCAGGAAGGAAGGGTGCAGCATTAACAGTTGTGACCTATGTTGTAGCTTGCCTGCCTTCAGTGTTTTTTAAACCCTTCACTAGTAATAAAACTTACTTCACCCTCACATGAAGAATGTTCCCCCCTCTTTTATTTTGTCTAGGGCATATCTATTAGTAGTGTATATAGTGTCATAATTTGCTGGTTTAGGGCATACAAATTCCTAAGTGTGCAGTCTTTAAAAACTGCAGCGTTAACAGACAGTTTGGAGTTGAGAAACTCAAGTTCTTAGCTTTACTGGAAAAAGGAGTTACAACCACTGACTGATTCAGATCAGAAACAGAGACCTGTCTGATCATATCTCCTGCATCAGAACTGTAATGCAGTTGATTCCTACAGTAAACACCTACTTCCCACAGGTTACTGTCATACACTGTGGGAGGAGAGCTACTGTCTAGTGGGTACACTCACTCATCCATCTTGTTTGGAGGGAGTTTGCATTCATACCGTGTTTTCTTCTAAACCTACTACAGAAAGTAGTGAGCTTGGATAAAGATTAAACCTGATTTAAGAAAAAAAATTTGAGGTCGAGTTTTATTAACACCTTGGCAGAACAGTGCAAGATACAATCTTGTACCACGGAAGTGGATAGAGGCGAAAAAACTCAACTGTGTACAATACTAACTCCTTAGAAAGTTTCTCTTGTGAGTTTCATAAAATTTGTTTTCATAAATACTTGTAAAAGGAAACACTAGAAAAATACCACTAAAGCAGCTTGAATGGCAGTACTTGTTATATTACAATTGTGCTTCTGTCAGTCGTGTTAAAGTATTCTGATTTCAGCTGTCCCAGACATCTTTAGAAATCACTGAATGCAGTAAAAGTCCTACTTTCCACTGATTCAGGCAATTTTATTATGTTTATCAGTGTACATCCATGCCATGAGTCTGGTTTTCTTTTGTACTCTGATCATCAAAGACCAAAGCAAGAGGGAAAAACATGGATGCAGTTATCTGTTCCCATCCCTTTTCTTGACACTGAACTCCTGTTTGATATACAGTGAAAGGACACTTTGGAGGAGTAAAAGCAAATTATTCATCCAAATCAGTTGTATATTCTCCCTTCTGTCTTGCTTAAGAACTAAGACTCTGCACGATTCAGTAGGAGTCAGTTTACAGTTTTACTAAACATTCTGCAGCTTACCAATGTATAGACTTCTGGAAAAACCTGCGCATATGTCACTTCAGTGTGTCTGTTTTATGGTAGATAAATCAGTGTTTTGACGTTTTTCCTTTTTCTCCTTGCCTTTTTTTTTTTTTTTTTTTTTTAAATCTTTTGAACTTACAGTATTTATGATGTTAGGACAGTTTTTTGAACTAGGGGTTCTGACCACCTCAGCTATAAAAAGCAATTTCAAGAGTTTGTATGCCACAATTTCATTGAACATAATACTAGCAGATCCCCAAGGCTTTTAATGGTTGTATGTAAGTACAACCATACTTTCTTGCAGTGTGATTTCACAAGTACTTTTGTCAACTAAGCTATTACAAGTAGAAGAGAAAATCTGAATTTCATGTGTGTAGGCAATCTGTATCTTGCCCTTGAAATCTCAGAACAGGGACTACCAAGGTAGTGTAGTCTTATACTTGTACAGAGAACCATTGGAGCTGCTTTTTTTTTCTGTGCATTCATTGTCCTTTTAACAATTAGCTTCAAGCAAATACAGTTTTCAGATTTGTTTTGGTCTTAAACTTGGGGCAAAAATCAGTGCAAGGAACCTGCAGTTCTTTCTCTGATTATTGTCATATTTCGAATTACTGTGGTATTTTACCACTTTCTTTTTAAATATTAATGATGGCTTTAACTGCTCTGGAAATTTAGGTTCTTTTGTCTGTCATTAGCATTTTTTTGGTGCAGATTTTCTATCTGTATGTTCAATCAAACTGAAAGATGAAGGAAATTGTTACTATATTGAGTGTTATGCTTAAATCTATTCTGTCATTTCATCTCTAACAAATCATTAAAATGTTGTTATTTTTTCTTTCTCTCTTAACAGGGGCAAATTTGGATCAATGGCTTTAATCTTGGCCGCTATTGGCCAGCCCGTGGTCCTCAGCTGACCCTTTATGTTCCAAGTAATGTACTTGTTGCATCGGTGCCAAACAACATAACAATGTTGGAGCTGGAGCGTTCTCCTTGCAGCACCCAGGCGTGCGAAATAGAATTTGTAGACGAACCTAATATCAATTCAACCCTACAGCATGAAGCTGAGAAACCCCCACTCTTTGTTAGAGAACTATGGATGCACCATCTATAAAGATTTGAGTATTTCTTTATCTTCACCCCCCCTTTGCTTCCCTTTCCCCCAGACCGTAATGATTAACATTGAGTCTTCGAAAAAGGGAAGTTGTTTCGATGAGGCAACTTCTTAAATTATTCAAAGACTTTTTTTTTTTAAAATCTCTCAGTGAAATTTTGAATTTCTTTTTAAAAATAAAAGATGGAGCTTTGAAATTTGCCTTGGACTGTGAAATTGAACTCGACCGGAAGGTAATATTTCCATCAGTCTAGTAAAAAGGTAGTCCTTGTACGCCACTTACACTACAGTAACCTTATGCTTTTATTTTTTACTATGTTTTGCAACTGGAGAGGAGCCTAAAAGAGGGGTGCACAGCCCTCCACTACCTTGCTGGTTTCACTTAAGTGGACTGGTAAGTCAGAGCTGCCAATTGACAAGACATTTTCAGCTTCCTTAATCACCTGGTTAGTCTATCAACATCTTTTTAGTCTTATTGGGCTTACTGAGTGGACCTCATTTTTTTAATGCAAGTAACTTTGGGGAAATTTCAGTTGATTTCTTACAGGAGCAGTGAGAAAAACTGTGGAAGAGAGCACTCAAATGCCAGCTGGTCCAAACAGCAGTAGCATGGAGAGGGACCTTGTGGTCTGCATCTGTCCTCTCTTAGCCAGTTTACTGCTTCCCTATTTCTACCTCTAAAGACTTAAAGTAAATTGATAAGTACAAGGACATATGTAAAATCTAGATTCCTTTGGTGGAACCATAGCCTCTGACTAACTTGCCTGCAGAATGTGTTTTTTGAATGATCATCTTTTCCTTCAATTTTTTTTTTTTTGTTTTGTATGCTCGTTTTGTGTTCTTTTGTTTCCCCTAGTGGGCATGGAATACCTGCTTTTCATAGGCCAGCACCTTGGAAGTAGAATGCTTTAAGTTAAAGAATTTTATTTCTCTTTTAGTCATTAATTCACATTGTTCCAGTAAACTGATGGTCTTTGTAAGTGCCTCATATTTGCAAAAATGCACAAACTCCATCAGTACATCTGAGTTTCTACAACAGACAGAATCTTTTTGATTATTGTGATTTTGGTGTCAGTCATGCAAATTCCATGGTGATATTTAAACAACAGAAGATGATGGAATCAAGTCTTTTCATAATTGTGATTTCTTCCTTGGATTTTTGTATGGAATTATTAATGTGGATCCTTAGAGATCAGATTTTTCTTCTCTGTGTTTGAGAAGGAAAAAAGGGATGAGAAAGAATTATGACCAGTATTAAGGGAGAAATGAGATCACAAAGTCTCTGTGGATGCGAAGTTTTTCTTCTTGATGTTTGTTTTATTTTCTGTGAAGATTTATGAAGATGTGTACAAAGTAAAGCAAAATGAAGTAGCTGTAATGGGCTGAGCTGTTGCTGGAGGTGCCACCCTGTTCTGAAATGGCCAGTGCATAAACCTGACTATTTCTTCTCAGCTAGTGAGGACCAGTACGGTCACTGGAGAAGAGAGTGAAAAAGAGCACCACTCACTTTATGCCTACTCCATGTTTGACATGTTTGATAGGCTTTCAAAGGAGACAAATGTGGCTCATCTGATTCAGAGAGGTTCTACTCTTAAGTTCGCACCTCAAATGCCAATTCCAGGAACTGTGTGTTCAGTACCCGGACGTGCTTGATTCTTGGAATAAAGTGGTATGCACTGACCCCAGATTTTTTTCTTTCTTGGCACCATCCCTGTGGAGAACCTGGAATGTGATCTGCATGCAGTTAATTATGAAGTATTAATTACCTCAGAGCCAGGCCTTGAAAATAAGGGATGAAACTGAATAAATTTTAAACTAATTATGGGTTTTGTGTCTTGGAGTGTGCAGAATGACAGTACTGTTCATGTATTATTTAAGCTCAGTGCTTTAACAGCTGGGAGTATTTTTATTTTTATGTTAGTGCTGTGAGAGGAGTGGAACTCCTTGTTCTCACTCTAATTTCAGTTTACATTGTACGTGTGAAAACATAGTATACCGCATAAGACGTGTAATATTGCCAATAGAAAGGCTTTGCATCAAGAGTTATAAACATGCATCTGATTAGTTCTAAGAATAACAATAACAACGTGGAAAGAATGGGTTTAAAATTTTTCAAGTAGATCTCTAGATAGCTGCTTTAGCACACCTGCCTATTTACTGCTTTCAGTGAAGTGTCTGTCTACAGAAAGAACTGAAAGTTGTGGTACTGATTCCTAATCCTGTTCTACCTACACGGAAACACTGCTGGAGATGGTATTTGAGTATGCAGAAGGAACGTCCCTGTGACGAGGGACCTTTAGAGTACAGCACTAGCAAGAGGAACCTGTTGCCAGTTGCTGCTGCTTTAGCCAAGGATGTGTCTGCAGGTGCTGCAGCTGAGTGTTCTGCCCTGCCTGCACCCACACTGGGACACTGCGCCCACACCACTGTTGCTACCCCATGCCTGGGACTTATCCTAGGTTTCCTAGTCCCGGCATGCAGTCCTGCTGGGACATATGGCATTTGGTCCTTTGCAGCCTCAGGCAGGTCAGTATTTTAACCTATCCTCAAGCATAGTTCAGCTATGTCTGAGGTGGAAATGTAATCAGAATGAAACCTTCTGAATGAGGGCGAACACATACGAGAAGAGGGGGCCCTGGGGAGTTACCTGGCTCACCTTGACCCAATGGGCAAGGCACTGGTAGGTCTAGTGTCAATTTGTTTTTGAAAGACAAGGTGCAAAAGCATTGTCAGACTCCTGGCTAGTATCTGTGGTGTAGTTGTATGAACTATTCCAAGTGCTGGAGTTCAGTGGGATGGTCTCTCTGGTGGAGTCAGCTGCCTCCTAAAGGCCAGGCAAGAAGAAATATTCCTAATGCTAAAACTGTGGGTCCTCAAATCTTTCCTGGCACATTTCCTTGGGAATTTGCAAGTGCTTTACTTACACAGGAGCTAAGTAATGAGCACAACATTCTCTGATTTTGGCAGACAGTGCAAGCATGGTATTTGGTCAGAATCAGTCTGTGAAAAACAGAGGTATTACACTGGTCCCATATGGAAGGAGATGGATCCTTGCAATTCCATGAGGGTATGCCCTTTGAAAGCCACCCATAAAGTAGTTGTAGGGGCTCACTTTAGCACAGATTAATTTTTTTTCAGCTCTGGAGTGGGATTTGTAATCTTCATCTGTAATCCTGCCTATGCATGAATCAAGAATTTTAAATATGATTATTTGGGGTGAATGAGCAAATAGAAAAGCAAGAACTGATAGCATGCACTATATTGTTGAATTCTGTCTCTTAACCTATATATGAGACTACTCTTTCCCTTATATTCTTAATATAACTATTTTGCTGAGTGGTGATCAACATTTTCTAGTCCCTGAATGACAGGATTAGGACTTGACTTTGTCCTCCTTTAGACTCTCCATGCCTTTTTTAGTTCTCTGGTGCAATCTCCTGCTCTCCAATCTCCTTGGAAGCTCCACTGTGCCTGTTATTTTATTTTGCAGGTTTTTTTGATGAACACTCATTTTTTTGCGGTTTGAATACTTGGAGAAGTGACTAGAAATAATCGCTCTGACTAAACAGCAAGCACTATCCACCTGACAGATATGTGTCAGGTGTTCAGAAATGGCAATTACAGAAGAGGGTTAATCCTGTGGTTTGCTGTGTGCTCTGAAGGAGGTGATGCTGTTATTGTACAGGCTGAGAAGGTGACCTGTTAACCAAACTCTAAGAGGAGGACAAGGGGAAGAAATCTGTTTTCTTTGGATCAACTTGGTCCCTTTGCGATGGATGACAACCTGTTGTAGTCCCCTTGTGTTCTCGTTTCAGATACACTGAAACCACTGGAACAACAGCATCTCTGTATGTGCAAAACAGATATGCTGACACTTTTCCTAACATACTTTTCCTGGAAATCTGTCCATATGTGAGCAAACAGCTCACAGTGCTGACAGATCCTAACCTGAGCAGCAGCTTGATTATTTACTGACGTTTTTTTTCTGCACCAGCAGGAAGCTACTTGAGAATATTTTTCTGTTACATGACTTTGCAGTCACTCCTTGTACTCCTTTTTTTGTTTTCAAATGCTCTAACATGACTTCCCAAAGGTGCTGGTGATTGATGTGCATATTTTCTCTTTAATCTGTTCTTGGATGTATCTTTTCCAGACTGCAGACAACATTTTAACAGATAATGGAGGATGAAAGGTTTGTGAGAGATGATCTAGCCCTATGTCTCTCTACCCTAAGGCAACATCATTTGTATTTTAAATATTCTCAGTGTGTTCTTGAAATTCTTTCAAGATTTCTTGTGGTGAAGACTCAAGTCCTTCCTAGGCAAGTTATTCCAGTGTTTACTGTTGGGAAACTTGTCAACAGTAACTGAAATCTCCATTGCTCTGTGTAAGCCACTCTCACTGTGCACAGCCAACACAAAGTGTGTATTTGTGCTCTGGGGCTGTTTTGTGCCCTGTTACTTTATCTCTCTGTGAACTGGATTTAAAGAAATTTTAAGAGGTGCAGGGTAACACAGAGAAGACTTGGCAAGGATGTGAAAGGTCAACCAGCTTCCTGAATGACTTGGTCCAGGTGCTACAGCATCTTTTTTTTTTTGATAGAAATTACTGAGTTGCAAGGAAGTTGTCTTGCAGGCTGGGACTTAAAGACATAGCAGTGAACTTCAAAGTCCTGGCTAGGAGATCGTGTGACAGAAGAAACTGGAAACTGCAGAAGAATGGGGTCTGTTTTAATGGTTCTCCTTCAATGAGAAGGCAAAACTGGACAGAAATAGATTATCCTGGAACTTGGTGCCATGGACTGAATGGAAAAATGTTGGAAAAATACGTCACAGGGATCTGTGTTACGCTTTTGCTGAATAAAGTGTAAATGTTTAAAAATGCCTTTTCAGAAGATATTCCCTGTTGCTTGTTATGTTATCAAATACGTAAGTAGTGACCTTTCTCTGCTTTGGAAGAAATCTTGAAGCTCTCTGTTACCTCAAGAAGTTTCACAGAACCAGGGCTTATTTCAGGTAATACAATCCCCTTTGACTAGGGGATTATTTCAGTAGACAAGAGAGGGGAAAAAAACAGCTCTCTAATGAAATTGAGATTTTAGTTTGGAACTCCAACTGGAGGTACCTTTGTTAAGTAGAGTGAATCTGTTGAATATCAGTGCAAATTCAGTAGGAAATTGCAGCCAATATCTACAGTCTGAAAGGCTTTTCCTGTTTAAGTTTTCTTATTCACTGTAAGTATATGCACAATTTTTATTAAACTTGGTGCTTCTGTAGGGCTCATGCTTCTATACTCATAGTAACTGAGCATTTTCAGAGTTTGTAGTTGTGGGCCAGAGCACACATCTGGGCACAATGTGGGCAGATGCCTAGCAATCCATCCCTCTGATGCTGCAGCTAAGAAATTCTTGCTTATTTCCTGTTACATTCTTCCTGAACTTTTGCTGGTTCTTCTCTCACAGGAGGGAAGTCTTATGTGTAGAGAAACTAAAAAAATTTCCTTCAATATGTCTTTGTCTAAAATGGAGTGGATCTCCAACGCTTCCACCTATCCATTGCCAGTTTGCAAGATAAAGATGCCTGTACTTCCAGCTTGTTATGCCTGTCTCCTGCCTTTCAAATTTCATTCAGTGATTCCTTTTCTCAAGTTCCACCAGTCTTGGTCAGGTGTACAGAGTGAACACTCTTTATGGATCTTTAGACTCAATTTATCCAGAAGTCTGCTCTGGCTGCGGACTTGTCCAAAGCACTTGCCTTGGGACAAGGTGAACTGCTGTTATGTGTTGTGCCTTGTGGCTGCAAGATCTGGTCTTATTCCTGTGCTATGGGTGAAGGGGTTGTCCAAAGCACAGGTAGAACTGTTGAGGAAAAGGAGGTAAAAGAAACCAATAGCTTGCTCCTAACCTTCCTCATGCCATGTGTGTTGCTGAGCTTTAAACCTTTCTCCTGTTTGCTGAAAATGTTGGTTGCCCTTTTCACACCAAACAGAAATGGAATACAATAGAAACTGTGCAGAGGAAAAATTTGCACTCTTTTCTTGTCTCCTCCATGTTAAGTCCTATTTCTGGATGTTGAAACACTCTGCTGTATCATCAAGGCTTCCTGGAAGTCTTTTGTCGTGGTTTGACACTGGCCAAATGCCAGGCATCTACAAAAGGCACTTGCTCACTCTCCCCTGCCACAGCTGGACAGAGAGAAAAATTTAACGAAGGCTTCATGAGACAAGGTAAGCACTGGAAGAAAACACTCCAAGGGCAAAACAGGCTCAGCTTAGAGGTACAATATGAGTTTATTACTAACAAATTCAGAGGAGGATAATGAGAAATGAAGTAAGCCCTTAAATACACCTTTTTTCCCCCAAACTCTCTCTCCTTCCCACCGACAGCACAGGGAGGCAGGGCATGGGGGTTTTGGTCAGTTCATCATCCAAGTTCTTCCACGACTCAGGGAGGGGAGTCTTCCCCTGTGAGACTGTGGGGTGCCTCCCACGGGAGACAGTTCTCCATGAACTTCTCCAGCGTGGCTCCAAATCTCACGAGCAGCAGACCTGCCAAAAGTGCTGCAGTGTGAGCCCCTCCCACGGGCACACAGTCCTCCCAAAACTGCTGTGCCGTGGGTCTCTCTTCCACGGGGTGCACTCCTCCAAGGACAGGCTGCTCCAGCCTGGAAGCAGGGCCCTCTCTCTCCACTGGATCACAGCCTCCTCCAGGCATCCACCCACTCCAGCACGGGCACCTCCCCACAGGCTGTGGGTGGATCTCTGCATTCCCTGTGAATCCACGGGCTGCAGGGGGACAACCTGGTTCACCATGGTCTGCACCATGGCCTGCAGAGGCATCTCAGCTCTGGCGCCTGGAGCACCTCCTCCCCCTCCTTCTCCACTGACCTTGGCGTCGCCATGTTGTTTTCCCTCATGTGTTCTCACCTCCTCCTCTTCTCTAGCTGGAATTAACAGTGCACCTCACTTTGTTTTGATTTTTTTCTTAAATATGTCATCATAGAGGTGTTATCAACCTCCCTCATTGGCCCAGTTTTGGCCAGCAGCATGTCCATCTTCAGAGCCATCAGGGATTGACTGCCGGACATGGCAGAAGCTTCCAGCAACTTCCCCACAGGAGCCACTTCTGTGGCCCCCTCTACCAAAAACCAGGTCGTGCAAAACCAACACAAGTTGAAACTGAGAGATGGGTCTGGATCCTGCATACACTTTACATATTTTCTTTTAAGCTGTTTTATTTCTTTCTCCTCAGTTTTAGGATGTGGTCTATACTAATAATGAATAGGTAGATCCGGTGTGCTGAGGAACCCAAGGACCTGACACTGAACTCACAAAGTGTTAGCATGATTTCCTGCAAAATATTGTCTAAGCAGTGCCTTCTGCTACCCTACATCCCTCTCTGTGTTGCTTAGCTGGTCCTTTGATGCAGAGCAGTATCTACTTCGAAAGCTGAATTTAGGGCAATGTGAGTGTTTTGATTGCAGCAGAGACTTTCAGACATGACTTTATTTAAAGCACTGAGTCCATCTAGCTCGATTTGAAAGAGAAGAAAATTTAGCAGAAACTACTAGCAGCAAGCTGCCCATTTTTAGCTTTTTCTAGTCTAACCTCTCAGGTCTGTTTGCTTTGATTCAAAGGCTTTAGAGGTGATGGAAAAAAAAAAAGTAGATCCTCTATGGATTAGCCGAATTTTATGCTCCTCTTAATGTCTCTTACTGTGATAAGAGGGACCACATACCCTTACCACCTCAAAAATAAGCTTGTTCACCCATCCTCGGAAATAAGGAGAATTTGGACAGGTGCCAGTAATTTAGATGCAAGAGAAGATGCTACCTATGCTGAAATCAGCCAGAAGGCTTTTTGTTGTGGTTTTGGGTTTTTTTCCCAAATTCTGAAAAACTCAGTCTCTGCAAAGATACTGAAAAGAGATTACAGTAGTGGTGTACTTAATTTGCATGGAAGTTGTTTCTGCTGTTATTGTCCAAAGCGCTGTAATTGGGGATGTTTAAGCACTATGGAGATACAAGCAAAAAAGAATATTCAGTAGTAAAGGTTCAGCTCCCCTGGCTAGATGTGCAAAGTGGGGAGAATACTTCCAAATCCTAATAAAAATCTGCCTAACCACAAGACAGGGAATATCCACCAGTACCAGCTCTGCTGGTACTTGCTCACCACCTGCTTGTCACCATCTTGTGTTCCATTTTATCCATGCAAAGTAGAAACCGTGCTGGTTCTGTTGGTCCTTGATAGGCATCACCTATTTTCAGTTGTTCACAAAACAATAAGGTTGAATAATGCCTGTTTTGCTTTCACTGTGGTTTCTGGTGAGCAAGTGTCTTCTTTGGACACATAACCATGCTGCTGTACTTGTCCTGCAAGGTGGGTGAAAGAATATTCAGAGATTCCCAAGGTTTCTCCTCTCTCTTGAGTTTGTTAAAGATTTGGTACAGCACCCAAGTACTCTTGTCTCAGAGGCTGAGGGTTTTGAACATATACCGAGCTCAGCTCATAATTTTTGTTGTATTTGTTATTTTTCTTATTTAATAGAACTTCCCTTTTTCGTAGAAGAATATTGGCAGTGAGTTTGCCTATGGTCCATCTAGCCCTGCTTTTATTTTTGAAGTAGAGCATATCTGATCTTATTTTGAGTTTCAGCACCTGAAACTTTAAGGTTAGCTTTTTTTTTTTCTTACAAATTTCAGTGCTTTTAAGTTATTTTCAGTAGAAGAGACTCAACTTTGACTGCTGATTCAGCTGCTCGCTTGCCATGACTCAGTTTGCAAAAATAACACCCTAAAACTCTGAAGTTCACATTCTACAAGGCAAACTGGAGTACAGCTATTGAAATAATTTTAAAGTATAAGCTCTGTTCAATAGCCTTGATTGGTGCTCCATAGTGTGTGCTGATTTGGGAGATTGCTCATTTATTGTCAGGCTGTAGACCTTTTGTTGTGAAATTGTGATGCTGGCTTGGCTTGGAAAGAATGTTCCTGTTCTTTCTTGCAAAGTACTTTGTTTCTTCCTGTTACCTGTTTTAGTGTGTTCATGCAAATTGGTGAAACCCCCTGCAAATTACAAATGCCAAAACCTCAAGTAAATTGAGCAAGCAAGTTAAAAAGGGGCAGGGGTTTAGTCTTCAAACCTTCGTGACTCAGGAAAATCACCCACTGGCTGAGAAATGTTGAGATGAAATCGCTCAAAACCAAACACTTGTGTTTAAAGTAACACTTATGAAGTTTTCATCTTCTGTGGAAGGAGATAAAACTTCCTCGGCTATGAGTAAATAAGAGTGCATGGTTCTTGATGTCTTGAGAAAAAGCAAGGAATCTAGCAATTAATACACAGATTTTTGTTTCTATACTACTATTTAATTGTAGTACTTTTCATCTGCAAAAAGCCTTGTTTTACAAAGGAGGGCAGAGTTTTGATTTCTGTGTGGCAAATGCAAGACTCAAATTGACCAACATCCCTGGCAAAGCTAAAGGTTTGAACCTTAAAAATAGCTTTTGTTTGTTTATTTTCAGGGAGAAGTATAGGACAAGGGTACTACAGTCTGGTTTGGGTATATTGACACAGATTGATAGGTACTGATGGGCATAGTTGGGGTACTTCTGCCTGGTTTAAATCTGCACCACTATGATAAGAAAGCCAGTGCAGACAGTGGAGGCCATTAATAGGGCAGTGTTAATAAAACATAATATATGAAATTATTTTTTCTAAACACGACCACTGTCTGCACAAACACAATTGGCACCAGTTATATTCTGCCCCTGTGCACCATGGTCTGTCTGCATTTGCAGTCACAAAGGAGAAACACACTTATGTTCAAATGTCACGTCTGGCTGGTAAGTCTGGATGCAGCCTCACCTACGGGTCCTGAGCTGCTGCTCTTGGTGGAGTGCACTCACACCTCGTGCCCCTCCCTGAGCAGGTGGCTGTGGCTTCTGCTGGGAAGAATCTCACTGATTTTTTTTTTATTATTTCTTTTTTTTCCTGTGTTTCATTTTGCTTTTGCCAAAACAGTAACTTTGTGGAATCTTATGGCCTCAGGTCTAGAAATGAGGCAGACTTTTTTAGGTGTCTCTAAAATTAACATTGATACTAGCTACCTATTTGCTGCGTTGTTGGACAGTGTCAGCTCTTCTCCAGCTATTTCTGTTCAATTAGTTGACAATTCTAGAGCTTTTTTTACGTTTTTCCAGGAACTTGAAAGCCTATATATACCCACTGAATGATGCTGGTATGACAGTTCAAGAATTTGGCATGTGCCCTCCTGAAAATTCAGGCCACATGCAGTTGTATCATATTATGACTGTGGTCCTAATTGTGAATTACCTTAGAGAAAAGGTGGGCTTTTTTTTTTTCCCCTGTTAATGATGCTATTAATAGTTGCACTGCCTCTGTGCAAACTCATTCCTGGAATTTAAAAAAGAAAAAAAAGTAAATTGTAATTTGGCAGAATCTTGTCTGTCTAGTAGTAACCTTGCTTTCTCAGTCTCTGACACAAATTGTTAAATAGTTATCACTTAAGAATTGACCTTTCATAAATGCTAATATGATGTTTGTTTAAATTTAGTCACATAGTGTCATGTTGATAGAGTCTATAAAATGCTGTAGTCTTTTACACTTGGAGACTTTATACACAATGAAGTCACTAAGACGACACTATAGGCAGTAGAATAAAAAAAAAAAAACACAGAAAAAATCCTATTTTTGTCTGGTAGTTTTTAGCATTCACCACTTCACTGAAATTTTGCTTCTAATGCTAGCTTTTTTCCTAAATTCTGGTGAATTCCTATGGACATGTGTAATAAGCTACTTATTGATGTAGTATTGATGCAATGTGGTAGATTTATTCTATTTAAGCCGTTTAGGTGATCTACATAAGACAAATACTTGAATTTTTTCTACAGTTTTTGGTTACTTGAGGACTTCTGAAATTATCTCCCCTGTCAGAATAAAATTATAATAAGAACTCAGAGCAGAATTAATGAAATAATTTATTGCAGTAATGTTGACAAAGAGACGTTGCTTACTCTAAAATAGTTTTAATCTGAAAATGAAATGAAAATGCAGATGAAAGCGTTGGGTTAAAAGGTGTCGATCATCAGCCAACACACCTGCCACCAAAAATCTGCTCTTTCCAGATTTTCATAGAATCATAGAAGGGTTTGGGTTGGAATGGACATTTAAAGGTCATCCAGTCAAACTCCCCTGCAATGAGCAGGGACATCTTCATGAAACTGCCTTGTCAAAAGCAAAACTTTCTGCAGTGTTGTGACAAGGCAGGCATCCCACTGCATGACCTCTGCATGTGGAGAACTTGAGCTTAGGCAAGTGAGGAAGTGAATGGATGGACTCCGTGTGACTGTGGAGAGGAGGTGGTTGGCACATTCATGCAAAAAGCCAGAGCAGGAGCAGACAGGCACCAACCCCCGCATGGGAGATTTTGGAGGTTCCCTAATATTTCTGAGGAAAGGAAGCAAGTAGTGACCTGCATTATGCAAGGCTGGGCTGATAAAGCAGAACTGAGGAGAAAACAACCAAAATCCAAAGTTGCCTTTTCTTTCATTTTGTAAACTCTTCAGCCCCTTCTTTGTAGGGCTGCAGAGTATGACACCTCCTACTATGGGTTTCACTGTTCTAGTAAACAAGATTCTTGATAACGAGGGGAGACCTGTTCTCTGCAGCTTCTCCGTGCTGTTTGTCTGCAGGACCTGCGGAACATGTCATTGCTCCCTGCAATCAACCAGGCGTATTTTCTTTCCATTTCCAGTGCTTGTAAATGAGCAAAAAGGGCATAAACAACAGCAAAATCCATCCTTATCTTCCTTCTAAGAGCTTTTTGTAGCTTTCCCACATACTTTGATAGCAGAAAAGACAAGTCAGTCTGCGGTCATGGTCTTGCTTGTGGTCAAATTTCAGTTTACCAGTTATGAGCAAGAGCGGAGACGCGTTGTGGTCTTTCCTCACTTTGATTAAGATGCTTTTGTGTTACTACAAGCCAGTACTGCTCTCTTTGTTTGTGAGTAATGGTGACAAGTTAAATGCTAGGGAAGGCCCCTCTCTTCCATTGTCCTGCCCAAACCACAATACTTCTATGGAGGTAGAAGGAGGAACACACTTAAGGAGTGCAAAGTTCCTGTGCATAAGAGATAAATATGCTTTTCATGCAGGGATGTCCACCCATTGTTCCAATTACTGTGCCAGGTGCAAAAGTCTCTTCCTGAACTTGACTGCTTGGACCTTCTTGAAAAATGCTGATTATATGCCACTAGTCTCTCATGAGAAGAAGAGTGCATCTAGTAATGTCAATCTTCATTCAGTTTCTGTTGTCCTACATGTTCCTAGCGGGAGCCCTGGTGGTGTAGTGGTTAAAGCACACGGCATAGCAAGTTGCCGAGGCTCAGGGTTCGATCCCGGCCAGGCTGCTCCCCGGGCAGGCAGTTGCTCGTTAGCCCTGCAAGGGGGCAATCTGCCTACGTCCTGAGGAGGACCTCAGCTGCCACTGTCCAGAATCGCTTTGGCCCGGCAGATTGAACCTCGGGATTAAAGGGTGGGCTCAGATCTGCGCGCCCTGTGTCTCACCTAAAAAATCCAGTGCGCAGGCTGGGAGGTCTGAAAGGAAAGAGGCCTCCCCCGGATCTTCGTACGCGAAGACTGGCCAGCAAGACATGTTCCTAGCATCACTAAGAGTACTTTTTATGACTGTTTCATATCTATGGAAAAAGATCAGATTCTTGCAGATCAGATTCTTGATTACTTGCTATTGTTGTTAAATGCAAGTAAACAAACATATTCTTGTAATTTTAAAAATTCTTAGTGCCTTAGTAGTTCTATTTTGCAACGCCTGAATTCACAAAAAGCTTGCAGTGTGCAGTCACAGAGCTACTTATACTGGATATGTTCTGTTACTTGTTTTGGAACAAGAAATTAAAACCCAGAAAAACTACAACCCATCAAAGATGACTTGAAAATTAATAAAATAAATAAATTTTAAAAAACAGCACAAAAACTAAAGAAGTGTGATCCATTGATCAATCAGGTATTTGGGCTACATATACACAGAGGATTTGATTTTGTTGGCCTGGAACAGATAAAGAGCTTCTTCATTTTTGAGCTTTATTTCTGTGAGAAGTGTCTTTGACTCAATGATCGTCCTGTTAGATGGTATTTTGTTAGTTTGTGTGATGGATGTTGCTGCTGAATGACTGTGAAAAAAAGAATCATCCTGAAGACATTCTAACTTGGTGTCTCCTCAGTGGTAGTGCTTGCTACTTTAAGAGCAATTTCTCCATTATTGCCTTTGGCATGTACATATGTCATTGCTGTGTCAGAGTAAGATGGTTGCAGATACAACCACCACTACTTCTCCTTTGAAGGGTCTTATCAGTTACAAGTGCTGCAAATCTCACCACTATTGTATCATTTCCAGTCTCCTCCTTTCATGACTGGAGTTAAGCAAACTTAAGCAAAGTTAAATTGCTATTCATTGTGGCCTTGAGCACTATTTTAATGATCATTTTGATTGACATTACTAAATGGCCCTTGATTTCTAACTGTAAATCAAGTCAGATGGAGATGTTGGCATAAGAGGTAGGATGTGATGAAGTTGATCTCTGGCTGTGTTAAGAGAGAGATGTTGGATAAAACTGCAAAGATTTAAGAGCTCCTGGAGGAAAATGTGTGATGTAGATCCCTGCTGGCAGTTTAGAAGCATCCTGATAAGAGAGGAGCACTGCCTGTGGAATTGTACTCCCCCTCAGAGCAGATGTGCAGAGCTGCTGCTGGGAGAGTGACAAGCAGTTGCAGTCCAGGAAGAATTGCTATTCATCAATGGCTCTCAGACTGAGAAGAGCAGATTGACTTTGAGCAGGCTGCTGACCACGATGCTGCTTCTGCACGATTAAAAGGGATGAAGCTGTCCTCCAGAGTAAATGTTTAATTCAGCTTTCTGTTTAGGGACTGACTGTGGTGGCTCAAGCATGCTATGAGAACCAATCAACTTGTTATCTTTTCATAATTATTTGTATTTCATCTAATTAGCTGATTTCTCCCTTCGTCTACCTTTCTATGCCTGCTTAGTATAACTGAAGGGAGGATGCAGGCTGGCCTTCTGAGGAACAAAACTGCAAATTGATGCTAAAATGTGGGTTTCAGAATGAGTCAGAATTCGTCTCACTTGAATGTCTATCCATTCTCTTTCATGGTTTAGTGGGTTTGTATGTACATTCTTCATTGCTGGAAACTCTTGTTCAGCTAAAATAACACCTTTGTCAACTGACATTTTGAAAATCCCTACTTTATTTTTGTCTGTATTAATGCTATTGTCGTCCTTTCTCATCAGCAGATTTCAAAGCCCTCTCTCAAAAGAGGACTGGCATTGTCCACTGCGGCTTGGAGCACGGGGGAGGAGGGTTTTTCTGGTGACAGAGAAGGAAGCCACCCAGGTTTGATGAGCTCCAGCCCTGGGACCTGCATTCCAGAGCCAATCGATTTAATATGAGCTCTTCTTGGCACCCAACTCAGCAAAGCTGCTCAGAGCACAACTTTCCGCTCAGTTGCTCATCCAGCACATGTATTGAGTAGATGTGAATATTACTGGGAGAACAGGAAAAGGCTATTTGGCACAGAGGAACAAGACAACATTCACCTGGGAGGAGCTTGGGCAGCACCAGGCACCCTCTGCACCAAGGGCAACTGTGCACAGGCTGTGGGGCATGAAGCTGAGCAGTGACATGAGACACTTCTGAGTTTTGTGTGGGAAAGCAGGTTTACACTGGCTCTGTTCGTGGCATTGCATCACGGCTGCTGGGTGCACCCTGTTAATTCCACATGTGACCAGATTCAACACCCTCCCTCACCACAGAGTGTGCCCAGACCTGGACCAGCCTGCAAGCCATTCCCTGACACCCCTCTTAGCCCTGGGCATCTCTTACTAATCGCGGCTGTCAAGAGCCTACAGCTTGCTTGTTCCTTGCTGACCATTATTTTTGCCAGACGAGCACAGGCAGCCTTTCCCTTAGTCTGGAAATCAAGGACCCGTTTATTCTTGCTGACTAGAAGGATCACAGAGTAGGACCAAGACAAAAGTAGCTGCAGTGGAAGCTGTCTGGCTTCCAGGTCAGTCTGTGCACCAGACAAGTGCATAGCTCAGCAGTTCACAGTGCCTCTGCTACCTGTGTCACCATCTCTGAGGATGATGTGCCGTGCCACCTTGGGACATTATGATGACTTCAGTGACATCTGTGAGAATTTGAAGCACCTCACGCTTGAAATTTGTCTTCCTTTTTCTTTCCAAAATAGGTGATAGATGGCTTAACTCACTATTTCTATCACTTTTTCCAAAGTGATTTATGCAGTGGCTTCTAAGGTTTTGAGTAGTAAGAATTACAGTCTTTTTCTTGGAAATGAAGGCTCTTTCCTACTGCAAGTAATGTCGTCCACAGCTATTCCTATTATCTGCATTAATGCAGATCCTTGCTTGTTGTCCTCAGCAAACTGCTAATGGTAGTGCATTCAAAAAATTAATTATGATGGATATGTGCATGTGTGAGATTTAAATGTACTGCATTTTATTTTCAGTCTTGTATCATGAGAGAGGTCACATGGAGATGAGCTTCCACTTACGTCTCTTATTTAGAGTGTTGAGTACAATGGCACTACAATTCTTTTACATTTCATCTTCAGCCCTTTCCTGATGCATTTTAACACCTTGTTTGCTCTTTGGAGCCTTGGCTGAATGCTGAGCAGGCACTTTATTATTGGCAGTTAGAAGATAAGCCATCTGGCTTGCAGTAAGTAATCTGAATGGTTGTTGTCCAGCAAAAAGACACACCAGACACATCTTCTAATACATATTTTTCAACTCTTAATTTGTCTGCCACCACATTACTGATTTTTTACCTCTTTTAAAATTATTTTTTGAGCCAAAATCTAAACACTGCTATGTGAGTTTCCTTCCTGTTACAGATCTCTGACTAATTAACATCTTCTGAGCAGCTCCTAGGGTATCACACTGTTTGTATTTTGCTGTTGTCAAATGCAAGGATTCTCTATGTGGTTTCTAAGTTATGACAGACTCAGTCTACACAATCTCTGTTTTTACTTTCTTTTGTTTTGCTGGATACATCTTCAATGAATGAAAATTGAGTCTTGGGGTTAAATATTTTTGGAACAAAGAACATTCACTTTAAAATGTATACTTTTAAACAAGATGCATCAAATTTATTCACATATGCTGGAAAATGAGTTTTTTTAAACACTTTTATTCAAAAATATTCAAAACATTTTCTATATTAATTAAAATACAGAATTGCTATCCTGAATTACAATGATAAAGTAATTCAAAATGCCTATATATAAACCTACATATAGGCATATCTGTCAGCCTGAGAGAAAACGCATCTACAGCACAAAGTAATGTCTTTGCTTTGTGTCTTTGTGCACACAGAGAGTATATTTTATCCTTTTTCTTAATGACAGAGGGTATATCACCCACCCCCCCAAAATGGAACATTTAACAGTAGCAGGTACTGCTGATAGCTGCCTAAGAGTCATGAGTGAACAAGTCCAACACAGATCAACTGCAGAATAAAAAAATATGGTAAAAACCATCCTTCCTGAATACATGAATATGTTTTCTGAGTGCATATGCTGATGATGAGCTGCTGTTTCACTTCTGCACCTCCATGCAGGCCAATGTCTTGATGCTGGTGAAAAAGAAGCCACTCAGTGCAGTGCTGAGCAGTGATTTGTAATCACAGCAGAGAAACCTTGCGTGTCCATCTCCCATGTTCCACACTGGGGACACCTTCTGTCATAATACTCAGAAAGCCTAGAGGCACAAATACAGCTGAAGTGAGTAATTATCCGGCACTAGCTTGTTGTTAAATGTATCTGCATTTGCTTAGCTTTTCAAAGTTCCTGCTTTTCAAAGTTCCTGCTGTTGTCAGTTTGCTGCTGAGTCCAGCGGCTGTTCTGAAACACGCTACAGAGCGTCTTGGTCTCCCGTCGACTGTGTGTGGAATGAACTGGTAGATTCGGTGTGGTAAGTGGTGTGAACTCCACACCACTTGCAAAAGTACCCAGGTAACTGCCAGTTCTTAAAGAGCATCTTCAGGTACTTCTTAAACTTTTCTCCCATGAAGAAGTAGATGACTGGATTGAGGCAACAGTGAAAAAGGCCGAGGATTTCTGTTACCTGGAAAGCATAGTCCAGACTCCTGCTCACTTGACAGTCTCTAATGACTCCCATAAATTCCAGGAGTTGTAAGAAAATAACAATGTTGTAGGGGGTCCAAAAAAAGAAAAACACGATCATGACAGCAAAAATCATCTTCACAGCCTTATTCTTTTTGTCATTTCTACAGTGAACTAATGTTTTAATGATCATGGAGTAGCAAAATGTCATAATTATAAAAGGGATTAGGAGCCCTAAAATGTTGATTTCCAAAGTGGAAAAAAGCTTCCATGTTGTAATATTGCCTGGAAATCTTGGCTTGCAGGTAGTATAATTGTGTTCATTGAAAGACTCTCTAAATACAAGCTCAGGAGCTGAGGCTGAAAGAGCTACTAGCCATACAACAAAGCTAGTAGTCAATCCATGGAAAGCAGTCCTTGCTTTCAAGGAAAACACTGCGCGAACAATTGCCAGGTATCTATCTATGCTCATAAGCATAATAAAAAATATCCCGCTGTAAAACCCAACCAGGTAGATCCATGAAATGATTTTACACCAGGGAGTTCCAAAGACCCATTGGTCTATTGTGAAATAAGACCAGAATGGCAAAGATACAACAAAGAGCAAATCTGAGATGGCAAGGTTTAGCAGGTACACATCAGTCATGCTCTTCAGCCTCTTGTATTTGAAGAGGACCACGATGACCAGAATGTTTCCAGCGAGCCCGACCAGGAATACCAGGGAATACAGAACAGGTAGGAAAGAGGCTGCAAACCTCCTGACGTTTTCCTTACTGCATAGTTTTGGAGCATCGTTATAATTATCGTAATAGTCATAAAAGGTTGAGAGTTCAAGGGACTCTGTACTTGAAGAACTCATGTTTTTTCCCCCAGTTCTGCAATGGGAAGAATATAAAAATGTCAGTGATTTTCAGTGTGTCAAGACCGTGTGGTTACTCCACAAACTTGAATCACGAGTGACTGACTCGCAGCTCAGCACATGACTCACTGCCGGTTCTCAGACATTATGTAAACATTATGGGATGGATGAATGTGCACACTTGAACAAGGTACTGTCCTTAGCATGCACACGCTTAGTCCTAGCACCATGGTGCAACTTGCACGTCAAGCGCAAATGGATGTTCAAATGGATGAGAGGAAAGCAAATAGGAATGAAAGACCTGGGCTACAGGTGTCAAACCAGAGAGGGTTAAGGCCCATCTAGAGCAAAGTAAAAAGCAAAGCCACTGTTCATAGCAGTTCAGAATTTCGCTCACGCACCTTTCCCATCAGCTATATGTCACCCACCATAAGAAGACAGTGGTAATCATGAATCAGACTTTTCTTATGAAATTGCATTTTCTGAAAGCTGATGTGAGCTTTCAATTAATACTATTTTCAGTGGTTAAATGAATAGCAGGAATTTTTCATCTTCATATGTATGTTATTTTCTAACAGGCAGCCAGGGTTTTAAGTGATGTAAGCTGGACACAGGGCAAATACACTGCTGATTTATGAGTCTGTGTATTATTCGCATCACTGCATCATTCTTTTAGCCTAACATACTCAGAAATTCAAGTCTGAGTTCTGTTCTTATTTGTGTGTATTACTCATATCACAAGTGGCATTTTTTAGCCTAACATAACAGAACTCTAGCCTGAGCTATGTTCTTCCCCTATGTCTTTATTTTATGTATGGAAAGCAGAAGAGAAGTGAGTTTCATTGCTTTACTTGTCTTTGCCATGTGTGTTGCTGCTACATAATGCCAAAAATAGACTATCATTACTCTAAGACCTACTGTGTGTAGTCCCAGGCATGACACCTTTCCAGCCTACACTTCTGTTCCATTCTACACAGAGAGGAATTTAATATGATTTACAAGTCACAAGGACAAAACCGTTTGACACCAATGGTGCAGAAATGACAGCTTTGCAGCAACTGCACCCAGACATATCTGAATCTAATCTAGGTTCAGCATAATACATTTGAATACTTAAAAACATGGTCACAGAATACACCCACTTCTGATGATGCAAGAATTCTTAAAACTGCCTAAAAAAATTACCTGAGCAGCTATAAAAGGTAAATGAAAAAGCATTATATTCACACATATCATGAGTGTACATGATACCCAAATGTTTGAGCAATAGCATTTTATGAAATTTACCTTTTCTCCTCCTTTCTTCTCAGATGATGTGAAGAAGCTTCTTTGCTCTAAGGGTGCAGGATCTCTTGCTTCTCATCAGGTAACTCTGCCACGGAGGTGCAACCCACACAGCAATAGCTACCAGCTGCAAAAAGCAGATGACACTAGGTAGCTGTGTCTTTTAGCGGAAGCTTCGACTTCCTTAGATTATATCACAAGTACTTCTCTCCTCAGTGCTCATCAGAGATAGTGCCTTTATGTCAGAAATAGAATTAAACATACCTTACAATGTTTAAAAAAAGCACAGTTTCCACTGGGAGACTGATTACTGAGTTAAACAGCTTCATCTCATCCAACAATCATTGAAACTCATGTCACTAAGCATAGATGTCACCCAGGTCTCATTCAAATGAAACCTTCTTCTTTTCTTAATCTCAGAAAAAAATAATCAAAGGATCATTTGTAGTGAGCAGAGAGGAGGCAGGCACTTGGTAGGTGTGTGGGAAGTGTATTTCTAGTCCTTCTCTGACAGATAACTAATTTTGCAAGTTGCACTATGTAACTGTAGAAGAAAAAAGCTGTATAGATTTAGTGTAGGGAAGGCTCCTTTTAATTACTGTTGTTTGATCTTCCTAACTCCTACTTACCTTACTCAAAAAAGAAATGAAGGCATGTTAATTCACACTACCTTTTTGCTTGATGCTTTCCATCGCAGGTTTTATTTACAGCAAATCTACCTCCTACCACTGACCAGCGCAAAATGTAAGTGGTCAAAATATCGAATAAGGAGTAGGATGTGCGCATGCGTGTGAGGTCTGAGGGCAGAGTGTGCAAGGTGCTGAGGTTTACCCTGGCTCTCTGTCACAGCAAGAAGCTCAACAGCTTCTATGAATTTCTCTTGAGAGCAAGGTGGGCCTTGTTTGTCTTTTGTGGGATCCTGAGAAGGGAGAAGAGAGCACAGAGGACATGTGCTAGTCAAGTGGGATGGTTGTGAGTCCTGCCAGCAGAACAGCTGTGCTGGCAGATGGCAGGTGCTGGTCTCCTCTGTTTCCCAAAAAAGGCCAGCCAAGCAGAAGTACAAGCCATTTCTCAACAGGGAAGCCTGCTTTCTCGTGATCAGGAGAAACTGAAGAGACAGAATAAGAAACAGAAACAAGAAATCCACAGAAGGTGGTAGTGAGGGCAGGAAGAATCAGACATCTCTGTCCACAAGAGATTGATTATATGTTTTCTTGTTCGCTCTCTGGTGTTATTCCAGACACAGGTATAGCTTTCGTTCAGTTATGCTATTTGCTGCTATCTCGGATGCCTCTGACACTGTTTCTCTGCCCAATAATTTATGTTTGGCTGAAAAGCTTGATGTGAAGACAGCATGAGATGTGGGATCTACTGATTTCAGGTTTTGTCAGAATAAAACAATTACATGGGAAGGACTTTGTCAGTCATCTTTCACAAGCTGCATCTCTGGAAATTTTAAAATCGGTCTGTGGGAGATGTTCCTCCAGTGCAGGTTATTGCTCTGCAGATCAAGAACATTTTCTCTTCAGTTTACTAGTGGTCCTTAAAGGATGTGGACATCAGATAAGCAGACAACACTGTTGTACCTATGTAGTCAGCTCTGCTCACAGAAAGTAGAAGCTGTTCCTCTTGATGTTCTTTTGTCTGTGTAAGGGCCTCATTAATCTCTTCTTTGACATGTTGTTGCACTAGGCCCGCAAGTTCAGCTTTTTACCCACAATAACAATGACAGAAAATCTTTAAGTACATGCTTTTCAGGAAAAAACACCTCTTGGTCTTGACAATGCAGTCTTAGGCACTGATGTTTCTTACTTCTGACTAATTTTTTTCTCCTCAATAAACCACCTTGCATTTGCATGCTTATCTTGTCCCACTCATTATTTTCAGCTCTATCAAATTAGGTATCTTCTTTGAATTTCATCAGTGGTCATTTTTCTTGATTTCCAGATGAAGAGGTGAATAGAATCCAGATATTATATCTCTTCGACTCTGTAAGATTCCTGTTCTGCAGCAACATTTTGTGAGATGTGCCGACCATGAGCAGCATGGTTTCGAGACCATGATTGGCAACATTTCGAGACCTGTCCTTAGCACAGGCCACACTTCAGATATGCTTCTGATCTTTCAGTCATAGTGTTAGCAGGGAAAAATTCTGCAGCCATATGAATTCCAGTTTAGTATGATCCATATGGCACTGGACTGAAGAAAGCACCTACCTGGCACAGTGCCTTTTGCCCCGTCCTTCTTTGGAAGGCTTTCAAGTAGCAAATGCACCTGCCATAATACCAATGCACTTCATGATAAATCACCAGATGGGAAAGTCAGTCTTTGTAAGGAGACAGAGAAAGAGCAGAAAGAGGAATGCTCAGCCACAAAAAGAGAAAAATGTTTGTGACTACAGATTCTAAATACTTGTGATGTGTGAAGTTCAGAAAATTAAGATTAAAAAATATATCCGCCAGTTTGTGAATATCAAGATGATAAGAATGTATCCTGAAATAATTTCTGATGGTTTACCAGTGAACAGAGTCCCTGGGACAGCCTGCAAGGGAAAGTGGATAGAAAACAGGAAAAAAAAAATATCTGAGCAAATGAGACCATGCAAAAAGTAGAGGAAAGATATTGTGAGTGCAGGTCTTGTAATTGCTTGGAGAGAAAGAAGAGTGCAAGGGACTGATTGCAGCTGCGGTCTCCAGTAGGGGAGCTCTGAGGTCCCTTTCTAACACATGGCAGCTTGTCTTTTTCATCTGCTTCTTGGGCAACCTGGCAGAGACTGACAAAAGGAGAACAGCAGGAGATGGCAAGATTAAGGGGAAAGGAAGAAAGGTTCTCAGTGATGTTGCTGTAAAACTAATGGATTTGCAGGGGAAGGGAAGAAGAAAAGAAGTCATCTTACCTCTTTAATAAATGATATCAGGATATGTGGCACAGACCAAATATGTCACGAGTGCATGCGGTAGACCAAATCTGATTAGCCTGACTGGAAGGAGATTAACCTTTTATATGGGATGGTGTGTGTGTGGCGGGGGGGACACATTAAATGCAGCAGGAAGGAACTTAATGAAAGCAAAATATGGAACAACTTATACTATAAAAAACTTTGCTTCTCACCAAAAGATTATTTCAGCCACTCCCATCTTTTATGGGAAGTCTTATGATTAATTTGCCATTTTACAGGAGGCATAGGACTCTTGCCCAGGGAAGAATGGAGATGTCCAATGGAGATGGACATTTACCTAACCCACAAACTAGGCTGTGAGATACCTCTGATACACCAGTGCACCATCCATTCTGCCTGATCTCAGTGCTGGCCAGAGACAGACTATTCAGACAAGTCCTCATTTGGAAGAGGCTGGCCCAGGCGAGAAGCAGATGACAGTAAATAAAAAGGGACAACTAATTGCAAGAATCAGTATTTTGTTTGATTGTGTGGATTGGCATGGGATCCATGCTGCCACAGATGGACAAAAATTTACCTTTCTCACCAAACCATCCTCTCCATCAGGTGGCCAACATCTTCATGTGTGGTCAGGCCTTGTGTGGTTCTTCTTTTGCAATTCAGGTGAATGTGGATTGCAGTTGGCACAGTAGCTCCTATAGTTCCTTGTTAGCAAAGTGTTTGTTCTACTAGTTCATTGTACAGTTCCTTTCTTTGTAATTTTTAATGTATTCCAAATTTCCTGTACATGACTGAAACTGCAGCTTTCTGAGAGAGAACTTAAGAAAGGAAGTGAATAATTTCCTAGTTTTAGAGACAACCTCTGTGTACACTGTTTCTCAGGTGATTCACTCATCATTTATTCAATCTTTTTGAAAACACGAATTCCCTTTGACTAAGATAGCTGTTTATGCTGCCAAGGAAATGATTGAAGCCAAAAACATCTTTTCCTTGCTCAACACTAAGATGCAATTCCCATCATCTTTTTTCCTTTCAGTGGACCAGACCTGTGCATTCTACTGTTTGTATCCACTGGTGAATGGTGTCAGTCATCCTTTTCCTCTGCCTAATTTGCTTTCTTTCCACATGCTGTGCTTGCAAAGCTGCTATAGGCAGAACTCATTAAAAAAAAGAACTGAAACTTCTCACTTCAAACATGACAGAAATAGTCATTTTATATGCTGAATTTTACTTAAAATCACTAATGCAAAACCCATGAGTTTTATTCTTCTTAAATGTAAAATAGCACAACAGGGAGCTTTCTTTGTCATGTTCAGTGATCTGTTAAATATTACCAAGCTATTTCTACAGGTAGGTAAGAAATTTGGGCTTTTTCCACTCTGAGGAGCAATTGATACCTGAGATTTAATTTTCTTTTTTCTAAATGTCCCAGACATCACCCAATCATCACTATGAGGTCCTCTGAAAGGCTGGTCTTTCTGAAGAAAAAAAAAGACAAGGCAGTGGTAAATAGCAGAAGTGTTCTCACTCCACTTTTTTTGATGTTTCTTGTGCTGAGTTTAGATGCAGAGGAATGATGACAAAGTGGCATAAAGGCTTTGGATTCTGTGTGCTTTGTGTTGCTGGTAGCCTTTAAAAGCTTATTAAATACTTATTAAAGCCTCATCCTAAACATCTACACAACAAACATCTTTGCAGCCTCTCCTGACATGTTCCTCCCATGGCAGATGTAATATAAAGGAAGATAGTTAGAAAAACTAAAGTATTTGCAGAGGATAAGAGTGAGAAAGAACTAATACTTGCTCTTACTGATTACTAAACTTTCCATGTTTGCTAATACCTAGGCGCTCTTATCACACTTATCACATGGAAAATCTGTTTCACTGCAAGGCCTCCTCAAGACAATCTGTACAGCAAACTTATATAATATTCAGCTCACTTTTAGTAGCAGGGGAAACCACTCAGGACACCAGAATAAAACTGTGACAGGCACAATAAAAGGTCTTCATTGGAGCATCTCTGTCATCTTTATGATTCACAGGCTATTCTGATGTGTTTTGTGAATTGTTGGTGAAACTGCCTGTAGTTAATTTTGCATCTACAGACTTGCATTTGCTCACAAGCAAATAAATAAAACCTCTGAGAAATGTATGTTTCTTCCATCAGCAGAACGTAGTGACTAATTTTTTTCTTACTTTTCATAAATATATTTTTAACACTCTGTACTTTTTAATCAGTGACTCCACTTGCTTGATGGGGGTGCCCTCCTTTAACCATGAATGACTTTTGAGTCCAATAGAGTTTAATAATGCCATCTGGTGGAAATGCAAAGAAAGCATTGACACTAAAGATGGGCAGAAGGAAAGATAGCGAGAGCTTAGGGCAGAGGACCCTGAGCAAGCAAGGGTGATTCCAGAGATAATGAGAGTGTGTGGTGACTGTGGAAATACTTGGCTCCAGGTGCTGTTAGCCTTGTGCAAAAAGATGTATGCTGCTGTCTACCATTGCCCCTTCTGCATCTGACTTGATCTGTAAACCATGGCGTGTGCATTCTGTATTGTTTTTATGATAACTGATATTTTGTCCATTCCTTTGCTGTAGCTTCCTGAAACCTGAACTACCAGGAGGATCAGCAAGGCTCAGCAGCAGGACCGAGAAAAAGGAACTGAACAAGAGACCAGAGGAGGGTGAGCCTTAATGATTCAAATGAGGACTCCCTTGGAAAACAACAACAACAAAAAAGCTGATCACAGTATGAGGATACCTATTTTCTAAGACAGGACTCCCAGGAGGAGAGGGACTAAAAGCAAAGATTCATTGCAAAGTGGCTCTGAAGCCACTTGGGGGTTATGACCTGGTAAATTTTAGTCAGCTCTAATATTGCCATTCACAAAACAGAAAAACACAGCTTTGAGCTTCCTCAGATAGCTTCCTTCCAAGGCAAAGAAGATGTGAGGTGAAGGTCCTTCATCCGTACCAGAAGGCCTAGCATGATATCCCTAGGAAGGGCTGAAAAAACAATTCCTGTGCACGCATAACCAGTTCCCCATCCCTGGCTGGTTATAGGCCATTAGCATTAATGGTTGAGGCCCTTCCAGTGAGAAATGCTCCCCTTTGCCTCGTGCTCCAGCTGTGGCCAAACTGGGATCTATGGTGCTCAGCAATTGCCTGAGGCGAAGGGAGTGGCAAAGGGCTGCGGACAAAGGTGCTTCAGCAACCTGCTCCAGGTGCCTCTCAGACATGTCATCTCCTTCTGGTTTGCTCCTACCTACTTGGAGACTGGAAAAATAATTGAAGCTGCAGCTCAGGGTTTCAAAGAGCTCTTATCTGTGAGGAATATCCCGGGGCACGGGAGATTCCACATGGGAGTAGTAGCTCGTGTCTGACACCAGGGGGAACTGTCCCGTCAGAGGTACGTGGAGCCATCGCCTTCTGCTTCCTCAGCTTTGTCGGTGCCCTCCAACGTGCCCTGCAAGTATGGGCCACCGCAAGCTCTGCTGCCATCTCTTTGCCTCTTAGTGGCACTGGCTTTAATTTTATTGTAGCAAATTTACAGGCTAAACGCAAACTCCTCATGGGAGAAATGCAGCTTCTCAGTTGCCTGCATTATCCTGGCCTATTGGACCTATGTATTGTGGGACTGTTGTGCTGCTGGATATGGAGCAGTGACAAATGCATGCCATTTATTTATCAGAGACTTAACATACGAGTGGGGTGGGAAACAGACTGTTCCAGTGACAGCTGCAGTTGGAAAGTGGATAATATCCCCTGTATAGTGAAACAGCAGTGCCAGAGTCCTTGCACTCATTCTCTATCCCATTCACTAATCTCTGCTTTCAGTGATACAAAGTTCATGTGCTTCTTCCTGCTGATTGAAATATCATGGTTAGAAATCTGGTAAATGCAAACTGTTCTTCACAAGCAAACCATTTTCCTCATGTCCAATGGGAGATATTTTACAGTATTTCTTTAGGGAGAAGAATGAAAAATGCAAGATATTAACATCTGTGTGCCTAATATTAGTGTAACAAGCAAAATCAGACAGGAAGGGTTGGTGGATTTTTTTCCCCATACTGAAAACAATGTGTTAACACTGGCCCTGTAAAATGCAGGTCTTGAGTTTGGGTGTGGATGGTGAAAACCAAGTTCTTACAGTGGCTACCAAGTAAATTAGGAAGTTCTGCTTAACCGTGGCAGCAGAATTACTGCCAACTTCAACAGAAACTGTATGAATGTGGTAAGTGTCAGAAACCAATCTTTAATAGTTAGAAATTGTTCTCAAGTTTCGCTTTGATTACTGAACTTGAATTTCAAAATAATACCTCTGGATGACATAGGTTTCCATTAGAATTTCATGTGTCCTACAGAGTTAAGAAACTGAAGTGCAAACAGTAAAACTTTAAGCAGGACTAGGTATGTTCTTAATACAGAAAATATTTCATTCGGTGGCTATTTTAGAAGTGGTGTGTCAATGGCCTTTGGCAAAGCACTGCATCATGCCTGGGCTATAACTACAGAAGAAAGAATTTACCTGCTAGGACCTGAAAAAGCAACAGTGGGTAGAGATAATGCAACTTCAGATTTTCTTTGAAAAATTCTCATTTGTTTTTTAGTGATAGCAGGACTTGGGATTTGCATGGATCAGACTTGTTCCCTCATGATCCTGCTAAGATGAGGACTTTGTATCACTCACAAGAGCTCAGTGAGGGACCTCACAAAGGTTATAGAGACAAAATGGAAATGACAGAACTTAACCCATAACCCATTAGTTCATTAATAGTCTCTGTGAAGAACATAATTAAAACTTCAGACTACCCTGGGCCAAGACTTCAAATCTGCTCCCAGCAAATGCTGAATCCAAAGGAAATATGTGAGTAGTGACTGGCTCCTTCTGATGCCAGTGTTGATAATGACAGCTTTCACTGCTGAGCAATTTCCTAGGCCAATGTTATGCTTTGGCTGGCTGCACTTCTAAGCTTTTTGTACAAGTTTTTTGTTAAAAAACCCAAGAATCCAGAGTTGTTAAAAAAAAAAAAAAAAAAAGAAGAAGAAATGTCAATCCTAATATTTTGGAACTGTGATGTAATATTTGATTGAGACAGATTCACAGTGGCACTTAAAAAAAATGCTGATGTCCATGGATCTCACTACAAGCATTTTGGCTGGATATGTGTCTTGTTCATTCTATATTTAAGTAGAACATGAAATATAGTCGTGAACCTGCCGAGTAAATTTGGATTCAGGTTTTATTAGTTCCTCAAACTTAAGCCAGCTGGGAAAAGATTTATGGTGTCAGTGTGACTCTCAAACAGGAAAGAAAGCTGATCATGATGAAAAATTAAGATGCAAAGATAACTCATCATCCCTCAAAACACCAAAGCCTAACACCCATCCCCCAAACCCAGAGATTTCCTCGCCTCCTTTTTCCACAACGAAATACAATTAACTGAAAGTCCAGTTAAAGAGACATCAATGGGGTTTCGGTCAGACTTGAATGGTGCAGTGCAGCAAAGGGCAGCAATGCCTGTCACAGCTTGCAGCTGAACCCAGATCTGGTAAACTTTGCTACTTGCTGTTCTCAGAGCACTGGTATGTCCCATGGAGGCTGAAGTTTTTTAAGGAACAGTTACAAGAATACTCTTCCTGCTAATACAGAAAAAATGAAAATGGTGATTTTGGTTTTCGCTTGGGTTTTCAAAGGCTTACCACTGCTCCTATGAGGAGGAACCTACATAAGCTATTGTTGCAGAGCCCAATGCCTAGAAACACCTGAAGCTTTTAATCTCATACAAATGCTCAAATATTGAGCAATAAAACCAGGAAAATAAATGGCAAACTCTATATAATAACTTGCAAATACATGGGATAAAACCTGACAATGTTATGCTGGCAATCCTTGGAAGTACTCCATTGCACAGTGTGGCAGAGAAGACAGGAGTGCAGGTTGTCAGAGGGGCCCTTGACTTGGAAGTGAAGGATTTTTGCAGCTTGCAGAGCACCCAGGGCTGTTGAGGCAGTCTGGCTCACAGAAGCAAGTCTGCCCTGCCAGAGGGAGATGCATCTGGAAGGAGAGGGATGCATTGTGCTCTGATGGGTAGGATTGCTGGGGAACTACTGGGTCAAAGCAGCAAAAACCTCTCCTTTCCTAGAGAGCTGGCTTAAAGCTCTGGGTTTCCACCTTTCCTTCTGAAGGCAGCATATGGATCATATTTAAATGAGCTTTTTATTTTTCCCACAGACTAACTCACCATTGTCTGGAAAATCAAAGGGAAGTTAAATAAACCAAGAACGATTGCATCGCTCAGTTTGGCAATCCACTGTCCTCAGGCTGACTTCGTGCAGATAACTTCTTGTTTAGTCTCAGAACCTTCCTCTTTCTTTCTGCACATCTTGGCATTTCTTTAAAAAAACATTGGAAAAATACCATTTCTTAAAATACCACTTTCTTGGGGGTAGGGACAAACAAAGTTACCTTATCTCGCTTGATTAGGCAGACTGAATTTTGAAA
This sequence comes from Vireo altiloquus, assembly GCA_013396875.1. Classification (NCBI taxonomy): domain Eukaryota; kingdom Metazoa; phylum Chordata; class Aves; order Passeriformes; family Vireonidae; genus Vireo; species Vireo altiloquus. The sequence continues at coordinate 186,676 of VZRF01011044.1, forward strand.
AATAATTTCAAGTAACACTCATGCTACACTATATCTGAGACAGCAAGTCTGGAGTCTGGAAGTCCACTTATAGCTGAAAATAACAAAATTGAGCATAGAGAATATATTTCCACCAAAATCAAAGAGTTTTATGAAAAGGAGGTTTGATTGGTTTTTTTTACTGTAGAGCATGATGAATGTTCAGAAGCAAAAAAACTGAATATTTGTGTAATTATTGCCATTGGAAAATTGCTCAATGGACACACTTCCCCACACTTTCTTAGAAATAAGGTGGTACTTAGGTCCACAAAGAAAGGCCCTACTCTTTCCCCTGACACTCTGAAACAGCTTTTTTGTGTTAGTTCAGAAGTGAGAGTGTTTCTTCAGATTTGACATATTACCAGTTCCATCAGTGTATAGAAACAGGGTTCCACTGTCATGGGCTTGTTTTGTAAGATTGGTCCTTGATTTTTCCTTGTAAGGTGATCTCAGCTCCATCGCTAGCAACAATCCTTTTTCCATTCTCCTAACTCTAGTTCACAGTGCCAACAAATTGTCCTTTGCCTTTGCAGCAGGTGCTGAAAGGGACGCCCAGGTAAAGGACTCAGTTGTCTGATGGACATTTTGCACCTCCAGTAAAGAGGATACTTGGAGGCTGTGGAGTGCACATGGGAAATGTGTCCTCTGGGATGCTTTAAGCCTGGGCACAGCTGCAATTTTCCCTGTGGAAATCAGCTGTGGTGGGAGAGGCCTCAAAGGTTGAGGAAGGTTATAGTAAGCAGCATGGGCAAGTGGTTATTTTGTCCCCAAAGCCATTGTGTGCGACAGTGTAGACAAGGTTGGTGTTTACAACATGTAGCAAGCATGGGTGTGAGGTGTGGTCCTACCATGGTCAGCTTGATCATGATTTGAACCAAGCACAGTCAAGCATAGGGATATCCAAACCCATACTTCTAGTTCCCCTTGTTCCAGAGGATGCTGATGTCCACTGGTCAAGCTGGCAGCCTCTCACTCAGCAGAGCCCTTGGGGATGTGCTGAGTAAAGGGTTCCACCAAGCTCTGGCATTTGGCTGAGGCCAAGCCCGTGGAAATCAGGAGATACACTCACTGGCATATCTCTGATCCTTCAGGATGGATTAGAGATCCTTGCTCCGACTATTGCATGCTATAAACACAGAGTGCACTGGTGACACTAAACACAGGTTCAGAAATAACTGCTTTTTATTTTTAAACAGTGAGATTTTATTACATAGGAAAGCACAGTTAAAACATTTGTTGCAATCAATAATCACAAAATCACTTCCTTACGGATATATAGCTTTAAAAGTACACCCCTTCACCATCAAAAATATTCCCCTTTCCTAAAAGTCAGTCACCATTCATTAAAGAGATTTCTCCTCCCTTAAAAAAATGAGTTTAGGTCTATGTATGTCAGTACCGACACATGCACATGTTGCAGTGGTGGAACTGTTCATAAGCTTCCCTATCCTTAAATTCTTCTCCACCTTGTTTTCTAGGCACAGAGCACTCCTTTTGTTTCTGCTTTCCCTCTTCCTTACTCTTCATTCTATTCCATGTCCAACACTGACATATTGTACTGCTGTTGTTTTTAAAATCTTTACTGTTTTAGAATATTTAATGCTTAACAAGAGGCATGTCAGTAATTCAGTGCTGCCATTAAGGCTCCTCACATGGGTAATGGCAACCCCTCGGTGGTTGTTATCACTGCAGGACACACATATTGATACATTTCTCCTTCCCAGAGCCTTTTAGGCAAAGACAGAGCCATCCTGATCGCTGGTGTTCAGGGTTATGTTGCTGTTCACCACACTTTCTGCATAACTAATTGAATGGGTGACCTGGTAGTGACTGCAGGGCCCACAGAAACACAGGAATGGACAGTACTTCAAGCAGACTTGATAAAGGTATTTCCTGAATTTTTCCCCAGCAAAGGCATAGATAAGAGGGTTGAGACAACAGTGACTGAATGCAATGGTTTCAGTCAGGTGCATTGCGTAGTCCAATGACTTCATTTGGTCGCAATTTGTGAATAAATCATAGTGATGTAAAGTATCTAGAAAAATCAGTACATTGTAGGGGGACCAAAACAGAAAAAACACCACCACCACAACCAAGACCAGTTTTATGGCTCGTGCTTTCTTCTGATTTTTGCAGGACAGGAGGGTTTTGATGATCCCACAGTAGCAATAGAATATAATACAGACTGGGATGAAAAAGCCAATAATGTTCAGCTCCATATTGCAGAACACTGGCCAGAAGTTCTTCAGCTTCTGTGGGAAGACAGCAACACAGTCATTTTCTATGAGCTGGGAGAACACAAAATGTGGCACTGACACTAAGAATGCTATTGCCCACACTCCACAGGCTAAAAGAAAGCCATGTCTTTTTGTTCTGGATTTCAGAGAATAAGTTGCCCGGACAATGGCCAAGTACCTGTCGACACTGATAACAGTGATAAAGAACATGCCCCCAAAGAAACCGATGTAGTACAGCGAGGAAATAGCTTTACATGCAGCAGTTCCAAGGGTCCACCCACGGACCGTGTTGGACGCCCAGAATGGGAGGGAGATCACAAAGAGAAGGTCAGAGACAGCCAAGTTCAGGAGATAGATGTCAGTGATGCTTTTTTGATTGCCTTTCACTATGGCAAAAACCACCATTAGATTCCCTGTGAGGCCAAGAGCAAACACCACAATATAAAATATTGGCAGAAATATTTTCCCAAACTCTTGAATGTCGGTTTTATTGCAGGGGAAAGCGTCTTCATCGTAAGTGTATTCATCTGTTGTTTCTGCGTATGCTTCCGTCATGCTGAATTTGCTGGCTAGAGGCAAAATGGAAAGAGTAAAAATATAATATTAGAGTGATCTTATGTGTGCTGTGATAAAATACTGAGAGACTGCACCAAGCACGCTTTGGGATTTTGTCACTATTTACTTTAGTGAGGGTTGTATTACTGTGGAGGTGATGGTAGTTACGTAATGACAAAAGCCCAGACTCTGCTGTTACGTGTACTTCACTGAAAATTAACTCTTTAGGATAAGAAAAAAATTAATGAGAATTTCAAGGGCTGTCACATAAATCCCTGCTTAATTAAGTGCAGCAGGAGCAGCAGCAAGCTGAGATCTGGCTGAGCTGTGCAGGTGGCTCATGCACCACGAGCAATCTGCCAGTCTGTGTGGCAGTGTTTGGCAGGAAATGATACTTCACAAGTAGCTGTTGAGCGGATTTGGTGCCTGTCAACACCTCAGCAGCCCCATCTCCCCCACACACTCATCCTGGGTTGGCAAGGTGTTCAGTTTGGCCAGGCCTGAGCTGCTGCTTGCTGACATGGAGGAACAAGTTTGCACTCAGACATTGCTGGAAGCGAGTGTATCTTTGATGAGGCTTTTCTAAAAAATCATCCTATGATCAAATGAGGAGAAACTATATTGACCCTTTTCCTCAAGCAACAAAGCGTATTGTGACTGCTCCTGCTTTGGCTGTGAGGCTGGAGCCAGGAATTCACCTTGGCTGAATCCAAAGAGAGTATGGGGTGCAGGTGTGTGACCTCTGGGCTCACTGGTCTGCACACCGAAAAACTCAGAGCACTTGTCAATTCATCTGCTCTCCTTTGGGATGTGGTTTTCAAGTTGCAACAAAGATTTGTTTGAGAGGAATCAAAAGTCCTGTAGGAGTGCAGATGTTGCTGTATTTGGTCTGCTCCCTGGTTGGGTAAAGAGCTTGTAAGTATTCATTATTTATTCTCACTGTAGGAGATGAAAGAAATTGACTGTGATATGCTGTGCAGAAACCCAGGGAGATGATAACATGGCCAAACCAGCCTGTTAAAGCCAAGACTGAAAGAAAAGATCAGTGATAACAAAACTGTGAATAATAACTACCCCTTGACCACAGTGTCTCCGTCTTCTTACAGGAATCCCCCACTGCCTGTACAAAAGCGACTCAGTTCAGTGACCATAGGTGGTCCCTAAGAGAGGTGTTTATACCTCCTGTTAGTGGGAGATGTAGTCAGCACAGCCAACAAACAGCAGTGCATCCTCATCTGATGCAGGTCATGCCAAATCTGCTTTAAGACAAGGCAGACTGCTTTCAAGACTGCTGACCACACTGATGAAACCTCTTTTCCGAAATATAAGGTGAGCATGGACACATTGCTTGGTGGTAGGTGCCGATGAGGTTTAGCTACTCTGACTCCTGACCCTTACAGCTAAGTGATTGGAATCTCAGCCTGCAGGTCCATATTTCACCAACAGCAATAGTTTTTATACCTTTTGTCTTCAATAAGCCAAACAAGATTAAACATGAAATAAAGATGTCCTCAGGTGTGACAGTTTTCTGTGACATGGTGGTAACTACAACAATCTTCCCCGTGAGTTGCTACTCTGACCATAACAACATTTTCTCCTAATGCCTCATTGCCAGAGCATCATTTGTGGTGTAGACTCTGAAATTCTGGCCTCTTACTCTGTAGCAATATCTTAAAGAGGGTATATTTTTGTGCTATTTGGAAATTCAGGCTCTCAATTTTAAAATATCTTTTTATTCTCGATGTTCAAAGCCTAATGAGAAGTGCCTGTAGACTCTAGAAAAAAACATCTGTGTGGTTTGCACAGGAAAAAGCGGGCTGGAAAGAGCTGTCTCAGCTCTGGGGCATGGGCACAGTGTGGGGAAAGCTGTTTGCAGCAGGCAGGCACACCCATGGGCAGAGTGGTTCTTGCAGTATCTGTCCACTTGAACTGGGAGCTGAATCTGCCTTCAGAGTCTATCCAGCACCTGTCTGTCAGCCCAGTTCAGTTCTCCAGCCTCTGGAGACAAGGTGTTTGACACCAGCATAGTTAAATGGATACAAATAGGAAAAGCTTAGGTGCTGGGGCAGAAGTTGACAGCAATTGCAAACAAGATACCTATTTTCTACCTAAGAGATAAGTTAAGAGTTGCCATCTCTTTATCTGCCCTGTTGAGTGATACAGATATGAGCAGGAGACATCATACATAATCTCAATAACCCATCACTTTCTGCTTTCCCATCCTGATTTCATTTTTCCTTTCTGAGACTAGATGCATGCAGCAGAAGCACCAGGGCACACCAAGTCTCCTGTGCCGAATATGTGTCACTCTGTCAGCCCCCCAGCTCCTTTGCCTCTGACCTGTGCAGTGCCAGAGCCTCCCACCTTTTTCTGCACGCTCATCTGCTCCACAGTTGCTTCTTTACTGACACAGTGGTAGCTGAGAGATACGAAAGTGGCTGACTAGGGCAGGAGCACCTGGTTTGTGAGAAGATACTGGGTTTGGTCACCCTCAGCAAGAGACGTCTCAAGAGGTATTTAGGGAGAAGGTGTAAAGGTGAAGAAGACAGCTTTTCTCAGGGGAATAAATAGCAGCAGCCATGGGAAATCACTGCTTAATATATTGAAAACAAATTTTTGCCATGATGGTGGTCAAACACCAGGACAGGGCTCCAGGGAGGCTGTGGGATCTAATCCCTGGAGGTACTTGAAACTCAGCTGGCCCTGCTCTGTGCATGGGTTTGGACAAGAGACCTCCAGAAGTCCTGTCCTATCCTTGTGACTCTGTGGAAATGCCAGACAGAGGTCATGCTGTTTCTGCAAAGTGTCCCAGCTTCTTCTCACCCATGTAAGCTCCTGTTTCATACATGTTATTCCTGGTGTGACAGCCAGCAGTCTCATCAGACAAAGAAGAAAAAAACTGATCAAAGCCTGCTCTTACCCTCCTAACACCTTTGCTAATTGTGCTGTCATCCAGAGAGGGCTGTTCGGTGGTGCTTGCCCTGACTGTCTGTGCTGTGTGAAATCCCTGCACTCGAGAGAGGAAAAGCACATTGCTTTACTCTCCTCTCTAAGAACCTCTTGCTATGCTGGTTTTTAACATGCTTGCTCCCTTAGTTCATATCTAGAAAGGCAGCTCATCTGTCTGGAGAGTTCCCACATGTGTCTGTAGAAGTCACTGTGCTCTGTTGGACGTAGAGGATATCCTGCATGTAAGGAAATGCAGCTCCCAGCAGGGGTTAGCCCTCAGGTCTGGCAGACTTCTGCACAGATTTCTGCACTGGCATTGCCTGGAGTGAGAGCTGGGCATGGGAATGGCCACCTTCTTCGCTGGAGAACATCTACACAGATGTGCAGGAGAAACCCCTGGCCTTGGTGGAGTAAAGAGAAACATCACTTGTGCTGGGATATTTCCTGAAATACCTTTTCAGTCAAGTAATCTCCTCTAGCTCAGTGATGAGGATAATTTATTTCTACAGTTGCAAATTATTTCCTTTACCCTTGCATGGAGTAAGTGGTACCTACAACAACAGGAAGGATAAAATTCTGTATAACCTGCCCAGGGGCTAGCAAGGACTGCACTTACCGAAATGATATTGGCCTTTGAATCTGCTGGCAGTCCGTGCCTTGTTACTCTAGCTCCTGGATTTGGTATATTAGCAGTCACACATATCCTTTCACCACCACTCATCCTGCACAGGCAATGCTGCCAGCACTGTTTGAATATTGAGCTCCTCTGATACCACTTTGCTCAGTTTAAACTGATGATATTCAGTAGGTGGGCTGCAAACTCCAAAGGACTCCCAAAACCCAGCCTATGCCAGATAGGGATAATGTGTTGAAATGATATTGCACCTTAAAGAGGGAAACTTGGATCTGACCATCCTCCATCCTTTTCTGCCGGGTATTCTCTGTCAGCCTCTCAAAGTCCACTGCAGCACATGCTACAGGTTTCTCACTGCCAGGTTCAACCCAATTTTCTCTTTCATGCTTACAATAAATGTTCACCTAAGGGACAGAGGGAACTGAAGAGTGTAGAGGACACAGGAGGAGGACTGCAAGGCTTTGAGGTTTCTCCACCAATATTTTCCCTTGCCGACTACAGGAAGTAGTAGATTCACTTCTGCTTCTCATGGAACTGCTCAACCACTTTTTTCTCTCTCCGGATTTCCCCATCGATTTTACACCCTACTCTTCACAAACACTTCTGCTGTTAATCATGTTTATAGCTATCTCAAAGACCATAGTCTGCAAGACCAAGACCCCTGTTTCTCAACCCAGCTATTCCCAACCACCAAGTGCACCCCATGTAATACACGGGGAAGTGAAATTGTGAGAAGTCTGCAAACTCCTCTGAGAAACAGAAGTTGCATTTTAATCTTCAAACAACACTGGCATCAGACTGGATGACACAAGAGCAAATCCTCTTTATGCATCCGATCTTTCCAGGTGTCATCCCTGGCACTTCAGCCAAGTGCCATGTTACAGGCTTTACTGCCAAAAAGAGGGAGATCTACAAGCAGTTTGCCTCCCTGTGATGCCTCTCCTGCCTCCAAATTAAAAGAAGTGAAAAAAACAACCAAATCCAGACCTCTGCCAGAGGGTCACACTTCAGATTTGCACAATATGCCAAGAAACGTATTTCAACCTCAAAGATTTTCACATCTTAGTCAGCATGTCTGAGTGACGCTGACTTACACATTTTTCTCATGCTGGCAAAGCATGTTTTCAGTGCACACTGAATGGTCTGATGAATCAGTGGGCCCTGGAAAGCTGTAGGCTTTGTGGGAACCCCTGTGAAACCCTGAGGTGTATGTATATCCCTTTTTCACCCTTAGATCTGAGCTGCCATCACCCTCCCTAAATGCCCTTGCTTTTTTGCATTTGCAGCTACACCCACCTGCTTCTTACCAGCTGATGATTCTCAGCAAGAACGTAGGGATGACCTCAGGCACCTCCAAATGAAATGTTGTGCTATGGCATGCTATGTTAGAAGTGCTATGGTGGAACTTTTAACACACAAAAGAAAGAGATTAAAGGAAATAACCAGAACTGGGTGGGAACTAGGAGGAGATAGCACCCTGGGTAAAACTTAACCAGCCTGGACCAAGCAGCTACCACACAACCATCAGACAGCCACGGACACCTCTAACCACGGTTTAGGTGATAAACCACCCAAAACTTAGACTTAGAGATGGCACCCTGTTGCAAGTCCTATGCCCAGCTAGTTCCTGTAATTCACTTAGTTTATTTTTCAAAGCAGGGGGGTCTATTCATAGGCAATGGCCTCAGGAGTTGCTTGGGATCCTGTTAGATAGCCAGGGCCAAAAGCAAGCCCATCCCAGCAGATGCAGTTACTTTCAATCTTAAATTTCAGTCTTTTATTCAGCCCTGAAGATGTTCACCCTGTCCCACCTCTACATGCTGACCTTGGAAAACTGGAAGGAAGGTGAAAGGGCTGATCTAACCTAACCTTTAACCCAAGCAAAATGAATCTAAACTGTTGAGGGGCAGAGTGCAGCTAAGGCAAATCTGTGTGGCTTTATAGAAGAGGAGCTCTAGTTTGGTCATCTGATGGGATTGCAAGGTTGAAAAGGGGGGCTATGTGGGAGAGTTTGGGCTCTGATTTGCACTGCGTGCTTATTTGGTTAACACATGTCTCCAGCACAAAGCAAGGCCAACAAAGCATTGCAATGGGTTTTGGACTGGTTAGACATCAGATCTCAAAAGACAGACATCCATGGAGGAAGCCTTGCTGAACTAGGAATATTGCTTGTAAAATGTTTGTGGAAATGCCAAATTTAAAGCCAAAAAGCACATTAGCAATGAGACCTGGCAGGGGCATATGATAAAAGGGTTGTAGGACTGGAGGGTGATTCAGATAATCTGAGTAATCTGGGGCTTCTTGGATGATTCACGTTGGCCCTAATGTAGCCACATGTAACCAAAATGACACAGTTGGGAGTTAAACAACACAGGCCATGTCTCAATAGTGGAGGCACATCCGAAAGGAAACTTGACTGCAGGAAAGGCTGATGCAACCCTCAGGTGTTGAAAGAGCTGCCAGATGGGAAGGAACAAAAGAGAGATAACTTTATCATTGCAGAGCTTGATACAAGGGCTGTAGACATAATTTGGTAACACTTGATTTCACTTTTTCTTGTGTTAATAATCTTGCTAATTATTTGAGTGGGATAAGCTATCCGTCACAGTGATGCGGGGAAATTCAAACCAGCAACATGCAATACAGGAACAAGATGAACACTTTTAACAGTGAAAGGCTAATGACTGGAACAGACTTCAGGTAGGAGAAAGATATTTTTGCATGTCTGAGAGTCTTCACTTTGAGAGAAAGTATTGGTCTGGGAAATGGATTTAGGCCAGACGTAGTGGAGAAGCTCAGCAGGAGGGTGCTGGGTTAAATCCTCCAGCCCTTGACAGGCAGGGAGGCGGAACAGGTTGGGGCACTTCTCTTAACAACTATGACTCCCTTCTGGCAATAAATGACTGAAAAAGCTAAACTGTCCTCTCCCAGGCGCTAGCTAGCTCAAATCCTGGGATGTGACTCCTGGAAGGAAGCAGGCTCCTGTGAAGAGCTTGGAGCAACTGCTGGAATTTGGTTAGCAGTGAGGCCATAATGATGGCTGTGGAAAGAAAGTAGCACAGTTTGGAGATGTTATCAAACAGCCACCCTGCTGAATCCTGTGTGTTTTCCAACCTAACCAGTTATTTTTTCATTCCTCCCTAGCTTCTGAGTGACAGTGGTATAATGCCACATCATCCCTGCCCCTCCAGTTCTTCCTTGATGATTTTAAGGTGAGGAGCTTCCTTTCTTTGGTGTCTCTTCCTTCTTCTGTCATTTATTCTCAGATCAACTGGACTATTTTTGTGGCCCATCAGAATTCTGCAAACCTAATGACTGCTTTCCAATTTGGGTGATTTAATTTATGGAGGCATCCCCCAGTAATTTGAGGATAAGCTTTTTAAAAGCAAGTAGTTCTCTGGGATGCTTTGTTATTGAATTTTTCAATTCAAGGTGAAGTGGCAGAAATATGATGCTGAGGCTTTCAAAGAATTAAGCCACTTAGGGTGTCTTAAGTAAATGATTCAGAAATGGAAGCCGAAAAACCACTGCTGATAAAGATAAGACTGAATACTGCAGAGGCTTTGATCCCTTTACAATCGGATTTAGGTCAAAGATAGTAAAAAAATGCCACTTCCCTGATCCAGTTCTACAGTTTTTATGCCAATATCACAAAATAAATCAGAAGCAGACACGAGTAGCTGAAGATGAGAAGCATGTAAATCTACAAACTTAAACCAACAGATTTTGGTGAAAAAATACATTTGAAAAGATCAGATTTTGATCATGGAAAGCAGGAGGAGGGAATGTAGAGTCCAAAATCCCTCGGCTCTGTCTCACCTTTGCCTAGGGCATTACAGTTTTGCAAAGTGCTTTCTCAATGATGTTCCATGCTCACCTGGAGATAACTGCAGCACAGCAAGTTACCAGAACACAAGATTTATATCAGCCCTTCACATCAAAATTAGGTGTGAATTATAAAGAAAACACAAAAACATGGACTTCCTGCTGTCTCTGCCAGTCAAGGGCTTCATCAGCTGTCTTTGAGAGCAACAACAGAGGTACTATTCTGAGCAAGATCTTGCCCTTGCTCCTTCAGTGCATTGGCCAGGCTGGTGGTCTCGCTCAGGCTGTTTGTGCTACACAGCATCACAGCAAAGCAGGCACAGGGGCCTGGGCACATCCTGCCCCCAGAAACATCCCTCCACTTGCTGGTTTTGTTGACCCCCAGGAAGACTTGCTGTGAGCCAGCTAGACGGGACAGCTGCACCACAGCAGTGTGTGGTTTGCTGGGGCCAAGGAAAGCCCTGCCAAACCCCTGGCAGCTCATCCCTGTGGTTGCTGGTGTATTTATAGCAAAAGCTGAAGCTTTCAGTGGTTTCAGCTCCTTCCCTTGGCACTGGGGAAGACAAAGCCCCTCTGAGGCTGACAGGGTGGACATGAAGGAGCCTTGATGCCTGCACACTTAATGGAGCAGGGAATAGGTTCAGGTTCCAGGGCATGACCAAATCTCTTGAGCACGTGGATCTGTTTAAGAAATGACTCAATGCATTTAGGAAAGATGACCTGATAGTATGACTCAGACTCCTGCTACTATTCTGCATCTTAAAATTGAGGCACAAAAATCCCTGAAATGGTTCTGAAATTTTTATCCATGTCTCTCAGGGTGGTTTGATCCTATGACCAGAAGCAAGGGAGCTCTGCAGAGCTTCTGCAGTCTGGGATGGTTTCCCAGCAGTGTCCTGCTCCCAGGAACCAGCCAGGGGATGGGAAATTAGGTAAATGGTGAGTATTGTTGTAGAGCAGTATTTATTTCGGTCCTCACAGAGGCTAGGGAGCACTTTAACTCAGCTGCTGGGGAAGCAATGGCAGAGCTGAGGGAGCAGGTGCCCTCCCAAGAGCTGGCCACAGGGAATGGGGTGTTTGGGGTTGTCATCTGATGATGGTGACTGGATAGTGACTGCCAGGATCAGGTTTTTCTTGGAAAATTTATTTCACAGGTATTTCATCTAGCCTGTTAGTTCCCCTAATTACCCTTTCTGCTTTCACGGTTGCTCAGAAGCTCTGTATCTTTGTTTTTATACGTATAGCTGACCATTTTCCCAGTGTTTTGTCTTACCTGCTTTTCCTCAGTATTTCTTTTTCCCAGGCCTCTCCTTCTGAAGCAGAATTCCAATTTCTTTTTTATTTTCTATTGAAGGAACAGTAAAAACAGATTATTATTTGTAGCTAGGAGCACTGTTTGTACTTGTTTATGGTTACTGTTGGCTCTGTCCTCTAACTGCCTTTATTGTGGCATCTATTTGCTTCCTACCCCCAACCCCTTTTTGTGATTAATAATTTCACATTGCCTCAGCATCCCTGAGAAATCTGAGACGGCTCTCTAGCAATGGGAGATCTTTTAAATCACCTTCTTTGTAGTTTCGGGGAGCAGAACACATTATCCCTTTTTGACTGTGTATGGATGAGATTTAAGTTCTGGAGTTACCAGCTCCTTCCTGGGAATATCAAGCTTTCTATGGGATTTACTCTCAATTTATTTTGTGTTGTCTTTTGTCGAATTTTAGCCTTTTCTTCTCCATTTTGGACTTTTTCTGCACTGCCCCAACCCTTTTAATTGACCAAAGGTGCTGTCTTTTATCCTGTCATCCAGTTCTCTGCCTCTGGCTGCACTGCCTGCACACCTTGCCCCAATAGACCAGATTTTGGGAACCACTGTTCTGGATCTGTGTTTATGTCACACAAGTACTTAGTGGGTGGCCACCACTGTGTTACCCAAATACCTCACCCAAACCAGCAGACACCTTTATATAATATCTTTCCTGGGGAAAGCTGAGTCACAGAAAAATCAGGCATGTTACACAGAAAGATAAGGGTTTTCAAATGTCTTTAATTTCCATTGCTCTCTTGCTGGTCTGTCTGTACCAGATGCTTTCTATGGACTCTACCAGATTTTCTGCTTTGGTCTGTCTTCCAGTGTCAGTGATGTTGGTTCACTGATCAAAACTAGAAGCAAGCACTGCTGGTGAGTTGTGAAATCCCTGCAGACATTGAGTAAAAAACTTCTGATGAAGTAGAAGAGCTGTGTCTTCTTGGTCTATCCTAGTTGCACACTAGTCATATATCAGCATTTGCTAACCTTGAGGATTTCTATCTAGGGTGAATATTCCTCTTACCACAAGATGCCACAAATAAGTAGTGACTGAGTAAAATTTATCTGTCCTGGTTCACTTTGTTAACAAAAGTGCTTCCCTTTCTACTTTCACAATTTGTAAACAGTACCCACATCATCTTTACCCAAATTAAATATAATTTAAATATAATTTAGTCTAAATATAATTTAGATTCCAAACACTAAGCAGTGAAGAATTTCCTTAAGTTCAGGAGACACCATTTCGTCTCATCTTGCTCTGTCAAATTATAGGGAAAATATAATTGTCTCTTACCTTAATTCATAGCTGCATTGAAAACCAATGTTTTCTTCAAGCTGAGCCTGTTTGGATTTAAATGTATATTTCCTCTTCTCTAATGGTCATGCCTACGTGAAGATGATGACTTCCTGGGCTGAACTTATTTGAGGCTGAGCTGACAAAGTATTGAGGTGCTGTGCTTGGGTCCTGCTGGCATCTTTGTGAAATTTTGGAGTAGGAGGCAGCCAGTCAGAGAGACAGAAGTGCTTACAGAGGACAGGACTTGCACAGAGGACAGAAATGCCTGAGGTGCTTCATACTCAGCATGTCAAAGCTGTCACCCCCTCAGTTCCCCCAGTTCTATGCAGAAGGAGAAGTTTTTCACTCAGACACAGTACAGTGTGTAGAAATACAAGTTTGGCACAACAGCAGGGACCTTGAACAGTGGGGACACAGGATGCAGCACAGAGGGGTACAGGTATGGGATGGTAGAAGATGGGGCACAGGCTGGCACTGGGGAGCCCCACAGCTGTACAAAACTCACTGATGGTCAGCTAAAAAATGCAGATCTGGAGCTGGAAAAACTAGGTTTAGTGGTAACAGAGTTAATATCTAACATATATAAGGGGCACCACCTACAGTAGGTTGTGTATAGATTAGTGAAGAGAGAAGAAGGTATAGAAGCATGATGGAAAACATACAGAAATAATCCAAAGCAGATCCTAGAACAAGGCAGAAGGAAAATCAGAGTGAACATTTCATTAATCCCAGAGAAGGACTGGAGATGCTGACAGCTCTCTTTGACACCTCACTGCACCACAACTACCCAGGTGAACCACCAGCCTTAGGACCGAAAGGAGCAGGGAAAGGGTGAACATAACACCAACAAAATTGATGGAAACTATATGTGTTCAAAAAATTTAAACTGTGATAGTGTTTTTGTTTTTCTGCAACCAGCCGATCTAAACTGATAACAATTGGAGCCTTGAGGATGCCATTATACTCACAATAAATTCTTGGCCCTACCTGTACATACATTGTGCCTCCTCTTTGCCTGTAAACAAGATTTTAAGCATAATGTCTCTCTGCAGCCCAGAAGCAGTGGAGTGTGAGGTTTAAGTATTGAGATGTTCATTAATCAAGGAGGGTTTAAAATATTGAGATGTTCATTAACCAAGAACCCTTCTTGGCCCCTGACCCGAGCATCCTGCTCAGGGTTGCATTATGAGCACAGCACAACTGGGATGCAGTGAAGCACATTGCCAGGCACCCCTGGGGCACAAAAAGCTGCTCCTCTGGGGTGGAACCAGGCAGGAGGCTGTGCAGTGGGGTGTCGTGAGGAACAGACACCATGTCCAGTTGGCTGCTGTACCAAGGAATGTGGACCTGGAAACACCCCCACGTACTGCCTCTGCCTCGATGTCAAGGGAAATTAAAATGCCTTCTCCCCAAAGGCAGAGTTGTGCTGTCTTCAGGCAGGCTAGACCTTGGTGGGATTTTGAAGGTGGAGAATATCTTCCAGGTTGCCTGAGCTGTTGCTCATGGATTGGTTAGCAAGTTGCCAGGCAAACATCTTCATTAAGTTCAGTTCCGGTATTTCTGCCAATTACATTTTGGGTTTTTTTTACTGTGTTATGCTTTATCTAGCAAATGTTACATCCCCAACAGCTATACAGCAATGTAATTAAGGTCAAACCATGGGCCTCCAACACGAGCCAAATTATACAAGTGATGTGAGCCAGGTGGGCCAGGACACGGAACTGACTCCTGGATAGGTGTTAGCCAGGAATAGCAAAGATACACTACTGGAAATAAAGTTTAAAGGTTAGGGAATTATAAAGGGCCAGAGCAGCAGATTTTCAAAACTCACGTTCTTCTCTGACAAGTGCCAGTAGACCCATCCTACCCATTCTTTAAAAATAGATGTAAAGCACTCTACACTGTTTTCAGGACAACATCAAAAGGTTAATGGCTGGTTTCTTCCCACACCCTGAAAGTAGGATCTACAACTGCCAAAACTGTGAACTTTTAACTTTCAGAAAGATAATTTCTGGTAGATGGTACAAAGGAAACTTTCTCATTGTATGAGCACCATGAGATTCAGAAAGTTGAATGAAGGCTTTCTCAATGCCAGTGATAATCTGATATTATCAGAGCAGTAGTGCCATGTCTGCAGATGTGCTGTTGTTTGGAGGACACCTGCAATGATGCAAAATGACACAGAGCCCCAGGCAGGTGCAAAGAGGAATTGCTTTATTGGAAAAACCAGGCCTTTTTAAGCAATTTACATTCTTGTGAAGCACAACAAGTGTTACATTCTTGTGAAGCACGACAAATGTAATTCAACCAACCACCATAAACCACGATGTGAACACACAATGGTTACATAACTTGTTTTCCACCCTTAATTCAGCTGAGTCGTGCCCAGAGTCCTTTTCTGCTTAGCTGAAGTAACAGGAGTGAGCCATGATTTTACAAGGGCAAAAAGGCCCTCATTTTGTAAGGTTTTACTTAACTGCTACAGACACCCAAATCTAAATTTGTCTTCCATGTCCTCATGGGCATGATGAGGGGCTATGTCCCTCCAACCCCCACTTCCCTCAGCCTTATAAAGAAGGCACAGATAGTCCAGTAGGATCTTCCCCACTGGGGACCTGCACGTGCTGAGCTGGTTTACTACAGACCTGCAAAACGTGGGCAGAACCCAGAGAGACATAGCCACCCTCACCCCGGTAGGCATCTGCTCCTGGGTTGCCAGTACTTAGCACAGTACCTCTGGCATAGCTCTCTGCAGGCAAAATCCTGCAAAGAGGGGAGAAGAGGGGTCAGGACTTCCCATATATAACAGCAGGAGGGGCTCTCCCCAGCCACTGCTTGCCTCCAGGTAGAAAGAACCTCCTAGCTACAGGGTTTTCCTGAAGGTGGTCATCAACCTCTTCCTCCTGTGCTGCCCAGAATTTAACTGGAACCGAGCACAGAGCAGGCTATTACCCTCAAAAAGAAATGAGGTTTGCCAAAATGCCAAAACCTACACAGGTTTTATCTGGAGACTTCAATTAAAGGGAAACCAAATCAAGCTGACTCACAGAGATCCTCAGCAGGTCTCCCTGGGAGACACAAAAAGCTTTCTGCTGTATCCTGCTGTGAGTGACAACCCTAGATAAGAGAGCTTGCTCATTATCATTGTGTGCACTTGTAGTGCAGCACAGGTGTGAAACCAATACCACCTTAAAGACAACTGCCACATCAACAATGTCTCTGCTCTCCCTCTTCAGCCTCTGTTCACACTCTGGTATTGAGGACAGAGCTCAGGAATAAAAACGTCTGAGGAAACTGCTGAAAAGACTTTCATTCTGGTCCATACATGATAGAGGAAAACATCTTTTGTTTCTCCAAGTTAAAATGAAAAAGACATTGCGTCCCTTGTAACCAGAGAGACTTCTCCTGGGAAGGGCTAGGTAGAGTGTGTTGCCTTCCCAACTGGGAAGCACGCAATGGTTTTACAGGAAAAAATCAAGTAAAGTATGTATGTGCAGCAACATCGTGGGTAATGAGGGGCAAACACCCTGTTCTTTTTATTGCATCTCCTTCTCAGCTGCCTTCCAAATTTGAAAACTCATTTCTCTCAGTATCTTGGAAGACCAGTGGTTCAACACCACTGGCATCTCCTCCTGCTCTGTGGCCGGGCTGGCAGGTCAGCTTGGGGAGGCAGGCTTTGGCACAGCAGTGCTGGCAAGTTCAAGCTCTGTGGACTAAAGCACTTGGTAAAGAAATGTCTGGCCTGAAGGATCAAAATGCTGCTCTCCCCAGCACACTCTTCTTTTGCCACCATGGGGGAAAGCCTGATGGTGGTGATTTTCTACAAAAAGAGGCTCTCTTGGTTCTCAAGAGTTTCACTGGAGTCCCTTCTTCAGGGCCAATGGGGAACAGTAATAGCCTGGGGGCAGCTGCTGCGTCCTTCCAGGATGGAGCCCCTGAGCGCCACAGGAGCTCGGTGATGCAGAGCTGCCCTGCCTGGCTCAGCAGCATGACACACACCATAGCCATGACTGCACTGACCCCTGCTGGGCACTTGCCAGGGGGGAGGTGTTCTTCCCCTGACATCTGGCCCGGCTGTGTTCCTTGTTTCAGTGTCCCATGTCCCGAAAAGATGAGATGAGGCTTCTTTCTGCTGTTTCAGAGCTTGTTTATTTCTGGTTCTTATCAGAGTTTCAGAGGCACAGACTGTGCTGTGACCTCCAGGAACACGAAGGCAGAATGGCAAATGGCTACCAGAAGCAGGTAGCTTTTATATCTATTATCAACCAGTTAGAAAACTTTACGTATCTTATTTTGTTCCCAAAACCAGTGAATATCAACCTTATTGACATGTCTCCTTTACACTGAATTCTATCTACCAATTAACATGTCACAGGAACTCATGTCAGAGGGAAAAAGGAAGAGAAGGAGAAGAGAGAAGAAGATGAACAAGAAACAGCCAACACCCTAAAATCTCCATGTTGGCTCCATATAACATATATAGCAAAACCTAAAAACTACAACTACACATTCTGTGGTGCACTAAACAACATCTCATTTCTTTGGTGTTCTCAGCTCATCCAGATGTGGGGGCAAATGCTCCCACAAGCTTGGTTCGCAGGCCAAGCCTTTTTTGTGGAGCTCTGAGGGCAAAGCAAACACCAGGAGGAGCAGGAAAAGTTCCCAAGCTTTTCCTAGGCTCCAACAGGCACTTTTTCTCTTAATTTCTCCAAAACTCTCGTCTTCTCTTGTCGGCTGGGTAGAGGCACTTCTGGAGGTTCATCCCTGCTCCTCCCATGCTGTCCTGCAGCAGAGCCCACCCGGCAGCCTTTGGTGCAGATGTGAGCACCAGCTGCTCACACACAGACACACACAATCCTTCATAGAAATAATTTCTGTGCCTCACTTTTGAGAGAAAACCCACCAGAGGAAGCCTGGTGCCTTCATGTCACTGTTCAGCAGAGATGCAAGAAGACAACCGAGCTCTGGTGCTTTTCCAGCCACCAGTGGGAGATGCATTTATTCTTCATTAAAAAGGTGGGGAGGCAAAAATTACTCAGAGTGAGGAAGAGAGAAGTTATGTCTAGGGATGGAAATGTTTCATCCTGAGGGCTGGCAAAGGGAAGAGCCACAGAAGGAGAAAGATTTGCACACTTTCTACAAGCAGAAGGAGTGTGGCTCAAACAGATACCAAAATTTAAGAGGAACATTTTTCCGACATTAGAAATGACATGGAAGTGATAAGGCCATTGAAACAGTTTAGTGCTTAGGCCCACTCATGCCTTGGTGACCACATCTGTGTTCCTGAGCTCCAGCTGCCACACAGATATGGTGCTGTCTTGCCCTGCAGAGATGGCAGAGATTGAGCCAGGTCTCCTGCAGAGGTGTCCTCCTCCCCTGGGACAGGTGATGTGCCTGTGAGCTGCTCGGATTCGCCCGTTTCAGGGTGTACCTGAGTTACACTGATCACTCAGAGCACATTGTGAGGCTGCATTGCTTGTGAGGTCAGATCCAACAGCAAGACCCAAGAAAGATGGGAAGAAGCCTTTGGCTGGGCAATCACATCCCTTCCCTCCCAGGCTCATCTAAGCAGTAGGAATGGCTGCACAGCCACACTTCAGCAAGCTGCTGTTCAAAATGCTGACTAAAGAAATGCCTTTCCTCCCTCCCCTCTCTCTCCCTTGTGCTGCTTATGAGAGCTGAAGCTGTTGGCTACATTTGCACCAGCATCACCCTTCTCTCTGCAGGGCTGCAGCTGAGCACACATCAGGGCAGCATGCTGGGGTGACCGGGATGTGAAGGGACAGTGGGGCAAGATGTGCACGGGTGCAGAGACAGACACAGACATTGTGAGAGAGGAGAGTGGAAGAGCTGCCTGCCTTGCAGTGAGCATGGACAAAACACCCAAGGAAACCACCCAGCACTGCTCTTTGCTCTCAGCCCAGTTGAATACCTGGGCATAAGGGAACAAGACCCATTTCCTCTAAACCTTGTTGTATAGGAAAGGCACTGCCTTTTGGCAGGTGGTTTGCAAACATTTCTTGCCACGTTGATCTCTTTACCTTGCTGAGTGCTGCACTCAATGTTGGTGCTGAATCAAACACTGAGGACAATCAATATTTTGCAGTAACCTAGCAACCTCACCTAGTGTTTGGTGAGGGTTGTGTCCTTCCTTCCTTCTGTCCATCCTCACATTCTGCACACGCGTTCACAGCTTCTCGGAACTCAGGCATGTGGAGGATTGAATCAAGGGTTAAAAAGAATTAAAAGTTGATATTGTAGCTAGCAAGGCAGAAGCAAGAAACTAGGGTTTAACTAGGGTTTATATTAGCATATAGGTATAGTCGAAGCAGTTAGAGCAAAGACAATATATCATGTATTTGACTCAGTTATGTTCTTAGAAGCAGCAGGGAGGACATTTAGCATTGTAAAAAGGCAGAAACCAAAGAATGCACCTGGCCTCCAAGATAGTTGGAGCCAAGAGATGAGGCCTGGACCATGACCAAAGGGTCAAGAAGCCCTGATAGTAGAACAAAGTAAAGAGGAAGATGTCTGACTTCATCTCCAAGAGGCCACCGACCCAAATTAAAAGAACTGTGCAACCATAATGAACATTCAGTTCATTTTAATACAGAGCAGGGATAGGTGATGCATATGTACAGATGTCTCAAGGGACTTGGGTGAATATGTAAGACCTTTGTGAATATAAGGAAAGCCAATGCTTTAGAGAATTGCACATGATTTTTGGAGGGTGACCTCGCATGTGTCCAGCGCTGCAAAATAAACATATCACTTTTCAACGTCAAAAAGTCGAAAGGTTTCTTTGTCCGTAACACTTTTAGTCCGTCAGGATCACAGAGACTGCACATCATCCAAGAGTGCCAGGTGAAGAAAGGGATGAATATCTTGGCAATGCAGACCCACATGTACATGTTGCACATTCATTAATGTTAGCGGGAAGTCTGCCTAGATACTGGAAAAAAGTGAGGAAAAACTGTTTGCTGGGGTGACAGCGGACATTGTGGTTTGCTTGGTGGTACTTTTCTCTTGCACAGAGCTCATCTGACATGGTAAATCTGACCCAGCTGCTGACGCCAGCACTACACTGGCTGCACTGACTGCTGGAAAGCACAACAGACCCACGCACCAGCAGAGGCTGTAGGAACTCAAATCCGTGCTATTCTGAGGTGGGGATTTCTGTGACCTGTCTCTGTACATTTTGGCATTTCAGGCAAGTGAGCAGAATCACAGATTTACCTAGAGCAGAAGCACATTGATCAGAAACCGTGCGTCAGGATTGACGCACTACAGTGGCAGCTTTGCTTTGCCCAGTATTACTTGCTGCCTTTAAGGGACATTAACATTAAGGTATTTTAACCAAATATGAATATCAGCCCACACATTACAGTTAAACCTGACGTATTCAAACTAAGGTTATAATTACCTTTGGGTTTCCCAAACTATTTTTACAACCAGACAGAATACCTAAAGTCTCATTTATTTTTTGCTGTCATGATCCTTTCTGGACCCTCTTCTGGCACAGTTAATAATGTCCATGCTGCTTCATGACTGGTATACATATGTATGTATATATAATAAGTATTTTCAAGAGGCTGAAAATAAAACAGGATTATCCTGGACAGGGTACAATTAACTTGGGGATTGGGCTTGGGGAGTTTCGTGCGTGCTAACATAGGCCCATCCCCGTGCAGGAGCACCCTTCAGCCAAGAGAAGGGTGGGATACAAATATCCTTAATTAACTTTTCTTTTTCCTCTCCCTAAAGTTTTGCCTGGTTCTGATCTCCTGGTGTAGCTGGATGTTACCACAGCAGAACAAGGCAGAGTTGTGCTGCTGGCTGACAGGGCTTCTCCAGAAAGCAGCAAGTCAGTCCCATCCTCATCCCCAGACTGCATGCACTGGCCTGAGCAAGTGACCTGAAGGCCAGAGATTCTGCCAAGGATTTAATAAGTTTGTGTCCACATCGCCTTGGATAGGAAGTTTCAGCATAATGCCAGAAAAAGCCAAATATGGACTAGTTTCTTACTCAGGCATAATGTTTTGGGACAAGAAACTGTCATTCCCTGTGCTAAAGTGGCAGTCCTGCAGCTCAGAGCTGAGATGAGGAACAATCTGCTAGGTCCCACCCAACACTGTTTTCTGAGAGATCTAACAACACCATAAGTTAACGTGTCCTCACACATCCTACTTTTTGCTGGTGTAGTTCAACAGCATGGTCCTTAACCATACCCATACAATTGCTGCACAGGTTTGCACAGTGTGGCAAGTAACGAGCCCCTCTGATGCCACTGCAATGCTCCAGCCTGTCAAGGCTTTTCCATCCAGACATTCAGAGCATCATGAGGGGCATCAGACAAAGCCTCCATCTTTCTAACAGACCCTCTGTAGAAGGGACCCTCTGTAGCAAGGGTTAGAGCAAGTAACACCAATAAATCAAAAACAATTGTGAATTTTAGTTTTAAGCTTTAATGTGTGTAACAGTTACTCCGGTGTCTGTTTTAAGAAGATGTGTTGAAGTCAGAACAAGATTATATCTGACTGTTTCATGTGCCAATATCAACCTAAATCCCCTTTAACATGCATCATGT
The DNA here is from genome assembly GCA_013396875.1 of Vireo altiloquus. Lineage (NCBI taxonomy): Eukaryota > Metazoa > Chordata > Aves > Passeriformes > Vireonidae > Vireo > Vireo altiloquus. Next base: position 208,084 of record VZRF01011044.1, read on the forward strand.
CAGCAAAAAGAAAAAGCAAGATTGGGATTTAAAGATAAGCAGCAGATTTGAGCAGGAACAATATAACAGCTGTGGTGGATGCTTTTTACACAAGTAGGTGAACAGGCACTGGGGCTGTGCAGGATGTTTTAGCCTCAGTTTCTTGTTCTCCCTGCTCTTGGGAAAACCCTAAAATTTGCCATTTTCCTCAAGCTGTCTGTCAGCTTGCACTGAAGAGGAAAGGAAGACACAGGAAGATGTCTTCTGCTCTCAATGCCCTCACAGGCACTGGAACAGCAGCAGACTGCTCCAGGCTCATCTCTTCAGAAAGCAGAGGAGCTCCGTAACCTACAGGGATGTTCTGGCCACCCACAGCAACACAGGGCAGCTCTTGCCAGCCAAGCACTCTCCGGATGTGGGTCTCACCTTCTTCCTTTGCACAGGAAGGCAGCAATAGCAGCTTAAAGCAGTTGGGCAGAGAGGAGAAGTTGAGGTCAAGTCCAACTCAGAGCTCCTGGTGTTGCTGATAAAACAGAAGCCAGCTGCCTCCAGCAGAAAAACCCTTTAAGCTGCAGAAAGCATCTCCTGCCTCCTTGCTAGAAAGGCTTGCAAGATGTTTTGAGGCAACAGCAAGGCAAGATGTCCTCCAATGAGAGCTAGAGAAGTGAAAGACTTTGCAAAGAAGGCTCTGCATGTTTAAGCTACCCTCATGCCACTGGGTTACAGCCCTTATGGGGAAGCTCTGGGTCACAGCCTCGCTCCAACAGCTACACAACAGCAATCAATGAAACCTCTGAGAAGAGGGAGATATGCCCTAGCAGAGATGCTCAGCAACCAGAGAAAGGCCATCATCATCTTGCCAGTTTGGGCAAATGGGCTCCAGCACCTGTCCCAAAGCACTCATGCAATGGGTGCAGGATGAGGCTGTGAGATGCAGAATCACTCCCATCTCTTGTGTTTCTGCTGAGTGAATTGCGGTCTAGAGGGCTCGTGCTGTGAATCTGCAGGGGAAATGGTGCCATCCTCTTGCCCACCACCCTTTGGCTTTGTCCTGAATTTTTGTGAATCTCCTTCTAGAGCACCCAAGGGTTTGCATACCAAAAAACAGCCTGGCTGGCAATAAGGAACCTGAAACTTAGAGACTGTACTGCTGTGCCAGACTGTGACCCTGCTTCTGGGACCCAGGCAGCAGCTGAACTGAAGAGGAGGCAGAGAAGAGGCAACTGGAGGGATTATCAGTTTTGTAGATGTGCCCAGGACAGAATAAAATGCAGATGCTGACACAAATAATGGTGAAACATGTACCTCAGGTGTAAAGCTTGTGCAATTACACTGCACACAGTATCTTTATTATTAAATTTAAAATGTGGTGACATCTTGTAGGGACAAATAGAACAGAACAAAAAGCTTCAGAGAACCATTGCATTTTTCTTAGAACAGTTTTACATATAAAAATGTATATATGTATATATACAGGTATATATGTATATATGCAGGTATATGTGTGTTTATCTGTGCATACATACACACATGAGCAAGTATAGATATGCACGTATATAGATGTACATATCTCTATATATATAGATACCTCTATACAAATGGGTAACCATTCACATATATAAAATCAGTCATTCCAAGTTGGAACAGTGACTGAAATGTCAATCCCAGTCACCTGCTCAAGAGCAGTGACCACACTGGCACATCAGTTGCCAGTTCAAAAAGTTCAAAACTGTTCAAAAAACCTCCTCATGGGGACATGTAACAGCTCACACCCACTGTTTTTTCCACTCTTCAGCCTTTTTCCTGGTAACAATTTCTCCATCCATTCCTACAGCACTCGTTGATTCCTGTGGGTGTTGTTCCTTGACATCCACAGCATCTAAGCATCTATTTCTAAGCTACAGCTTCAAACCCTTGCAGCCAAGAAGCTGCAGGCCCTGGTAGCAGATGGGGGGTCAGAATCATACCTAGATATTAATTCACGCTGATTTCACCAAAACACGTGAACAGCATTTATTTCTTGGTTGCTCATCCAGTTACTCACTCATTAAGTTCCTTTGGGGCTGGAAGCATTCAGATCTGTCAGCTGGGAGCCAGGCCCTGGCATGACACCTTAAACTTGGGCACTATTCCCCTCCAAAGAGCAGGTTCCCACTCCTACAGTGAATCCTCTCCCTGCTCACAGAGTCAACACACTCTGCTGAGATGAGGAAAGGAGTGGCCAGGTGTCCAGGGTTTGGAAACATAAATGGTTCTTTTCAGTACCGAGTCTGAAGGGTGGAAGGTGTGATTCTAAGGTACCTCTCCATGCTGCTCAGGCTGTGTGGGAGTCTGCTGGTAATGTCACAAAGCAAGCAAGGCAGGATGTGCCGAAGGAAAGGCAGGATGATGCTAAAAAAAAGACTCTAAAAAGTGATAACACCAAAAGCAACCCAATAAAAGCAAAATCAAGCAGCTGCTTCCACTTTTCATGTCCTAAATGGTTGTTCAAAGAGTGTATGGCTGTGGATGCCCAGTTGAGGACGTCTCAACTTTAGGTCACCTGTCCAGGATGATAGTTTTGGACTTGCAGTTCTACAAGACAGAAGACAGCTGTGAGGACTTCGTGTGCAGAGAGGAGTACCTGTCCAGGCTGCGCCCACTGAAAGCCCTGTATTCTTTGCAGGTTGAGAGAAAACATGCAGATTTTTTGAAAGCTTCACGGAGATGCTTCTTGAACTTCTCACCCACAAAAGCGTAGATGACCGGGTTGAGGCAGCAGTGGACCAAGGAGAGCACCTCGGTCAGCTCCATGGCTAGGTCTAGCCTTTCGCTTATCTGGCAGTCCTTGATGATGGACATGTTCCTCAGAGAGTCCAAAAAAAGCACAATGTTGACGGGGGTCCAGGAGAGGAAGAAGACAATGACAACAATAAAAACTAATTTTATTGCTTTGTACTTGTTCTTTGTATGGCACTTGTGCAGGTTTTTCAAGATGCTGTGGTAGCAGAAAATGAGTACACCAATAGGGATTAGCCACCCCAGGACGTTGGCTTCAAAATTACTGAAAGTCTTCCAGCCATAGTTGCCATCAGGATAGTGACGGAGGCACTTAATCTGGCCATTGTCATCCACTTCCTGGAAAAATATTAAGTCTGTCAGTGATGCTAAAATGGCAACTGCCCAAATGACCAGACTGGTGATAACCCCAAGGGCAGTTGTCCGAACTCCATGAACATGGAGAGAGTGGACTATGGCCAAGTACCTGTCGATGCTCATGATGGTTATGAAGAAGACATTGCTGTAGAAACCAATGAAGTAAATTGAGCTGATGATTTTACAGAGTGCATTTCCAAAAGTCCACTGGTTCGTGATGGAGTACTGAACCAAGAAGGGCAGGGAGAATACCAAGAGGAGGTCGGAGACTGTCAGATTCAGCAGATATACGTCAGTCATGGTCTTGATTTTCATGAAGGCTGTCATAATCCAAACAACCAAAGCATTTCCCACGAGACCTGTCATGAACAGTAGGGAGTACAGCACTGGAAATAAGGTAGATGCAAATGCTGGAACACTTTCAGAATGACAGATGATGTGGAGTTCTGAGTAGTCGAAGGCATATTCATAGGCTTCAGAGGAGTCAGGTGTTTCTGCTGTGTAACTCACCTGTTCAAGGATAATGAAATTCATATGACCCAAATCCCACATTACTCTCTTAGAAAATACACCAGGCACTAGTCAGCTCACACCAAGCTGCATGAGGACAAAACAGATGTGCCACAGCTGTGGTACAGGGTGCAAATGAGGAATGAACACAAGTGACTGGCCATCCTTTGCAAGACCCAGGATGAGATCCTTGCATCAGAGAGGCAGAGGAGATCAAGGAAAATGCAGCTGTGGTGGTAGAGGTTACCAGCATCCTCCTGGTGGCTCCATGTGGGGCCATGGCCCATGCCCGAGTCCAGGTGAGGTACTGGGGCCAGAGACAGGGAGCATCTCCAAACCAGCAGCGACATGGGAATGACCAGGAAGCTGAGAGACCCTGATATAGGTTTTGGGTTTCCTTCTGAAAGGAGAAAGGGAGCAGGCCCCAGGGAGAAACTGACAGGCTAACATTCATCTCCTAGAAGTTTTGTTTTCATTTAGCTGAGTTCCAGAAACAGGATGCACCAGCAGCAGTGACATGTCCCCTACCTGCTCACCAGCCCCCCGCAGCACCCACCACATCCCTGGGCAGTACCTGTGATAGCAAACAATTAAAGAAGATGGATAGCAGCATCCCATTCAGGATGTCCTCCACAGGACACTCCTAGCACTACCTCTGCCCTCAAGGACAGTCTTCTTCCACAAGCACAGTCTTATCAGCTAAAGATATTTTCAAAGGCATTTAAGGTTTCTTTGCAGAGAAGAACAATCACACTGATTTCTTCTAAACCCCCATCATCTCCCCAGTACTGTGTCCCCATAGGAAAACCTGGACCCCTAAGATGTGCTACTGGCGTGAGCTTGCAGAAGAGCAAACCAGCAGGGAATGACTCACCAACATGTCTTCAGAGCCATTGCTGCCCAGCAGGTATGTCAAATTCTGCTCCATAATCCAACACAGTGTCTGAAAGAGTGCAGAAAACTCTCTTTATAACATGTATTTTTAAGAAGTAGGCATACCTTTGCATATATAAGCTGGCAATATTTACCTCAGCTTATGCTGCAATGGCCAGTGCAGGCAAGGTCCTCACTGTGGCAGTCTGCAGTCCACAGTCCTAAAATAGCTTTTCCTCTGTGTGTCCTGTGCTACATTAAATAGAAGTATGAAACCCCAAGCCAAGTGAGTTCAGCCTCTGTACTTAACACCTACAGAACGGAAATGTCAGCTTTATCTTCTGTATGATCAGAAAGTTTTCATTTTGAGCACTTACATTCTTCAGTGGAAGAGACCTGCAATTTTCTCCATGTCTTTGAAGTGTTCCTGTCTCTCACCTTTCCCACCTGCATGCCCTGCCCCACCTGCTGTCCCTGCTCTGCAGTTCCAGTGTCTAGGAGAGAGAAAGTAGTGCTGTCTCTCCTCTGCTCCAAGGACTTTTGGTGAAGATGGCTGAAGGGGATGGTCCAACACTGCTAATAGCCAGCGATGGCAAAGGGCCCCATGTTTGCTTTAACATTTCATTTTCCTTGGAAGGCACCTTCCCCCTGCACCCACCCAGCACAGACAGGAATACCTAAGGGTAATGATCACAGAATCAGAGTCATTTAGGTTGGAAAAGGCATTTAAGATCATTGAGTCCAGATGTAATCCTAACACTGCCAAGTACGTTTGAACCTTTCTTCCCAGAACATGCACACTGCAGGATGCTCTCACAGACTAACACTGAAATAAAGCCCTGACCAGCACTGAATTCCCATCACCTCTGCCACATACCTACCATGACCTCATCCAGACCCAATTCAGCTTCCATCTCACAGCCATCCCCGATCTTCCCTACAACACAACATACATGGGAAAGAGCAGCTCTACTGAGCAGCAGGCAACATTTGAAGTGTGTGTTACCTCCTTAAATACTGCTGCTCCTCACTAGAGCTTGGTGCCATTACTGAAGTTCAGGCAAGTCACATCATTTTTTGTTCGTTTTCGAACAAACAGCACCACATTGGGCATCAGTCCATAGACGTGCCGCTAGAGATCCCTATGTGGAATGGTCTGTTGTCTTTCTAAAACCCTCTGGATGTCCACCTGCACTCACCATAGCTTCAAAGGCAGAGGGATAAAACTCTCTGAACCAAGAAAATCTCCAACTATTGCATGTGTGGCAGTGGATGACTTTACTCGGCTGTGGTGGGCAGTGTGACATTAGGTCAAAGTTTTATGTGTGACTCAAGCCATGACAGCCAAGCTCTGCTGGGTACTAACTCTTACAATACCTGAAACTAGGAATTAAAATCAGAAACAAACTCTTTAGTCACAGGTAGTGTTACTGGCAGCTGCTGGTAGTGTTGAAGTGGTATCTCCCCTGCCCTTATGCAGGTTTTAAATGCACTCACAACTCTGCTAGTGTTGAAGTGGCAAAGAATACACCCAGGAATTAATCAATGTGGAAAAAGATGTGTCTGCCAAATGGGGATTTGGCAGTTCTGTGCCTCTCATTTCTCATCTCCTAAATAGAGATGACAGGCTATCAGAGCACAAGGAACATCTCGCCAGGACAACGAGATGAAGGGACGCGGCTCCCTCTGCTGGGCATTCATGCAGAAGTGAGACAGATCCCTGCAGAGATGTGTGGGATCAGCGGTGCTTTCACCGCCTCATTCATCACGAGACTTATTTTAAGGGAGAAAACGCCTCCACAGCAAGATAAGAACTCGAAGATTGCTGTTGCTGACAGGGTTTCATGCTGGATGAGATCTTTCTTGGGATGCATGCCATTTGGCCAATATTATTGCAGCCCACTGTGCTTCAGAAAACCAGAAAAGTGTCTATTGCTGCTCCACCCAAAGACATGGAGGGAGAGGATCCAGCTAAACCACCGCCAGCTCTATACAGAAACATTGCAAATGCATCTCTTGAGTCTGTCAGCCTTACTAGAGTTAAGCTTACTCCTCTAAACAATTTACTTATCCAGTCCCATGCAGAACAGCCAAAAACACGCCAAAAGAAACAGCGAAAGGCGCTTTTTCAAAATTATATGTATATCCCAGACAGCTTCCTTATCTAATCAATTCTATGACAGATGATGATGAATTAGGTTTACACAGCAAGGTTTTGGTAGCAAGGGGGCTGCAGGGCTGCCTTATGTGAGGAGGTGCCAGAATGTGCCTCCACAGTGGTAGTAGCCAGTTCCAGCCGATCCCGAGATGGCCCTGCCGCTGGCCAAAGCTGAGCCCATAAATGAGACTGATAGTGCCTCTGTGGTTCAGAAACACTGTGCAAGAGCAGCTGTGAGAGAGTGAGGATATGTGAGAGAAATGCCCTGCAGAGCCCACAGGCAGTGAAGACAGAGGGGGTCCCGTGCAGCCTGCGATGACGTGCGGTGATCCTGTGTTGGTTCACAGTGGAGCAAGATGTGAGGTAGGGAATGAAGCACCAGGAGGGAAGGGGAGGAACTCATCCTCTTTTCCACGAGTTAGCAGGGAAAGTTAGTTAATGAAGGAAAAGGCAGTCACTCACCCAAGAAGGGAACTGCATAACAAGAGAGGAGCTTGCCAAAGGGAAGAGGGAGTCTGCAACGAAGTGCTTTTGCTAGCCTGTGTGTTGCATTTTCCCAGAGAAGTAAATTCTCTCTTTCTTCAGGGGCTGCCACGAAGCAAAGTGAGCACAAGAGAGGAAGTGGTTTGTGCATAATGGCTACTGCTGCATGCAGGGTTTTCCTTCTAGGAACAGCTGGGGTATGAGGTTCCTGGACATTCCTTACATGGCCAGGCCATGGCAAGCAGGCCAATTCTTAGAAAAGCAACTTGCCAAATCCATCGCGTGCTCCTCCCAGCTCCTCCAGCTGGTTTTGTTGTTGATAAGCAGTGTCTGGCTCTGCAGGCACAGTCAAACCACAGTCTTGGGGCTGGCACAGGTCTAATACTGAAACACTTCATTTTGGCACCTCACTTCTTCAATGCTCTGGAATGCCAGCCTTCCTCTGCTCTGGGCCCAGGAGGTGGATGAGAAAGTGGAGACACTAGTGATAGAGGTAAGGAGGTGTCCGTGCACATGTCGGGTTCCTGAACAACACGGTGTCCATAAGAAGCTGGTTTTGTGGGGAAGTGGGAGGTGTGAACTGAGGGAAGATGTGAAAGCTGTCAGTTATGAGCCGACCCTTCCACTGCCCATGTCTGACAGAGAGCGCTGGGGCTCAGTTTCTGGACACAGCCTACAGCGCCGGAATATAGAGTACAGTTGCTGGAACTGAGTACGATTCCGGTGCCCCAAACTTCAGGCCATGGAACTGTTGGAGCAACTCCAGATGAGGCCACAGAGTTGATCAGAGGACTGAAGCACCTGCCCTATGAAGACAGGCTGAAAGCATTGGGATTCTTCAGCCTGGAGAAGAGAAGGTCATGTGGACATCTCATAGCAGCCTTCCAGTACCTGAAGACGGCCCTTCAGGGAAGCCAGAGAGGGACTCTTCATCAGGAACTGCAGTGGTAGGACAGGGAGCAGTGGGCATAAATTCAAAAAGAGGAAATTAAGATTAGGTATTAGGAACAAATTTTTTTCTGTGAGGGTGGTGATGCCCGAAAGATAGGCTGGAGATAAATCCCCATAGACTGATGTCTATAGAACAGGTATTTGTTTATTACAGCACTGGTGGTGAGGAGGATTTCTCCTCCTAACTCACCCACCTTTGTCAAGTGCTGTGGGATATTTATGCAGTAAATTTTGCTTAATGTTGCAATGTCATTACAACACCATCACATACGTGATGGAACTAATTTACATAACATGATATCATGGTTATTAGATAATCTTTTTGCACTGTGCCTGCATTTCTTTAACTTGGAAGTCTTCGGGGGTCTTTGATGAAGGCTTCTAAAGTCTTCTTCGCACTTCAACTTTTCAACCTTGTCTTCAGAGTATGCATAGTTACGGTGTTTTGTGGTTCATCTGGTCTCAACCAGCTTAAATTCTTTGTTTTGTGGAATATTGGCTTTGCACTTGCCAATTTCTCATTAGTGTTACACTAATCTATCTCTGACACTATACACCTTGTGAGTTTTTTCTTTTTGTCTATTCTGCATTTAAGCAACTAGTTAACCATATATTAGCCATTACATTGTACAAAAAATTATTGATATCAGGTTATATAGGTATCAAAAGTTATGATTCAGGCTATATATGTATCAGGTTATATGGGTACAGAAGTTATGAATCAGGCTACATAAGTAAAAGCTATGATTCAGGCTATATAAGTATAAAAAGCTATGCTTCAGGTTATACTGATTTGGTTCAGGTTATATTAATAAAAAGTCATGATCTAGGTTATATTGATATTAGGTTACATAGATATCTTATAACTCGAGCTATACAAGCACCTTGTAAATTTGACCTAAGTTATATGACATCAGTGGTGAGACACTGGAACAGGCTGTCCAGAGGAACTCTGGATGACCCATCCCTGGCAGTGTTCAGAGCCATACCGCATGGGGCCTTGAGCAACGCGGTCTAGCGAGAGGCGTCCCTGCCCGTAGCAGCGGGGTTGGCCCTAGATGAACTTTAAAGGTCCATTTCAACCCTTTAACATTCTACACCTCTGTGCAGAACGGCCAAAAGCCGTGCCTAACGCGCCATCCGGAGGCAGAGGCGGCTGGAGGGGAGCGGGCGGCCGCGGCTGGCCCCGGCGCCGTGCCCGGCTGCGGCGGCAGAGCAGGGCGGCGGCGGGCGAAGGGTTACGGGCAGCCGCATGCGCCGGGCGGGGCGGTGCTGCCCAGCGGGGCCGGACCGGGGCTGGGCCTCGCCGCCCACGGCCGCGCTCTCGGGCTGCGGGCGGCGCTGGGATGCCGGGCCGGGAGGCCGAGGTACGGCCGCGCTGGGCCCTCCTCGCTCGCTGTGCCGAGGAGAGCCCGGGGCAGCGCCGCGGTGGGAGGCCAGGGNGGCTATATAAGTATAAAAAGCTATGGTTCAGGTTATATTAATAAAAAGTCATGATCTAGGTTATATTGATATTAGGTTACATAGATATCTTATAACTCGAGCTATACAAGCACCTTGTAAATTTGACCTAAGTTATATGACATCAGTGGTGAGACACTGGAACAGGCTGTCCAGAGGAACTCTGGATGACCCATCCCTGGCAGTGTTCAGAGCCATACCGCATGGGGCCTTGAGCAACGCGGTCTAGCGAGAGGCGTCCCTGCCCGTAGCAGCGGGGTTGGCCCTAGATGAACTTTAAAGGTCCATTTCAACCCTTTAACATTCTACACCTCTGTGCAGAACGGCCAAAAGCCGTGCCTAACGCGCCATCCGGAGGCAGAGGCGGCTGGAGGGGAGCGGGCGGCCGCGGCTGGCCCCGGCGCCGTGCCCGGCTGCGGCGGCAGAGCAGGGCGGCGGCGGGCGAAGGGTTACGGGCAGCCGCATGCGCCGGGCGGGGCGGTGCTGCCCAGCGGGGCCGGACCGGGGCTGGGNCACTGCTGGCTTGGGGTGTGCCTCGGAGGCTTCTGATCTGTCTGTGCTTTCTAATCTGTCGTGATTCTGCTGCACCGATGGGGCGCAGAAACTCGTTCTCTGTGAGCAAACACCGTTATGTGTTTATAATGATACGAAACCCTCTCGAAACACCAAAAAAATCTTCGCCCTGCCATGGGCTTTGTGCCTCCTGCCTTGTTATTTCCCGAGAAGTGCCGGGCGGCGGGAGCCGCTGTGGGTAGGAAAGGCAGCCTCAGCTGAGCAGGCCGTGCCGTTCCGGACAGTGCCGGACAGTGCCGGACAGTGCCGTGCCGTGCCGGACAGTGCCGGACAGTGCCGGACAGTGCCGTGCCGTGCCGGACAGTGCCGGACAGTGCCGTGCCTTGCCGTGCTGTGCCGTGCCTGCCTTTGGGCCGGACTTGGGTCTGGCAATGCCCGTGGCAGTGGGGAGCCCTCGGTGTGCAGGGTGGGAGGGAGGGGTTGGAGGTGCTGCCAGCAGAGGTGGATGGGACTGGGGCAAAGGTACGGGTAGGTGGTGGGAAGGGACCACCTATTTCGTTTGCCATGGCAAAGGGTAACCAAATGGCTGCTAAATACATTTGATGTTCAGAAAACTCCTTCCAACCACCGAATTCCAATGAGATTCTGGAACAGTATCCCAGAAAAAGCAGAGGGACCAAAAACCACAAATAAAACTTGATCAGACTCAGAGAAGGTCTGGAAAAGCTTCCTACACCCTAGGCAGCTGTCTTTAGAATCTGGGGTCAGCTCACCTTCCTTTCCTATAACGTGATATATCAGCTGAAGTATTTCCTCTTGTGCCATTCTTAATGAAATGGCCATTTAAAGTTCTATTCTTCCTCTTCCAGATGCATCCAGTCCTAAAGGCCTTTGTGTGTGGCTCCATCAGTGGCACTTGTTCCACACTCCTCTTCCAACCCCTTGACCTGCTGAAAACCCGCCTGCAAACTCTGCAGCCTGCTGTGAATGGGTGAGGGGGCAGGGATGTGTGTGGGGGGTCCTGGAGGTGCTCCATCGTAGGCTTCTGCCTTATTTGCTGGCTGGAGCTTGGAGTTCAGAGCTGTTGTTTGGGAAATCAGTCTTTCTATAGGAGGAATTACGTTGTTATATCACAGAGAAGGATTGATATTTTGCTACAGAAGAGAGAAAATGTCTGTCTGTGAATGCTGCTGGAGTAACTTATAATCTTCAACATTTGTTCTCATCTGAGAGACTGGTGTTTGCTGGAGTGGCTACCATGCAGTTTCTTGGGGTATCCTCTGCCTGAAAAAAATCCTGTATGGTTGTCGGATAATTTTTCTTGTGTGCAGCTTGGTGTAGTCAACCTACAACCTGCTGCTGCTAACAAAGGGAATGAGCAACCGAAAATTCTCTTGGGAGAGGGCTCTAATATGTGTTACAAGTAGTGAGAAACAGAAGGTGATGGAGAAGCCCTGGAAAGAGCAACCAAGAAAAGCAGACTGAAGGGAAGGAGCATCTTGGAGATGATGGAGTAATGCTGAGGATATGAATGAAAGGGGTGGCTGTGGAGTACATCTGCCAAGAAGCACAAGAAGATCATTTCTGCAGTTCCTGTCTTGTCTTTCTTTCAGGTCTGGTCGTGCTGGGATGGTAACGCTGCTCTTTAGGGTTGTTCGTACTGAGAGTATTCTGGGGCTCTGGAAAGGTGTGTCTCCAGTAAGTGGCTGGTTTAACTCTGACTTCTAAAAATAAGTAGATAAATAAACTTATTGTTTATTGCTAATTATGTCTGTCTGAATTTAAATAGCCAACTCTTGTACAGTTATGAATGAAACCACATTATTTAGATTTAATGTTGTGAATTTCGCTGGTTTGGTTATGGCAATCCTGAGCAGCTGAACACTTGAATACTTTTGCAAATGTGGGGTGGCAACTGCATGAACTTCATTTTGGTTTGGAATATCTTGTTCCTAGAAAACTGCCATTGAGGAATGCATTAAATCCTGGCATAATTTGAATAATTTGTCTGTCAGTGCCGTAAATGATTTCCACCTTATTTTCTTACCTTGGCATGTTAGCTTTAGTGATATTTTTGTCTTCTACAAAGCTTCCTGTCAAGTTTAACAGTTTCAGAAATGTTCTGTAATGTTTTGTCTTATGTAAGCTTTTTCTTTCTTCATCTGCTTCTGTTTCTCCCAAAGTCCTTTGCAAGATGTATTCCTGGGGTTGGGATTTACTTCAGCACTTTGTACATGATGAAGCAGAAGTTTCTTGTGGACCGTTCACCCACAGCCCTGGAGTCTGTCTTTCTGGGTGCCACCGCTCGTGCAGTTTCTGGGATTTGCATGTTGCCAGTGACTGTAGTAAAGACCCGATATGAGGTATGACTTTCTAATTAATCCCCCGTTAATGGTGTCACTCACCTTCCTTGTGATGCAAACTAAATCCTTCTGCCCGGAGAAGGTTGCTGCCACTTGGATACAGCCAGGGATGTAGTCCTGATTTCATCTCAGTTCACATAGGAACTGAGGAATGATATTTAGTCGAGGAGATGAAATAGAATTTGCCCTGAGATTCATAAGTTTCAGTTGTATACAATGTTTGTGTAGCATCTTTCATATGTTACCTTTCTGAAGGATTGTTTTAAACTCTGAGGTAGGTGAAATACAATTTTGCCTTGGGTTGTCCTCTGTGTTGCTGTCTTGGGCATCACGTTAAGTTCACACTACCATTTGTTGGGATGTTATATCCTCAGGGTGTGCGTAGGGCTCCTGGACCTGTGCCTGGGACGTGGATGACTGACCTTTGTCTGCTCTTGCAGAGTGGAAGGTTTGGCTATGGGAGCGTGTATGGAGCCCTGAGGAATATCTATCAGACGGAAGGGGCTCGTGGCATGTTCAGTGGGCTCACGGCAACGCTGCTGCGGGATGCGCCCTTCTCTGGCATCTACCTGATGTTCTACACACAGACCAAAAACCTCACGCCTCAGGGTGAGCCTGAATGTTGGAGGCTGCAGTGGAAAATGTTCCTCTTAACAGATCCTGCCCTGCAGCTGACAGCCTGCATGCTCTGCTTACTGCCTTCCACCTCAGGAGTTAAATTAGTCTCCTGTAGGACTTTACACTCACATTTGCCTGTGGAGAACTGTAGACCTGTAGCTGAGGTCGGTGCAGAAATGGAGATTGCCCTTAAATAAATAGATTGTCTTTATGAAGACTGATGCTTAAGTGAGTTAGTGAACAGTTGAAAGAGAGGATGTCTTCAGCATTGCTTGCTGCTTCTGCCTGTCTCACATACTGCTCAGTGTCCACTAGACTGGTGCTTCTCTGATACGAGAGCTCACTGGGGCAACATTTGTACAACTTTTTCTTTTCTGATTTTCTGTCAAATTCAGTTCCCCAGCAAGTGAGTCTTTTTAATAGTGCCAACCTTTGACTAGTAGCCGCTTTTCCCCTTTTTATGTTTCTCTAGCTGCACGGATTTTAACTTCTCTTAGACTCTGATGTTGACTTAATCATTCAGTAGCTTTCACTTTGTCACGCAGCGTGAGTGTTCCTGGCCTGAATGGTTTCTGAGTATGTTCCCTTTGCTCTGTTGCAGATCAGCTGGATCCAGTGCTCGTGCCCGTGCTGAATTTTGGCTGTGGGATCTTTGCGGGAATCTTGGCCTCTCTGGCAACACAGCCTGCTGATGTCATCAAAACACACATGCAGCTGTCACCACAAAAGTACCACAGGACAAGCCAGGCCATTGCCTTCATCTACAAGGTGAGGTGAATCCCTTCTGACATGCACAACCACACCCTCAATTCTGATCCCCTTGCTCAAGCACAGCTATAGCGGGGAAGTTGTTGCCTTTTAAAGGAGGTGACCAGTTGTCAGTGCTTAGTTTGCTCTTGCAGTTGGACTCTTCAGTGTCAGCATTTTCAAGGTGATGAAGGGGGTCATGCTGTGGTAGACCAAGGCACACTATAGTGCGCAGTGTGAAATGCTGGTTTCCAATACAAACCAGCTACAAAATAATTCTTTGCCCTTTGGACATCAGAAGAGAAAAAAATGTCCAGATCTTTATCACAGGAATGGGATGGAGAAGTAGTCAAAGCCCACCTTTCCCTTCCTGCTGTCAGAAGGGTAGATTTTGGCAGGTTAGCTCTGTTTCTATATTGAACTCTATTCCTAAGCAGGAATCTCTTTATTTGTGTATGCATTTTTATGCGCCTTTTTTTTTCCTCAAATCGGAATGGTTTTTTACTTAAGTACTTAGAAATCTCAGTTTTTACAGAATAGCTAAGATATTTTTTTAAATACAAAGCTCTAAAACAAAGACTAGTCATTTTCCTGAAGTTCTAGAAATGATTACACCTTTGCCTTCTCTTTGTTGGATTTGAGTGTGGCTCTATCCTAGCCTTCCTTTTTCCACTCATAGCTCTTCTTGCTTTCTTGGGTAGCCCTGCAACTGTTCAGTGCTACTGGTTCTTCCTAAACCCTAAATGCTATTTAAACCCCAGTCTTTCAGAGGCTGACCTGGGTCTGTACGTCCTGTGCTTTTCCGTGTAATAAATGGTGAGAAATGAAAACCCTATAGGCAGATTGATGAATTGCTGTTTATCTCCTGATGCAGGACTTTGGGCTGGTTGGCTTTTTCCGAGGCGGTGTTCCCCGAGCCCTCAGGCGCACTCTGATGGCAGCCATGGCATGGACGGTGTATGAACAGATGATGGAAAAAATGGGCTTGAAGTCCTGACTGAGCTGCACGAGAAAGGACCAGCTTCACTCCTTCTCCCGCTTGCTGTGATCAGCTGGCACTGGGAAGTTCCCAGTTCCACAGAGGAATAAGCCTTGCTCAGCCAGGAGTAAGAAAGCCTTTCTGAGACAGCGGATTAGGCCTTTTGGCAAGAGGAGGAAAGGAAGGCTCGGATCTTTGCGTTGTTTGATCAATGCATTCCAGAAGGACTGCACTTGCAGATTGCCATGGGAAATGGCAGGGTTTTCACAGCCTGGTAACGATGCTGAGAAGCCCCTTTTAAAAATAACTTTGTTCTCACCACCTTTATACAATGAACAGTGCTAGAGCAAAAGTGTTTGAGGAGAAAACAGTGATGGCAGAACCTGCCAGCCTGTTCCTTGCTGGTGTGGCCAGAAAGGCCACAGTGACCACCACCTGATATAGATCCTCCTTTGCCGTGTGCTTTGTTCTCACAGGGGAGCACTCCAGGCCCTGGTGGGAGACTGGATATGTCTCCTAATGCTTATGTTGCTGGAGTGGGTGGAAGAGAAATGAAGTGCAGAAGAAAAGCTAGAAACATGGTTTCTGCCATCACTTTTGTACTGTGTGTTATCGCAGAGAGAGTAACTGAACCTCCTTGCTGTGTTATGTGTTTTTATGTGATTGAGAATCTTAGCACTCTTGAAATGTCCTTCTGCCTCTATAGGAGAGTTTGCACAGGAATTAAGAAGCATAAGGCACTTTAAAATTGATTGCTACCAAAGTTCTACTTGTTCTCTGAAAAAAAAAATGCTGCTGGTCTAACTATAGCAAGAGCACTCAAGTGGGTTTTGTTGGGATTTTTTTATGCAGTTATCTTAGAGACTTATTTGCTTCATAGTCCTTATTTATTAATCTCTGATCAACAGGGATCCCTCAGTGTGAACTGGTCCTTAGATGTAGCTTTTAGGGTCATGGCTCATAATGCATAGATGTATAATGGAAACAGATACAGATACTGGCATTTCAGATTTCTCTTAAAACAGCTGCTGATTGCATGTGGAGTATGTTTTGGTTTGGAAAGAAAAGGTTGCTGTTTCTGTAAGCTTTCTCCAAAGTTTGAGCCCAATGGGATGCTTGGTAGGGAACTTTGATTTCCTTAGGGCTTCGCACAGACCCTTCATATTTTCCTGGCTGACGCTTTTGTCTTATCAGGTAGTCCATGTAAGAGTATCCCTGAATTTAGGTTTAGAGATAAAGACACAGTTTTCATCCTCTGTGCCTTCTTACTCTTTCCTACTGTGTTACACAGACCTCATGGTGTCTGCTGGGTACAGCCTGCTCCCCTCTTCAGTTGTGCCTCTGTGGTGGGTTGGGTCCCTTGCAGCTCTGTTAGCATAACCATGAGCTGGCGTGGAAGTGTGCATCCTGTTCTGTAGCGTGCCTTGCAGAAAGCTTAGCTTTGGCTTTTGTGTTCCTAAGTATCTAGGGATATTGCATTTCACTTTAGAACCAGAGCACCTGTCTCTAAGTATGAAGACATGACACTGTAGCTGTATGAACAGCCAGTGCTACCTACCTGTTGTTCATAAATTTTAGACTGTATTTCAGACAATCACTGCCTGCCCTGGCAACTTCCCAAGTGTAAGAGAGGGGATGTCAAGTTGTTAAAGGTGTTCTTTACCAGATTTCAACTCCAAGAAGGCTTGATGACTGATGTAAAAGTTGAGTGAAGTGTAAGAGGACAGGCTGGAGGCTTGGAAAGTGCTGCCTGTTTTCAGACTCAGCCCATCTGTGAGGGGAGGCTGATGCTCTTCAGTGCAGGAGTCTCCAAGAATGGTGACTTCGAGGGTCCCGTGTGCACGTGCCTGTGTGTTAGCAGTAGAGCACTGCATCAAATCAGGCATGTAGCACATTATTTGCTAAATCCTAAATGTGAACCCCTGTTCCTTTATTTTGCTGTTCCTTCTACCCTTAGTGACCTGAACTTGTGAGAGTGCATGAAACTGTAGTAAGTGCACATCCTGCTTGTTGGTTATCCTGAGCATTACTGGCACAGATAGTCCAATCCTACAAGTCTAGGATTGTTCACCTGGTGGAATAAGGTGGCAATTAGATGAGTTACCTCATTTGTCCTTTATTCCACTATGCATGGGATCAAACCAACATTGTGGTGGGAGCCTGAA
The DNA here is from genome assembly GCA_013396875.1 of Vireo altiloquus. Classification (NCBI taxonomy): domain Eukaryota; kingdom Metazoa; phylum Chordata; class Aves; order Passeriformes; family Vireonidae; genus Vireo; species Vireo altiloquus. Next base: position 225,019 of record VZRF01011044.1, read on the forward strand.
TTTATTTGGGGCTTTCTAAATCTGGCATGTGAGTTGGATCTGTTGATTGTCCTGGGCTGTGGTAGTGTGTGGGGTCACCTGCAAGGTGCTTCACACATATTTTTTTCCTGTTTCAGCAAAGGCAAAGCAATGTGCAACCTGTGCAGACAGAAGCTCTTAAAAATGAGGCAGGAGAGCAAAGAATGACAGCTAATCTGGAATTAAGTAAGGTCTTCATCAGAAACCCAAAATTCAGGAGCACTTTGGTGGTTTTTATGTCTCTGTACTCCTGCCTGGTCAAGTAACAAAGGAAGAAGTAGAGAACTTATTGCCATGTGCTAATGTTTTAAGGTCTACTGTGAGATTATTTGTTTGTTGTTTGTTTGTTTGTTTTAAATCTGGAATCAGGCCTAAAGCGGTGTTAGCTTTTTCTTTGGGAAAGTTCTTCCATTCTGCTTTGGTGCTTTGTTATTGGAGTAGAGTGATAAACTATATGGGTTTTGCCTTGTGGATTAATCTGGGCTCCTCTGAGTTTAAGAAATAGAGAATCTAAACTGCACTGTGTTTCATCTACAGTTGGTGCTGCAAATCCAAAAGCTTATCTACCTGTGAGTTATGAATGGGGAGAATGAATTCTGTGGTGCAAGCTTGTTGTTTGTTTTTCTTTGTTATTTCTTTTGTCTGGTGTCATGTACTGGGGAAGGGAAAGCCTGAAGTTCTGCTTCACTCTGTTCTGAAAGCTTTAGCACATAGTCAGGCACAACACTGTTTCTCACCTCTGATCCTTACTGTCCTTCACCATTTTCCCCTCTTCAAAAACATTCTGTTTCTGAAGTGATTTATTGAAGTTACTCCTTGATAGCTATAGCAAGTCAAGACAATCAAGTGTGTGGACTTGGAAGTTTAGATGTTTTCCTCTTGAGGTTTCATGCTTCTGCTTAACAACAAATGGTCACTGTACATCCTAAAGGTAAAGTAAATCAAATAAAAGATCTGGACAGAGATGCTTAATCACCTACCTCCATCATGTCAGCAATTCAACACTAAAAATCTTGTCAAATAATCATTTCAAAAGCCATCTTAACTTGGATTTCAGAGACAGTGGTTTGATCCCTCTGGGCACTTCAGGATCACAGCTGGATCCCTCTTGGACTGACCTCTGTTGCTGGCAGTGCACTGTTTTTGGTCACAGTTTGTCCCTGCTTGCCCCTGCAGCTGTGGCTGAGAACACAGCTGGCTGGCACGTTGAGGCACACAGTATTTGAGTGAATTGTAAGGATACAAGAGAAACAGTCTGATTATTCATGCTTTAGAAACTTCATGTTTCCATTCTTCCTGTGGGATTTTTTGGTTTTTTTTTTTTGGTCACAGTTTTAAACAGAACTGGAGCTTTGGAACATTGCATAGATTTGAATATTGTGAGTGCTTATGTGTCTATATAAAATATTTATGTCAGAAGGTGTATTATATGTTTCTATTAAAAACTGGTTGCTAGATGAAGGATGTAATCTCTTCAGTGTTTCTTTAAAAGGAAACAAGCCCCAAACCAATTAAATGCACAAGGGATTGGATGGAATAGAGGCTTAAGAAGGCAAAAGGAGTTTCCCAAGAGGAGAGGACTGTTGCATGTGTTCAGAGCCCATATAAGGCAATGAATATTCTCGTTTTCTGTGGTGTATAATATGCACAAGTTGTGGTAGTACAACCTAAATCAACTTTACTTAAATGGAAAAAATGCACAGAAATGGGGAATGTTGAGTTTTGCACAGCTTCCTCTGCCTGCCTGCTGTGTGTAAAGACAGATGGAAGTCGAATCCCTGTACTAGCTGGTGAAATACCTGCCTTCAGGACAGTGGGATTTTAAGCTCTCTGCAGAGAGACTGTTTTTAGTCTCCTGCTGATCAGGTTTTTGCTACTCAGGCAGTCTGATCTCAGCAGGGGACCAGAAAGTGTGCCTGGGACACAATCATCTCCTGCAAGGCATAATACAGGGGGAAGCTGGATTGCTGGAACCTCCTCTTGCTGTCACAGTATGGTCCTGGGATTCAGTAGCAGGCAGATTGTGCTAAGCAAAACACTGTGCATCTTCCAGGTGTGAAGATTCCAAACCTCTTCTCTTTTCTTGCTTAGATGATGCTACATTCTCACATGGAGCAATTTTCTTGGAGGGTTATCTGTGTGTTACAGACCTACCAGATAATCCTGAGGTGCAGCCTTGTGCCAGCTGAACCTGAGTTGCTTGTGCAGGCTCCTGATAGCAAGTTAGGCCTGGGATAGTGTCTGCTCCTGCACACAGGGCTCCCCAGAGCTCTCCTGCTGCCTTGGAGAACCACCTCCTGCATAGAGGGTGTTGCTGTCCATGCTGCTGACAGCTGCCTCAGCTGTGAGAAGAGATAGCAGACAAGCTCCCTAACCCTTCTGGCTGGTAGAAGGTGGGGAAGGTCAAAAGCTTAAAGGCACTGTGCTTGTAACAAAACACTGAATTACAGATCTCCCCTTCACATTAAAAATGGGCAAACACCTTGCTTGCTTTTTTAATTTTTAATGATTTATGTACCATACATAAGCACTGACACCAGAACTGAACAGGAAAGATTCCTCATCTCACACAGACACATATATATGTGTACTTTTGCAAACTCCACTTGGAGCTCTTGAATATGCTCATCCCTTTTGGCTTTGGTGCTTGTTTCACAATAGCAAGCTGATTTCCACATTGCATTGTTTCTTAGTTTGTGATTTTATCACTGTTAAATGCTTTATGAGTTTTTATCATAATGCATTAAAGAGTTTTAGGAAAAATGACAAAATCCCAGTAACAGGTTAAAATAAGACCCCTGCAAGTTTTGTAACAGTTGTTAGGCAATTCTAACTTCGTAGAAATAGAGAAGATCTACAAAGAGATTTGCCAAAGTACGTGTTCCCAAAACATGCAAGAAGTAATAACAAACGTTTGAAACACAAGCCAAAATGGAATTTACAGGGAAGCACAGTAACACTAGTGCAGTTTCACTGAAAGTGGGTTGATCTTTGTAGTTCTTTGCCTTATCCAGGGGTGCCACACCATCTCTTAGGTGACACCCACTGTCATGTTTGGTGAGGAAGATAGTGCTAGAACAGCTTTCTGCCTGAGCCTCTTCCCCACACGATTCAACCCCTTCATCGCAGGAGCTGTTCTGGCAGCACAGAATCCTCCTCCGCAGCCATGTGAGGAGCCTTCATTCCCAGCACTGGGGGTCCTGGTGCAGCCCCCCCTCAGAGGCTTCTGGCAAGGGCTGCTGCTCTCCCCTGGAGCCTGGGCTGGCTCTCTGGGAGATGCTCTTTCTGGGGCTTTGTCACCACTCCAGGGACCCGCTTGAGACTCTCAGTGCACCACCCAAAGGCTGGTGGTAGCTCCGTGATGCTCCTCTCTGCACCCGTGGGCCCTGGGTCTCCTTGGCACTGCAGGAGGACCAGTGGCTCAAGCCCCTTTCCCTGGATTTGCTTGCTTCAGGGAAAGGCTGTTCCCAGGGACTGCCCGCAGCTCTGCAAGTAATTGTGTAACAGATTTCAGTGTGAACTTTAGACCAGGGAAACCTTGTCTAATGCACGTGATAATATAGATACACTTTCACCTGAGGGACACGTCCATTAGTAACAGAGTTATTTTAAACTGTCTCACACAGAGAAAAAATAAAGCAAGCTTTCAGGTTGTTTAAGGAAATAATTAGAAATACTTTACTGTCAAGCTTCAGCACTTTTCCAAGCCCTCTCATGGGCTGTGGGTCTTATGGTCTACCAGAAAGGGCCCAAAGTGTAACAAGAAGAAATAAATTAAGTATTAGAGATGCCAGAGGAGTCTATAATGCTTACCAGTGGCACTCTTCTGATAACATCATATTTACTGCAACTTCCATTACTTAATTTCCAATCATTATGTTCAAATAAATTTTTAGTACAGTTGGGTTTCAGTTGTGCTGAAGAGCTCTCTGGACTCTAAATCCATTGCACACACTACCCTTCCCCTTCCCTCCCAAGCTAATACTCACACTGCTCCTGTCTCCTAAGGCTGTACAGAGCCCCATCAGGTCAGCTCTCACTTTCCACAGGGCACTTATCAAAGTGCCGCAGATGTCTCTTATCTCTCAGGCACTAATAGTTCATGCTTTTGCTGAGAGCTCACTAACCTGTTGCTGAGCTTCATTTTCCCTGCTTTGTCACCACCATGTGACAAATGTTTGAATTACTCTCTTACAGAATATTCTAAAACTGATCTAGTAATCTTGCTAATTAACAGTATCTAACGAGCATGCAGAAAAGAAGAATAGAGAGCCATTTTCCAGGAGGGAAAGAACATACATGAGATGATATTGTCATCAAGCAATGATCCCCCAGAGTAACTCAGGGCTCAGACATCGAAAAGGGGCTGTCAGGAGAGTCCAGGCCAAGTCACTCTGCTGTGCCCATGAGGTTAAAATAGAGGAGAGAAAACTAACGGAGCACTGTTGTTGGAAAGATGTGAAGATGAACTATCACTTGCAGAAGGCACTGGCAATAGTGTTTGCACAGTCCAGAAATCTGCTCAGAAATGTATCCAGATCTTGATGATAGCAAGCATAGTAAAGTAAGTATCACTACTTTTCTTTTTTCCAAGAAATTCAATTCTCAGGCCTGTGTCTGCTTCCAGAATAGGGCAAAGAAGATGAGAAAGATGATGAAGATTCTTAAATCTCATCAGTTTCTGTTGTTTCTTAAAAGCAAACAACTACAAAAAACCCCAAACCCAACAACACACATGAGGAAAGGGGCAAGCACCACAAGAATGTCTACTGCAGAACAAGGATGTGTAAGTTCGGTGCTAATTTCACCTGTTTTTATTGTCATTTCTGCAAGGGACAGGGACAGCCTTGGCTGCCCAAGCTCTCCTGTGTGGTGCCAGAGCAGTACCCCTGCAGGGATGGGGAATGTGGGTGCAGGGAAGATGCTCTACCTCCTTAGAAGCTTCGCTCCCACAGCTGGCAATTTAGAGGCTAGATATAATTCATCAAACAATTAATCAGCCCCCTGAGAGCATATATTTCACTTTCAGCAGGAAAATGGAATTGTAAAATGTTTAAAATAAATCTTTGCTTTCTTTTTGCTTCAGGACCTCAAAAACAGCCTTGATGTTGCTTGGAGCACAAGCCACAGGATGCTCTGAAGCAGCCCCATAATGACGGAACCACAGAATCAGTTCGTTTGAAAAAGACCTCTGAGATCATGGAGTCCCAGTCATGACCAAACACCACCCTGACAACCGGACCGTGGCATTGAATGCATCGTCCTGTCTTTCCTTAAACACCTCCAGGGATGGGAACTCCACCACCTCCCTGGGCAGCCCATTCCAGTGTCTAATCACCCCTTCTGGGAAGAAATTCCTCCTGATGTCCAACCTAATCCTCCCCTGATGTAAGTTGAGGCTATGTCCTCTCGTCCTGTCGCTTGTTTCCTGGGAGAAGAGACCGACCTCACCTGGCTACGCCCTCCTTTCAGGCAGCTGTAGAGAGCCATAAGGGCCGCCCCCAGCCTGCTCTTCTCCAGTCTAAACACCCCAGCTCCCTCAGCCGCTCCTCATAGAACTAAAACACTCCCAGCTCCTCATAGAACTTACACTTCAGACCCTTTACCAGCTCTGCTGCCCTTCTCTGGACCCGTAATCCCACAAATCTTAAAAATGCCACAAATTTCTTTCGCCACCAGTGTCGGGAAGGGCGCCCCGGGAGGGCGCTGGGCCTGGCGGTGCCGGGGCGGCGCTGCTGGAGCCCCGCCGCCGAGGCTCCCTATTGGCTGGCGAGGCTTTATATGGGCGGCAGGCGTAGGCGGGTTCTCTTTCGGCTCCGCGCCGCCCGGGCCTCCCCACGGCGTTGTTAGCGTGAGTCGGGGCCGCCGGGCGGGAGGGGCGGCGAGGGGCGCGTTCCCCGCCCTGCCATAACACCGGGGGCTTCTGCCCGTCCCGCTGCGCCGTCGGCGGCCGGGCCGGGCCGGACCTGGCCTGGCCAAGCGGCGGGGAAGGCCGAGGCCTGCCGGGTGTAGCGCGGGAGGCGGCCCAAGATGGCGGCCGGGGCGGCTGGACCTCGTGGCGCGTCCTTGCCGGGCTGAGCCGGCTCCCTGTGCCCGCAGGTTCCCTGTCGTTGCTTCCAAAGGGAAACCCCACAATGTCCGGAGGCCTCGATGTCCTGCAGATGAAGGAGGAGGATGTCCTCAAATTCCTCGCTGCCGGGACCCACCTGGGAGGCACTAACCTCGACTTCCAGATGGAGCAGTACATCTACAAAAGGAAGAGCGATGGTAAAGAGGAGGGATGGGTGGCCCGGGTTGGGCAGCTGGCATCTTGTGGGTACAGTTGGGGGGAGCAGGAAAGTGCTTGTGCTCTTTAGCGTGGCTTCTCCATGGCCTGAAAGGAGCAGATGCCTTTGCTGACCAAACAGCGTTAATTCAGGGAAGAAGAATGAAATACGGATTCTGGAACACTTCTACTAGTTCTTGACTATCTTGATTGTGAAGTTTGGTAAATCAATCACAGCTGTTTTGGGCAGTTTTGCTAGTTCTTGACTGTATTAACGAAATGGTTTTAATATGTTAGTAATGATTTCTCATTCTTTTCATTGGTCTTCAATCTAAGCTGCCCTTTTTTATTTTTAAAGGTTTAAACTCATACCGGGTGTAGGTTCTTGATGACAGATGCTGGAATGTGTGACATTAAAACCATAAGGGGAGGATTTTCCTTGGAGTAGCTTTTTGCTACCTAGAGTGAGACTAGAATGTCATTTCATAATGAATATTGAGGTGCTGGAGCATGTACAGAGAAGGGCAGCAAAGCTTTTGAATGATCTCGAAAACATCGTGAGGAATGATTGAAGGAGCTGGGTTTGTTTAGGCTTGAGAAGAAGAGGCCTGAGGGAAACCTCATCATTCTCTACGACTACCTGAAAGGAGGGGCCAGGCTCTTACCTGCCAGCAGTCAGAGGACCCAAGGAAATGACCTTAAAGCAAGACAAGGAAGATTCAGATTAGATAATAGAAAAAAGCAATATCACTGCTTAAATGATGAGACCATGGAATAGGTTGCCCAGTCACCTTTAAGAGGGACCTGGATATGGTGCTGGGTGTTACAGTGTAGTAGTTACAGTGGCTGTGCTGGGTGAGCAGATGGATGGGATGATCTTAAAGGTCTCTTCCAACCTTGACCGTGATTCTATGAATTTTGGAGTAACCACAGCCATGTGACAGGTTTAATGGCAGAGGAGTGCCATCCTGTTTTAGGATCTCATATTTGCTGGTTGCTCTAAAGCCTTTTGTTGCCAACAGGTATTTACATCATCAATCTGAAGAGGACCTGGGAAAAGCTGCTCCTGGCAGCTCGTGCCATTGTTGCCATTGAGAACCCAGCTGATGTGAGCGTCATTTCTTCCAGGAACACTGGACAGGTATGGACATCAGGAAGCCTGCATTCTTGGGGGCAGGACTCCCCTGCCAGTGACAGCTTGGTGATAATAGGCACTAACACCAGTTTTAACTACAGGAATGTTTTCTGTAAACATGGTTTTTGTGTTGCAGTGGGCAGCTTAAAACCACTCTCCATTTCAGGGCGTTTGATAACTTGTTTTTCCTCTTGCTGTTGTATTTCTGTCATATTAGTAGTCAGTTTCCTGGTGGCTTCTTCCAGGAGAAATACTGTGTGTCATTGGCACTGATTTTTTTGGGGGACAGTAGGTACGTGATACAAAAATTGTCAAATAAGAAATTTTCTTTGTTACTGAGCAAGGTATATTTGTAATTTTGACTCTTAAATTTTTAGCAAAAACATTCTGTTGTAGAAGGTGATAACCTTTAAATCTTGTAAGTCACTGGAGTTTCTTTAGGTAACTGCAGGTGGGGCCACAAATGTTTAGGGGAGATTCAGGGGTGGGTTTCTGAAGGGAAAGCTTGGCTTCCCATGAGCTTGATTGATGTGCACACTGTTAAAGCTTGATGCTGAGGTCAGTTTCTGGCCGATGAGCTCTCAAGTGTCGGAAGTGTGCGACAGCAAAGGATGGCAGGGTTTTCGCTAACGCCAGGAGAGGGGCTCCCTCTAGGATTGGAGTTTGATAGTAGGCCCTGCCACACGCCTGAGGAGTTGGAAGCTGTTGCCGTTGAGTAAGAACTGCCGACTGCGATTTTAATGGGGACAGCTACAATTTGTGTATTTTTACTACTGAGTTTTTCTGTAGTTCCTTGAAGCTCCCAGATGATGAAAGGATGTAGAAATAATGGAAGAAAATGTGCTTTGCTTTTTTTGTAAGCTTTTTGTTTTATTCTCCCTTTCATAATCTGATTATGAGAGTTTGAAGTAGAGCTTGCCAATAACTTGAGAGGAAGAGAAGTCCGTATCCTGACTTCCTGCTTTGCTGGTGAAATCATCTTTTGAACTCAGGGTGTAGCTCTTTTCAGTTTCATCTCCGTCTGAGGTGGTGGGCCCTGATTCAAAGGAATTGAAACAAATAGTTCAGTTAAATGTCACGCATGTTCACTGACAGTGACCTGGTTGAAATGCACTTTTCCTGCTTCACCTTTGCCGTGTCCCTTTTGCAGCGTGCGGTTCTGAAGTTTGCTGCTGCCACCGGGGCTACTCCTATTGCTGGGCGTTTCACCCCTGGCACCTTCACAAACCAGATCCAAGCGGCTTTCCGTGAACCACGGCTCCTGGTGGTTACAGACCCCCGGGCTGATCACCAGCCGCTGACAGAGGCATCCTACGTCAACATCCCCACCATCGCCCTGTGCAACACTGACTCCCCGCTGCGCTACGTGGATATCGCTATTCCCTGCAATAACAAGGTAACACTTCATTCTGGCATTCCGGGCAGCTTCCTCCAGAGCCTGCCCTCAGCTTCCAAGATGGATGCTTTCTGCGAGGGAGGGGTTGGCTTGTATCTCACCTGTATCCTGAGGGGATGAGCTAATTAATATCTCCTGCAAACTGGGAGGTGGCTGGGAGGAGAAAATAAACTGCACACAGTTGGAGCTTGGAGCTGAGGCTGGTTTCTGGCCAAGGAACTCTCAAGTGTAGGACGTGTGCTATAGTAACCTGGCAGGATTTTTCGCTGACGCCATGAGGGTCTTTGTGGCCCAATGAGTGGAGTTTGATAGTCCTTCTTGCCACAGATCATGAATATAAATGAAAGATAAAGTGAACTGATGGAGAAACTGCTCTGAAACAAACATTAACTTACCAGAAATCACCTAAAAGGTAAAGTCTAGGAAAATAAGAAGCTATGTTTGATGTTTATCTAGATGTCAGTCACCAAAACTAATGTAAGCCACATGTGAGGATGTTTGTAAGCTTTGTTTATTTGGTCTAGTTTTCAATTTCATCGTTGAATATGTGGTGAGCATCATCCCTGTCTTGGGGATGAGATTCACATGGAGGTTGTGAGGCACTTGAAACTCCCTAACAGGAGAGTTACTTCAGGCCATGTTGTAATGGCACCATGACTTTTGAAAATGTCAGTGGGAACTTGAAAAGTTGCCCTTTTTTTGAGTCCAAGTACTTAAGTTTGGCATTAGCAAGTAATGTCCTTCACTAAGCAAGAGCCTTGGATTGGGTGCAAATGAGTCTTCTGCTCTTTCTGCAAAGTTTTAGCTTTACAGCAACTCTTACCTACTTGCTTCTGTTCCAGGGAGCCCACTCAGTGGGACTGATGTGGTGGATGCTGGCTCGGGAGGTCCTGCGCATGCGTGGCACCATCTCCCGTGAACACCCTTGGGAAGTCATGCCTGACTTGTACTTCTACAGGGATCCCGAGGAGGTAGGAGCCTTGTGGCAGGAAGTGTGCCTCTCCGAGATGTTTTGCCTGTGCTCCTATCCCATGGTCGCATATGTCTGCTGTCAAGGACAGGTTTTGCCAGTGTAACAATTGGACTTGGCACTTTATTGTTGGTTAATCGTACTGCCAGTTGGTGCCTGTTGTGTGATACTTGATAGTAAGGGTTGTGTTCTGGGATGTCTTCCTGGGAGACTCAGGCTGGGCTCTTCCATTGCAGATTGAAAAGGAGGAACAGGCAGCTGCTGAGAAAGCAGTGACGAAGGAGGAATTCCAGACTGAATGGACGGCCCCAGCACCTGAATTCACTGCTCCTCCTCAGCCTGAGGTTGCAGATTGGTCTGAGGGAGTGCAGGTGCCGTCTGTGCCCATCCAGCAGTTCCCCACAGGTCAGTTTGGGGAGGTGTCTGTGGGAGGGAGTGAGGGGTGTTGTGTGTGGTAGGAGCTGGAGAGCACTAAGTGCTGTTGTGTTTGTGATTGCAGAGGACTGGAGTGCCCAGCCTGCCACCGAGGACTGGTCAGCAGCTCCCACAGCCCAGGCTACTGAGTGGGTTGGCACTGCCACGGAATGGTCTTAACTTCAGCCCTGCTGTACTGTGAGAGAAATAAAGGCTGATTTAGTACACACTGTGCTGGTACTGTGTTTGTAAAGTTGTTGGGTGATGATGCGTGGGTAGCATGGGGCACAGTTCTCGGCCAAGAGCAGGGTGTGTTACACCTTGCTGAATGGAGCTGGGGACTGTGGGCTCTGTCCCTGCCTGCAGCAGCTCACTGGGCTGCCTCTCCTGTCTGCGTCAGTGGCTGGGGCTGGTTTCACATTTCCTGCCTTCCCTGGCTCTGCCCAGGTGAGGAGGCAGCAGTGTGTGTGCTCTCCAGAGAGGAGGTGGTGACATGGGTGGGAGAGGTTTGCTTTTGGTTGGTTTTTTTTTTGCTTGTTTGTTTGGTTTTTTTTTAACAGCCCATCTGGGTCCCCCCAAATGGGCTGTTTTTGTCGTTCTGCTTGGGGTTTCACAAGTTTGCAGGATGAGGAAGGTTCTGGTGGCCAGGTGTGGGAGGTGGCCTGACTGCACAGTGCAGAGAACTGAGCCCTTTAGTGGGAGCTGCTCCTCTGATGGAATCCTGGCTTTAGCATCAGTACTGCCAGTTCCTTCCTCAAAAATACTGCAGTAATCTTCAGGAAAAAAACACCATATTAATTCATCAGCTTTAGCTCGTGAGGATTATATTGCTGTGATTATTAGCAATAATGAGAAGTAGACCCTTCACCAAGAGAAATGAGCTTTTGTGTCTTGGAGGTGAAGATTGTTCAGATTGGATCGTTTTTTCCATATTGGTGTGGTTGCAGATTCTCTTTTTTGTACCTTCAGCACTGCCAATCAACCTATAAAGAATGTTTTCTCTTGACACATGCACTCATTTCATTTTACTGTAATAGTGCATATTAGTTAAAAAACCTAAAGCAAGTTACACATATTACTGCACAGTATTTGTCCAAAGGAGACTGATTTTTCTTCCTCTTGTCTTTACCTATTACATGCAAGATGACTAAAGATTTTGTTAATAATGAACAGCATTTAGCAGAGAGGCAGGTGAGCACTTGACCATTTGTTCCTAAAAGAGCCCTTTCTGTTCTGCTTTGTTCACGGTGTTCCTCAGGTGTGTGCTTGTGGCACATCCTCCAGTACTTTACTTTCCAGCACCCACCAGGGAGAGGCTCCTAAGATCTGTCCCATGTGTTGGGTGGGTTTAGAGCCTGGTCGTTTTGGGACTATGGTTGGACGTTGTGGCTGGATTGAGAGCAGCCTGTACAGCACCTGCTGGTTGACTTCCCAGATCTGAGATGGCCCCAAAAGATTTGTTGGCCTGGACTTCGTTTTGACTCTGCTGCATTAAAAATTTGCAACCTCAGAGCATAGTCTTACTCCTCTGTACACTGAATCTCAGCTATTACTGTTACACCACTGTTCCTTTTCTTTATCTGTTATGTAACTTTCTTCATGCGAATGTGTTCCTGTTAATGAGTATGTAGAAGTTATCAGACAGCTCCTGTGTGGGTGATGATGCTGTTTTAAATCAATCAGTTCTGAGTACTTGCTATTGAAATATTCCTAGCCTGTTTCTGGAATGTGGTTGTTTTCATTTAAGTATTTCCTAAAGTATCACTCTGACTTTCATGATTGTCATTCTTAGAACCGAGGACTGGCAGGGACAGATGGATCTGCACAGCCTGGTCAGGAGGTGGATCTCTACATGTGGATTCAGAATCACTTTGTTGGGATAACTGGGGTCGAGTGGGAGAGCTCGTTTGCCTGCAGCTCTGCAGGGGGGATGAATAGCAGCCTTTTAGAAGAGGAGGCAGCCTCAGCTGTGACAACAGAGGATGCATAGCAGGAAGGCTATGATCCTCAGCATGCCAGAGGCACAGGGAAGGAAAGGTCTCGGTGCAGGAGTGGAGACACAAGCAGAGACACAGCAGAAGATCCTACATCTGCCAGAGCTTCCCCTGTGGCAAATACCTGGCAGATGTAATCTATCGAGGCAGTGTAGAGGAATAGGCAGAAGAGGTAGGAGCAAATCCTAGAGACACTGGCTTGTTTATTACTGCATTTTTTTTCTGTCAAGTGCAGTGTTGATGTTGAATAAGGCCAGCAGAGAACTTGTAACTGTGTTGTTCTGGATTGATCTGATTTGACCCAAAATGGCTTAGGCAGAGGTCTCTGTAGAGTGACTGTTTCCACTGAGGGTCATGGAACTGTTTCTTTCTCTCTGACCTTCTCTTTGTATTTGATTTGGGCTGATGGAGCTGGGTTAAATAGGGCTAGGTGTGCTTCTTAAGATAGAAGGTCCTCTTGGACCTTCTTCCAGAGCTGGATGGTGGAGCCTTCTTCTCAACAGAAGCTGGCTGGTGTTGCTGAGCTTTGTAGAACCCCTCTGGAGAAATGAGCTGTTGAATTCCTTCTGCTGTGTGATCCATGAACCTCTCATACACATGCTTTCTAGTTCCCTCCCTAATTTATATGCCGCCATTCACGGATGTTCCTTTTCCTCTACAGTCACTTCTTTACCCAAATAATCAAAATATTTTTACACACATGCATTATTCCAGGATTATACCAAGGCTTTTCTTATGTAGGTAGCAAAGGGTTTTATTCACAGTTGAAGAGATTAATCTCTGCTTAAATCCAGGCTGCAAAAATGTTCTGCTCTTTGCATCTGTAGTCTGTTTTTGCTTTGTGAATCTATGAAAATGGCTACAGGATGTTTGGTGCTGACTTTTAGGAGTGTGGGGTACTCATATTTTGAGCCTGTTTACTAACATATAAGTAAGCCTGCCAAGGAAACCTAGATGTGTGTGATTGATGAATTCACCTCACTGTTCCTCTTAGGAGGCTTCCTCCCCACCTGGGACTATGAGCATGCAGTTGGAGTGGATCTTGTAATATAATTTTTTTTTCTTCCTTGGGTTAATAGCATCTAGATGGAGATAGACTCCATGAAGTAAAGCACCTGGTAAATCTGCAATTGTCATGAATGCCACACTCTCCAAAGCTGTGTATCTTGAACCTTCTTTGGACAGATGAAATATCTTGAGCATGTGTGTCCTCACAGAGGGAGAAAAAAGAAAAACAATCCATATTTATCTCGTTACTGCTGTAGGACCAAGGTGTTGTTGGAGCATCTCCCCACTGCTTTGCAGCTTCCAAAGAGACATCAGCTGTCATTTCAGGCAGTTTCTTTCCTCTAGCCAATGCTTGGCACTACCAGCTCCCAGCCCTTGCAGCCTAGAGCCTGTGAAAACCACAAAGCCTCAGATTGAGTGAAAACCTGATCTGCATCGAGTCTGTATGGCAAGTAAAGGTAGAACAGTGCTACAGTTCTGTGTAGCACTGGGAACGAAGAACTTCATTGATCATCAGCCCTTCAAAGAGGCAGACTGGTAATCACTTTGGGCATGGCTACAATCTTGCTGTGTCACAACACTGACTTTTCTCAGGTTCTTGCTTTATGGGGAACTGATTTCTGAATGTATTTTTATTTGGCTTTTTAATACTTGTGATTTTAAGAATACTCACTGCCATTTTTCTGCTGTCCAACTTTTTTGCATGTCATTTTTATTTATACTTCATTTTTACACTCAGTAGTCACTGATGAACAAAAATACAATATGAAGATACCTTTTTGATTGTTATCTCTGTAGCTGAAAGAACATATCTTTTCCGGGCTGCTGCTTGAACCCTCAGTTTATAAAGTGTTAATAAAGATTTGAGTTTAACTGGTGTGTCTTCTCACGTGACAGAGTCCTAAATATTTCTGTCAGTGTTTGTTTCACTGGCTACAAGATTGCTTTTATTAGTTCTGTTCAAGCATGAATAAAATAAATTCTGAAGGGATGCAGGATGCATCCCTTGAAATCATGGCTCCCTAACCATGCTTTGAGGGCCAAAGAAACCTGCTTTGGTAGAAAAAATTAGTCTTCATGCTAAATGCACCACATGCAGAAGAGTTCCTTGGATTGAGTAACACAGCTCACTCTTCATTGTGGCAGAGTCTTGCAGGTGACTTGGGCAGGACAAGTGCACAGGGACAGACTGTGCCCCCTACCCTTAGTCTAGGCTTGGGGTTCAGCAGCTCAGAAGGGGAGAACAGGGTATATTGTATGGGCCAGAGCTGGATACTGAGAGCTGAAACAACATTTTGGGTGCTCAGTGGGACTGTACACCCTCCCACTGTGTATGTGGGTCAGGGTCAGGTTTAGGGTTTTGCAGAGCAGGGAGCTCAGCATGAAAAGCGTGGCACGGTTCAAAACTCAGAGCTGCTCTGCCACAGGGACAGTTGTGCCAAAGACTGGGGCAAGCTTTTGCCATAACAGGGCATGCTGGCACTGCTCCATCCTGTGCTGCAGCTGGGAATGTCAGGGTGCAGCCGTACAGCCTGGAAAGCTGCTGTGAAGCTCAAGTTCTCACCTGGAATGCGGGATTTGTTAGCATTGCCCAAGAAACTGGTTCCAGAGTGTTTGCCACCTTATCTGCGGAGAGCCCAGAGGATGCTCAGAGCGAAGGAGATGGTCTGGATGTTTGCCTTTTGGGTCTGAACTAGGTCAGGACAACCACACCAGCTTTTGCCACTCAGACGCTGGCATGATGACAGAAGAGGCTTTTCGGGAGCAGGCTAACACCCCAGCATCGCTCCCACTTGGCAGGTGAGTTGCGCAACTGCCAAATACAAGTGTGCTGATCGCTTCCCAGTCTCCAGTAGATGGGGCTGTTATTCCTGGTTTGGCCGCGTTTCGGCCAAACTGGCAGTGTGGCTGGAGAGCTGGACAAGCGCGGACACCCCGGGCGGCTCCTGACCTGGCATTTTGACTTCCTGTGCCAGAACGGTGCCATCTCACAGGGACGGTAACATACTTAAAAAAACCCCAAACAACCAAAACCCTGCTATTTTTCTATAAGTGTCTGAATGTTAAACTTGCTGCCTCTGTGCTCAGCTGCAAACCTTGATCTTGATTATAATTTCCCTAAGGGAGCAAGTGTGTGGGATGCTGCTGGCTGCGAGTGCTCCTAGTTGAAGAAAGTCCGTGTTAGAAACTTTCTAACTCATCTTTTCTGTTTGGTTTATTGCTTCCAACATTTTCTAGAACGACTCGTCTTCTCCCTAGTACTCCCAAAGCTCCCAGGTATATAATTCACTGCACCTGTTGGCTTTGTTTATATATGAAAAAATTAAGCAGCACATGCAGAGAGGGAATCAGCTGTGTGCCATTTTCTCCCACTTGTTATTTTGCTGTTAGAGGCTCTAATTTGAGAGGAAAGGTTTAAGCCACACTTGTGCTTCCAGCTGAGTAGGGTTTTACGAGCCCCAGGTGCCATGGGCTGAAGTGTCTCCCACCATTTTCTCACAAGGACTGGTATGGGGTAGGAGTGAATGTGCTGTTGGTGTTTCTTCTTGGCTTTGAGAGGCAAACCCACTTTGTCTGTCTGCTGTAAGCAGCCAGTGGTTCTCCATCAGCTCTCTCAGAAGGAATGAGAAATCTAGCAACTAGTTTTTCTGATTTCAAGGGTTCAGCCCTTTGAAAAGTTTTGAGATGAAATTTAAGTCATAATTCTTTTCTCTAAGTTTGTCTTGTAGTTCTCCTTGACTTCTATGCTGCCCCTGCTTCTTGTTTTAAATTTTATTTTTGTTCTGTGAAAGCTGTATGTTTTTGTTTATTGTTTCAAAATGAGAACTGGGATTTCTCAAACCATGCCTTGAATATTGAAGAAGGAACTTCATTAAAATGTCACATCTGAGACTTGTGATTTAAAAGATGCCAAGCTATCAACTCTGCCTGGTGCCTCAGTGGGATGAGTGCTCTATGACACCATTCTTTTGTGGCCTGTGCTGTCTCTGCTCCCCTGGAACCCGAGAGATGGAGCTCGCTCTGTTAAGGTAAGTGTCAAGCTTCTATATTTCTTCAAATGCATTTTAAATCTTTTACCATTGCACAAACAGTGGATTGACCTTCCCTTCTTGTCCATTTGGTAGGCACTGCTCTTCTGCTGATAAGATATTTGCAACACAAAATAGGGAGGGGAGCAACGAGTGCCTCCCATGGGGCAGCGTAAGCCCGAGGGGAGCAGGGTGGGCATCGGGCGTGGAGCAGCTGCCCCATTGCTCCCTGAGGCTGGGGTGGGCTCAGCAGCTGCCAGAGCTGCTCAGGCAATGTGTTTCTGGTACTGCAGGGACCCCTGTGACAAATGTGTGCTTGGCACACCTTCCTGGTTCGGTGAGATTTAAGGGATGCTGTCTAGGCTGCATCTGGGCGTTGTGGAGACCCCAACACTGCCCAGAAACTCCCTTCTCACCTGTGCCTGGGTGGAACAGTAGTCTCACAAATAGTTTAAATGGATGTTACTTTCAGAGGCTCTGCCTTGTCTTCTATATTCTTTCCTCTGAATTCTAGGTCTGGTGGTGGCAGGAAAGAGAAAACCCTTTATTTTAGGTGGAGGTTTGATTTTTCTCCTGGACTTTGGGTTGGAGGGGTACTGTGAGCAATGTATGTCTGGGATGGTTTGGGCTGTTTGGGGAATAAGCAGTTCAAATACACGACTTGTCTTCAGCGGCACCATGGTAGTGTTGCATACCCAGTGGTGACTTGTCCTGTTCCAGCATGACTAGTTGAGCTCCTCAGAGCCAGCCAAAGGTCTTTAAAAACTACCTACCCTCCGTGTTACTGGCACAGGCATTTGGAGGGACATAAAGTGCTGAAAGAGCATGTGTGTGACCCTGGACTTTCCCTGGAGATTACAGATTACAACAGATTATAGGGTTACAACAGTTTTCCACCGCTCCTGCACAAGGGAATTGCTTTTGTCCGCAGGTCAATGCTCAGGGCAGTGCTAAGGCAGATGTTTCCCCACTGCTGGCTCTCTGCTGCTGTGGCACAACCTCATCCTATGTAGGCATGATGACAGAGGTGTGGAAAGTTGAGCAGAAGCTGCAGAGAGTTCCCCAGGCAGAGCTGCAGCTGCTCGTGAAGAAAACCTTGCCAGCGGCTCGGTATCAAAATGCTTCTGCAGCCTTTTTATCCAAGAACTGCTGGGCTTTTTGGGGAGCAGAAGCTGAGTTTGCCAGGGGCTTCTGCAAAAGCCCTGCAGCCCTGGCCTTGGAGCTGTTTCCAAGCTGCAGCAGCTGCTGATGGAGCTGGGGGATCTGCAAGCCGCAGCAGTGCTTCTGTGGTGGCAGTGAAGCTCTGCTGGTGTTCAGGCAGTGTTTGTGCTTCTCTGTCCAAGATGCTGTAGCAAAGTGCTCTGGCTAATGAAGAAGGCATGGTTTTTATTATGGTGGTGGGGTTTTTTGCCTCTCTTCCTGGCCCTGAGCCCTCCAGGTACCTTATTAAAATAAATCTGATAATAGCCTTCATATTTTGAAGATCCTAAACATCTGCCAAGGCACTGAATTATTTACTGCTGCTGCTATCCAAAAAAAGCCAGAAGTCCCATATGTGTGAAATGTTTCTTAATTAGAGGAAGGTTTGGATCTGCAGGCTTTTGTAGGAAAAGACTTGGCTCCCCCAAACAACTTTACTTTGAGGGAGGGAGAATGGAGGAAGCAGGAGGACGCAGCTGCTTGGGGTGTTTCCACAGCTGCTCTTCCCTGGAAAAATGAGTTAGTAACGCCACTGAAATAATGTTCCACCTCCTACTAACCTGATCTGTGCACTTGATCACTGTGATGGTTTGTCTATCCTCAAGCAGTCCAGGAAACAGTACTGTGTCGCTGTGGTTGTTTTCATTTTATTTTCGACAGAGCCAAAGTTATTTTTTCTCCCTCCCATATTACCAGGAGAGGGGTGACATTGGCAGCTTCTGTAAGCATTGCTCAGTTCCTAATGGAGAAGCTCTCCCACTTTTATGTCCTGCAGCTGTTTCTTTGCAAAGTTTTGCACTGCCTTGTGTAGCAGGGGAGGGTACAGGGTGCCTTACCCCCACACTGGCCCTAAGGCAGGTGCAGGGCTGTCAAATTTCTTACCCTCCTGATTTCCCTGCTCTGTGACGTGGGTTAAAGGGTGCTAAATCCCACTCTTGCTGCCTTGGGCATGAGCCTCCAGGGAGCACAGCTGAGCTCAGCACTGGGGATTCTTGTGTCCCAGTGTTGCTCTCCTGCCTGGGTCTGGTCCCCAGGAGGAGAAGACTCAGTGGTTGTCCCTTTCCTCCCCCTTGCTTCTCTGCTACATTCAGGTGACTTTTGTCTATTGGATCTTTCCATGGAGGTTCGGTGCTGATGCACATGAAGGCTTAGCCTACTGGGAAATGTCATCTGTCCATCCATCCATCCACCCCTGGGTGCCCATCAGCTCTCCTCCCTCCACCTGCGTGCTTGGAGCACCAGCTGCAGAGAAATCTCTGTGCTTCAGTGCTTTCTGGTTTTGCTGTCAATCATGAAGGAGTGGTGCAGAAAATAATATCAATCCTGAAATGTTTTTAAAAATCCACTCATCTTGGGCTCAGTGCCTGTGCAGATACATGCATACACAGACTGTCTCCTGACATGGGGGAGCTTGGTGGCCTCTGTTTGCTGAGGTCATGGAGGATGTGGGCATTCCCTGAGTAGCACCATGTGGTACCAATTTAAGGTTTAGAGGCTATGCTCACAACTGGGTTTGGGCGTTTATAGATATCTGAATGGAAGGGGACCACAGGGAGTTGGGTCCTGTGACTGCAGCAAAGCCAAGCCTCCCTGCATTAGCTCAACACAGCATTGTATTGGTATATTGTTGGTATAGTCCATTTAAAACACAAGGCTGAATTCTGATTCAGCATTGATGACTATGTTGTATGAGAAATGGGCCAGGACCTAGAAATCCTGGGGTTTCAGAGTCACTTTTTTTCCCCAGGGGAAAACTGAATCTGAGCATTTGGGAGTGATAAAGCCTTGGCTGCAGATGAAGCCAGGCTGCCACCTGCCAAAGGACAAGCTGCTGCCTCAGGGCTCAGGCAAATGGCAAGAAAACCATGACAGAGAGGAAAAAAATCCCTGGCTGTCAGGCTGAAGAGCTGATAACATTGCATGCAGCATGAATCAAAATGGGGGGAATCACTCTTTTAAAGTCTTTTGGCAAGCACTTAATTTCTTTTTTTTTTTAACCAGGACATTGCTGCTTTGAAGAGATGTAGTTTAGAAAGGTGAGGGGGGGTCAGGCTCCAAGGTCCCTGTCTGACCTGCTTGGGTGGCAGCAAAAACAGTGATACATGGCTGCAGAGAGTTCAGAGAGGGGTCTGATCATGCTGGGTGCAGGAAGGTGGGAGACTTGCTGTACCCACAGCCTGCTGGGGCCGAGTCAAGGGTCCACAGGACATTACATTGATTCTTAGCGCATCTTAACCAGCACAGAAGCCACTCTGGTGCTACTGGCACTGGCAGAGGCCCTGCCTCGCTGGGCTTCTGCCAGTGCTGGTCTGTAAACGTCCACCTTTGAGTGGTGCAGCTATTTCTAGAAATAACACATTGGCTTTTCTGTATTTGAAAGCAAAACACAATCACCTGATCTTTGAAGAAATTCTGAAGTCTCGTTTTATCTGTCTCTTGCATGTGTTTCCTGGGAGTTCTTTTCTAAGTTACTGGTCTCTTTTACAAGCCAAAGATACCAAGAAAAGCGCTAGGTCTCTAAAATTAAGTACAACACAGTGTTTAAGCTCCTAATTCCTGTGAGAAAACAGATAATCAAGTGTTTTTCTTGGGTTAGACCTTTAAAGCGGAATCCTTTTTGAATCTGCTTCATGTCTGACCTAACCAGACTCCTTTGCTCAGTTCCTTGAAGGTGAACATTCCCAGAGTGGCACTGGTAGAGCTCCTGCCCAGCCAGGCAGGAGCTCATGGGGCTCCTCAAGCTTGTGGGGCAGGATAAACTGATAAAATCCCAGTCTCCAACATCAGGAATTTTCTCTGGGTGGTGGTTTTTGGTTGTCTTCCTTGCCTGGATTTGTCAGAGGAAGTTTCTCAGGGTAGGTCTCAGCAGGTGCTGGTGCCAGTGCAGCTGGTGGCCCTTGTCCCTGCAATGGCTCTTGTGGTGTCTGGAACCTGTTTGTAGGGGAGAGGTTTCTTTAGCTCAGATGTGCAGCTGACAACCCTCCTTAGCACCCTGAAAGCAACTAAAAATCCATCCCCAGAGCTCTGGTTTATTAACTGGCATGAGGAAACTCTCCCCTGTCCATGATCAGAGAAAGATTCTGAAGAAGAAAAGAGGTGGATGACACACAAGACATCTGCAGCTCACATTTTCAAGCAGGGTGACAATTCTATTTCTGTGGAGGTTCAGAATGTGTGATAAATGGCTTTGTCATAGTGCAGGGTTAGCTGTAGGATCAGAGGATGAAAGCTGAAAGTGATCTTGACTGCTTGTTTGGAATAAGTGAGGTTATCAGGGAAAAGAATGCTGTCAGTAGGGGTGGCATCCAATGCTTGTTTCCCTTTCTCTCCTTGGAAAGCTTCATACAAGCTACCTGAAAATACAAGTTCAGGCGTTTCGAGGTTCCCTTTTGAAAAGAACTTACTGTCCTTCTGCAGCAAAAAGCTGATTTTTTTCTTCTGTGGAGAAATCAAGGGGCCTTGGAACTGAATACAAAATCAGTGTATTCTTTGCATTCTTTTCTGAGTTTCTGAGCAAACCTGTTTAATGGTGTCTACTATTTTCTGTTCATTGAGAGTACTTGTCTTGTATACAGCTGGGCACATAATGATAGAAATGTCTGAATTATGTTTTCAACCCTAAGAGTGCACTTTGTTATCCCCTTCACAGCTCATGTTTAGCCACATGTTTTGCAAAATTGTCCTTTTAGATTTTTTTATTTTGCTGAGGTTCCTGTTCATCGGTAACACTGAGCAGATGCTCTGCCTAGCCATGCAAACCAAAAATTGATGCCCAGGAGAGCTGCTTGTTTAAAAACAAACCTCTGCTGAGTAGAATAATAAAATAATAAGGCTTAGATATTTCCTTGGTTTTGGATGCAGCATTTGAGCTAGTGGCAGTACAAGATGTGAAAAATTTGCCATGCAGAGGGCTCTTCCAGTCATCTATGAATGCAAGCTGTAAGCTGTGTGAGATGTTACTAGGAGGCTCCCAGTACTCATCAGTGAGCTTTTCTCTTTTTTTTTTCCTTTCCCCTTGAAGTTAGACTGAGCCCTGGAGGAAGATTGAGATGGACAATGCTGGAAGGTTGGAAATCAGTGCTCAGACAGGGGCTTTTTGCTGTTTCTAACATTAGAAAAATAGGGATGGAACCAAACACTACTGAATATTCCAGTGAGTTTGTGGAGTTTAACCTTCAGTTGCATGTGAATAACTGGTAAATGGACTCAAAAAACTCCAAGAGACAAATAATCATTTCAGTCAATATGAGGACTGAGGGTTGGCATTTTTTATACCTTTCACAACAGTTGTGCTCTGACAGAGGACCCCACTGTGCATTGGAGCCAGGGAAGAGGGTTGCCAGTGGCCTGCAGGAGTTGTCTGGCTGATACCATCCCCCTTGTATCCTAAAGTCTCTGAGCTTGCAAAAGACAGTGATCAATGGGCAAACCCAAGGTATCGTAATTAGAGGTAAACAAGCCTTGAAAGAGTAATTAGCTAATGGGCAGTTGTGTGCTCCAGAGATGACAAAGTGCTTTGGAATGCTCCATGTTATTGCAGGTCTGATTCAGGGGCCTGATTCAGAGAGTATCCAAATCCCGTAATAGTTACTCGTCTGGTCTAAGTCTGTCGCTGCTTGTCTGGTTTTCAAAACCTGTCTGGAGTTCTTTATGGTTCTTTGTAATTCTTGTTGCCTGTATATGTGTGCACACAAGTATGCACACACACATTTCCAGCCTCTCTCTGTTTTCTAGCAGAGGTGAGTGAGATTTGAACCCAAATTTCCAAATTGTGTTTCAGTGTGAGCTGAGGAGTGAAGAGGAGGAGAGCCCTGTTCCTTGATAGACAACCATTCCCTAAGATACCAGAGTCTGCACATTGGCTGTGCTGAAATCAGGGCACTGTGTTGTTTCCATGACATCCTTCTGGGTTAGCAGGCTGGCAGCACCTTCACCCAGTGCTTTCTGACCAATGTGGACATCTGCAAAGAAAGATGAGGGAAAACAGCTTCTGTCTCCTGGAAAAGATCTTCTCTTGTCTGGCTTTTATCCAGTTCAGTGACTGGGTATCTCTGCAAAGAGCTCACCACAGCCATGTTGCATCAGCAACTCTCATGGCAAAGAAGCGAGGCAAGACCTTTTCTGTGAGACCCAGATCAGAGGAATGTCCTTCCAAGCTCAGGAAATAAATCTGATGGGCAGCCTCTTGTGGAGGCTCCCTGGGAGAATGACCAACCCTGACCATAACAGTGTCCTGGGAACAGCCAAACTGACTTTGAGCTGTGCACCAGGAGCAGCTATATCTAGAAACAATCCATTGTTCCTTTGTATTTGGAAACAAAGTGCAATGATTTATTTTTTGAAGAAATTCTGAAGTCTCCTTTTATTTGTCTCTTGCTTAGATCTCCTCGAAGTACTTCTCGAGGGCTCTGCTCTCAATTATAAAGCACAGACGTCAACAAATGAGCTAGGTCTCTATCTATAAATAAGCACAGCACACTATTTAAGCTCATAATTTCTGTGAAAAAGCAGATGTCTGAAACTTTTTGTTGTACTAGACCTGAAAGACTGAATCCTTTTCCAGGTCTGCCTCATGTTTGACCTAACTGGGTTCCTTTTCCTAGCTCCTGAAAGGTGGGCATTCCCAGACTGAAGATGAAATTTTCTGTGCTCTGTCAAGACATAGAGGAGAAGTAAATTATTGAGTTTCCTGTCCTGAACATAGCATTCCACGATTTATGGAATTTAGTAGAAAAAAATTGAAAGTGAGGACCTTTTTAAATCCAAATACCCCAGTTCTAGCAGAACTGTTACTATACATGGTTATGCATTTGGTTTCATTGAAGAATTATACTTTTATAGACATTTTTATGAAGAACATAAAGGTCTGAACACCAGATCTAAGCTGGCCAGGATGGGTTTATGTCAACAACAGGAAGAAACTGTATATGTAAAAGAGCAGGTCAGCCCAGAGAAGGTTTGTCACAGAGTCCTGGAAAGTCCTACAGACCAGGATGACACTGTTCTTAAATTGCACCAGGAATTTCCAACTGGTTATAATCAGAAACTAGGCCAAGGCACTGTTAGTCTCTCAGTTGTGCTGAGTGGTGTTGCTAGACTAGGAATCATAGCCAGGGATTGAAATAATGGTGCAAGCTGCTGTCAACAGACTGTGAAAAGAGGAGCATAGTGGGAACCTAGAGAAAGTGGTGGTGAGGTTGAAACAAAAAGATGAAAGTTTGGAGGAGGTAGACTGTAGGAAAGCTATCACGAGGGACAAAATGCAGCTCACAAAATCCCCTCTGGTAGGAATCTTCTGCTCATAATAGCAGCTGCCTTGTGATTGAGCAGGGACACTCATTTATTTTAAAAATACTAAATTCTTCAGGCAGAGGAACAGAAAAGAAACCCACAACAAACCTCTGTTTAAATGACAGTTGAACTCACATAACTTTTATTAATTAAAGAAGCCTTTGAAAGAACTGGCAAGCTCCACAGAGCAAGGTCACTGCTGTTAGTGGTCCCAGGGCTGTGTCCTGTATGAAGCAGTTCAGCAACGTCATGGCTGATTTTCATTCTGACCACCTCCCATTTCCCTTCTGATAAAAATCAGTGCTGCCTTTGGGGTTTACAACTCCAAAGTACTACTAATTGTCTAAATAAATTTATATTAGAGAGTGTTAGATAGATACACACCACCACGAGCAGATGTCCGACACGCAGTAATAATTTCCTACCAGAACTACAACAGCTCATGCAGCACCTCTATTTTAACATCAGACAGGAGAAACTTTACTGGGGTTACCGAGCAGCCCGTGGGTAGCATGGCTGCCCTCTCCCTCTTCCAGGGACTGCTCCCAGTGGGTGCCCCCATGGCCTGGGCTGGCCAGGGTAGGGTGCCCGAACACCCAGTGTCGGTGGCTGTGTCACAAACACTTGTGATGGCAGGGTGCATGCTGCTCCTCTCCCACTGGCCATGGGGCTGCCATCCAGGACTGCTCCTCTGCCTGGCTTCCTGGCAGGGCTGGTTCCATTTGGAGACTCTATTTTCTTGTCTAGAGCAAAGATTATAAATGTTATTTTCTTGGGAGCAAACACTGCCTTTCATCCTTTCCTCGGTAGCTGCTATTTCTTCTCTGAGCAATAACCAGAGTGTCTGAGGATTTGTGTTTGAGCATCTGAGTGAAGAAACCAGGAATAAGATTGTTCCACCCCCACTCAATAGCCAGTACATGGCTCTGCTGCACAAGCCCTCTTTTCAGTACTTACTGATGCATTTATAAGACACAATAATCCTACCAGCCATGCTGGTACACTTCCAGGCATGGGGTGGTCGTGGGTAGCTGCTGATTTCAGTCTTTATTTTCAGTGTACTCAAAACACTGACAGCACTATTTCCATTCAAATGAATGCCTTGGGTCTGCTTTGGAGGGAATCTGTATTGGGTTACTCTGAACCTTCCAGTTCGTCCCAGCCCATCTAAATTCAAAGAGGTTATGGTGGCATAGAGTGGTCTGCTTTTCTTACCTGTACCAAGATAAAATCAAAAACTTTCAAGTGATTTTCACAAATGAGAGCCAGAGTCTATGGCAGTCAGGAAGTGGCTGGTTGAGGTCAAGCCTGAAGGATCCATTTTCTTTGAAAATACTCAGATCCTGGTGCTAATGCCTCGTCCTGATTCTTTCTGCCCAGTCATGGAGCCCCACAGCAGAGCTTACATGATGCATTTATTTACCCTAAGACCTAACCCAGTCCTGTGAAAAGTTTCTGCCTCATTCATGATGAATTTTCCAATGAAAAGCTCAACTCAGGAAGGAAAAGTCCAACTCAAGTAATCAGCTTGGAAACAACACTGGAGTTTAAACATTTTCCCAGAAGCTTCTGAGATGTAATCCCATCTAAAAATGTGTCCTTCCTGGGTGTCCATTGGCAGGTGGACTTCCGTGAGAGGACAAAATCTGTGCTAATTATACTCATTCAATCCCTTGCTAAGGTGTATCCCTCTGGTTTCTCAATTCCACCCAGTCACTTTAGTGGCTAAATGAGCCTTTCCAGAAGTGTTATGGGGAGATTGTTTAATTTTTACCTTCTGCTTGTTTGGGTGCACTTTCAGTCTTCGTACTTGGTGTAAGTAAATCCTCCAGATCTTGCAGCATAGGGTTGGTACTGGCTTTGTTGTTTCTCTTGTTTTTCTCCTCTTCACGTAGCTGCATCAATAAAAACCATTGGGTTTAGTTAAAAACTGCAGATGTAATCTGGGAAATGGTGCCCTGGTGTTGTGTTTGCCTTGCTAAGCATTTGTTAGTGTGAATGGACCTCTTTGCCAAGTTCAAAGTGCTGAATCTTGGTCCGGTGACCAAGTGTTTCTGGGGAGGAAAGTACATCCCAGGCAGGACTAGAAAACAATGGCTCTGCTCCTGTTGGGGCAAAGCACTTGCTGATAACATGGTTTAGGTCTATCGGGCTGTGTGTGTTGCTGCAGCTACCAATCTGCCCTCTCTGGTGTGTTGGTTTATTTTAAATGTGAGCCTCTTGTGAGAAAGGGTGTCAGGAATAAATGCCAGAGGAAGAAGGTGGTACAGCAGCAAAGGGATGGGCTGTAGGACTGTCTTTGGCTTTACTTGCATACATCTAGTGCTGCAAAATATTTTCTTCTGGATGGTAGGATCTGTGTTTTTGGATAGTGCTGAGTCCTGCTTTGAGATCCCTTTAGCCTTGATCACAACCAGGTTGTGCAGTGTGAAAGAGACCAAGTGCCCACAAGTCAGAGTGTGCTGTAGCACATGTTCAACTCCTGCAGTACTCGAGGATGCCCTTTGCACCAGGGCACTTAGTTTAAGCCATGTGCATGAGTGATTAATTCTGAATTTGAGCATGTTAATGTAATTTATGGAGTTACATAAATTACAATTGTTACATGAGCAAGTCATGTAATTTATGGAGTCCCATTTCTCAGTGCTCACATCTTCACTTTTAATGTTGCAGCAATCTCTGCTTTGTGCGATGTTCTGCTTTATGTGGGAATGCTTCCTTGATCCTGTCCTGTGCCAGTACAATGGCTGCTACAAGCCCTCTGACTATATCACATCCTCTCCTGGTGCAAGGTTTGATATTTTGGGCACATCTATGTCATACAAAGCCACAACAGGATGGAGACCCTCTGGAAAAGCTCTGGAGGAAACTGACATTGCACACCAAGCCCTGATACCAGGACACCTTTTCTGTTTCTCATTAAGACTTATTCTCTGAGCAGAGCCTTGCTTTTGCAAGTATTCTCCTGCCAGACCTTGTTCATAAGAGTTCAGGGATCCCTGTGTTATGGTCCTCTACATGTTGCAGCTTCTCACAGTTGTGGATATCTCAAGGTCCAAATCTTGCCCTGCTAGCTCAAGTCTTTGCATCTGTCTATATCTTGTTTTTCCCATGTGTACAGCAGAAACAGTCTCTTCTGTAAGGTGTTTTGAGAATCAGTGGTAAAAAAAAAATGTTATTGCCATATTGTTAATTATGGCTCTTTGGCATGTACAAAAACTGGCTGTGGTTTTCGTGAGTTTATCATCGCTCCTGGGAAATCTCAGACACTAAAGCATTGCCTGAATAGTAATGGTATTTGAGGTAACTTACTTTTGTACATGGAAAGCACAGTTTTTGGGAAAACCAACTGTAGTTCTGATGTGTGAAATAGCAGGCTATTATGGGATGTGACCACTCTGTGCAGCTAGACATTAAATGTCATCGAAGGGGACTGAAAAAGCATAAAATACGTCATCTTCTTGTGTCACCAGCGTGTTCAGAAGTGAAGAGTGATTTAAAAGCATACGTTATGCCTCAAAATTGAGGTCCATGGCATTTCCAAGGTGGCTTTACCAGACCAGTACCTACCATTTGCATTTTCTTCCTCAGCTCTGCATTGGCTCGCTGATACGCTTCAGACACAGCATTCAGGTAATAGATGGCGAGGCTGGAAAAGAAAGCATGTTGCTGTAGTGGTAGGATCAGGAGAAAGTTTCATGAGGAGGGAATGTGTAATTTTTTGCCTGCCTTCTAATACCTAGTTTTCCCACCAGCTGTCTCAAAACTGCTTTTAGAGTCTCAAGGTTTAGGAAAAATTTGTGCTGCCTGTGGCATGGTTAGCTGAGATGGGCTGAGCCCATCCAGTATCTCAGTTCTGCTGAAACAGAAGAAAAATGACCACCCTGCCCTTGTGCCTCCCCCTTGGCAGGCCATGGGCTCCCTCTGCTTCCTCTGCACCAACCTTGGTGAAACCAGGCACCAGCCTTGAGGTGGAACTGCCACCAGATAACACGGGGACCTTAGGAAAAAAACTGGGAAACTGGGAAAATAGTGGTAGAAATAGGGAATAGGGTCTTGATGCCTCTCCTGAAAAGCAACAGTCCTCCTTCCCCCTTTGCCAGGACCAGCTGCATCCTGTATCCCCAGAAGGGGCCCTGGAGAGTGAGCAGAGACAGGAACAGAGGGCACCCAGAAGCCAGGTTGGAGCAGAGCCACCAGCTTTTGTTTTGATCCCGTCTTCTCCTGAAAGGGCATGCCAAAACCAGGGGAAAACTGAGCCAAGCTGAGGGAGCTGAAAGACAAGCGGGGATGGGAGTGGGCACGCTGGCTGCCAGCCTCTGGCACACAGGGAAGCTGTGCTTTAAAACATGCCCAAGCGTCTGGGTCTGTCTCGCCACCTCTGACACTCACCAGCCAGTAATATTTTGGTAGTAAAAAAGTGTCTCCTCCTGCTTTTGTGGAGTGCTTTTATTTTTCTAAATTGCTGCCGTCATCTGCTCAGTGACTCCAAGCCATTCCCAGGAAAAGTACCAACCGTTCAGTTTACTGCTGTAGTTGTTCAGGTTTTTTTTAAAAAAAAGTAGAAAATCCTCTTAGAAAAAAAAAAGGGGGTAGGGAAAGAAAAAAGGCTTCCAGACAGTTCATAACCTGTGTGTGTTTCTCCAGCCCAGGTTCAGTGTCCTCAAACCAGGCTTAAGGATTTCATCAACCAAGTGCCTGACCCTAAGCCCAGCAAGGCACCATGCACTGGCATGTTTTTTTCCAGGTGGGAGAGGAGGAAACAATGCTTAGGATTGCCTTTCTAGAGGCTTTTTACAGGAGTCTGTCTAGAGGAAACACATTTGCCTCCTTTTGCCTAACATTAACCTAAAACTCAGTCTTGGTGGTCTGTGCTCTCTGTGCTACAAATTCTCTTGGAAATGTTTTTTCTTTTTGTTCTTCTGGAAAGACGTAATAATTTTATTTCTTCTATGTTATCAAGCTCATTGCCTAGAAAATATTTCTTTGTAATCAGGGCTGTGAATAACAATGGTGTTGATAACACACTGATGTTTTGTGTTTTGCTAATTCTTGTTTATCCTAACTCAAGCAAGGACCTTTGTTTTTGTCTCAAGTTCTGCCAGTGAGGAGGTACACAAAAGAAACTGGGAGGGGGCATAGGTGGGACAGGTGACCTGAAATGACCAAAGGGATATTCCACACCACAGAACATCATGTCTTGTATCTAAACAGGGGAGTTTACCTGGAATAGGGACCAATCTGGCTTTGGGAAGGAAGGGTCTGGCATTGGTCAGTGTGTGGTGAGCAACTGCATAGTGTGTCACTTGTTGTTCCCTTTGCACTGTTACTATCATTTACCATTCTTACTATATTTTACTTCGATTTTGATTATTAAACTGTTCTTATCTCAGCCTACAAATTTGCTTTGACTCTCCTCATTCCACCAGGGTGGGGAAAAGAGAGAGGAGGCTGAGAAAGCATGTGGGCAGTGCTTTATTTCCAACTGGGCTTAAACCATGACACCCTGGCACCCCTCTTCTCTGATGTACTAATTCCCCAGTTCTGGGAAGAGTGTGGGTCACTGTCCTTTTCTAGCCTGCACAGGAATTTTAATTTTTCCCCCTTCTTGATGCAGTAAAATGCTTCTATCTTCTGCCAGGAAGCTCTGCAGGCCACAGCTTGAAATCCTACTCTCATCCTGAGAGGGATTAGGTTATGTCCCCTTGGGCACAGTGTCTTCCCTTTTTCTTTCTCGTTATTTCCTATTTCCCTTGTCCTTGGGCAGTTAGAAGCAGAACAGTAAGTTTGACACCCATGTCACTCACTGAACCCCATCATTGTTTGGGACCAGGAGTTAAGAATTGAAATAAATAGAAGATGCATTTTGGTTTGCACCTGGAAAAAAGAGAAGGGGTTATCGTGGCTAGAGAAGACTACTTAATTCAGTCCGTAGAAGTGGAAAACACATTTTTTGAGAGGCTGCAACCAAAATCAACAGACTGTTCATTTACGAACCACCTGTTGCTCCTTTAGAGGCTATTTTTTGTTTAGGCTGCATTGTAGGTTGCCTTGCTTGCCACTTTGAGAGCTTCTGGCTCTCTGCTCATCAGGACAAAATAAAGCTTTTGCATTTCCCTGGTTTCAATCTCTTGAAAAACTGGAAGGGTATCATCGCTGGGACTTGCTCCAGCTTGACCCTCTCTGCCTGTCAACACCATAGCAGAAGTCGAAGATTTTCAGAGACAAGGCAGGAAACTGGGGACTCGACCAAAAAGGAGAAAAGGACTGAAAATTAAGAAACAGCCTTGTTTGGTTGCTGTGATTTTGTCTGGGATTATCACAGGCAAGGTGAGTATGTAGATAACAAGCGGTGCCTCTGCAAGAGGCCTGATGCTCTCGGGGCATGCGAGAGTTACTGCCAAGGGACTGAAGGTCTGACTGGTCCAGGCACCATGGGAGAAGCCACTGCTTTAGGGCTGTGACTCTCTTGGGAGCTGAACAACTGGAAATCAAATCTGTAATACACACAGGCCAGGCAGGTAGTGCATCTGGGCGGAGAATGAGGATGTTTTAGGTAACATGCATGTAAGGTATCATTCAGTTCTCAGAGGGGAATCAAGAAAATGGTTCTGTCAAAGAGACATGGGCTGATGGTAAGGCTGTGGTGGGGGAATAGCCAATGCTGGGAAGGTGTGATAAAAGGTGTATCTTCAACAAATAAACTGGATTGGTGCTGTTACTTGTCCCAGCTTCAGTGGAGGAAAGGGCAGGAGATTTTCACTGGAAAAAAACCACTGTTCTCAAAGGCATTGCTCTCTCCCATCAGGTTTTTTAAGGGTTGCATTGAAGCCTCAGAAACCTCAGGCCTGTGGCCCTTTTGTACAGGTGGCCCATTTGGGGTGTTCTGCAGTCTTCATTTTGTGTTTGCAATAGCACCTGCCAGTGCTGCTCTGAAGCCCACGGGAATGGAGTTTATAATCCAATTATATGCTTGGCCATGCCGGGGATGTGGTGTGAGGCTTCTGGTCCCCTGCACATACCTGATCTGATCTATACAAATGTAGGATCTGCCTGCACAAGTTACATCTGATCATCTATTTTAGGTTAAAATGAGCAAGTAGTTTGAGGCAGGTAGAGGGGGTGACATGTCATTTTCAGTTTAATTAGTATTTTTCTCAGGTTGTTTGTATAAGAAACTTTGTGTGGAACCTGTAATTGATATAATTTAATGGCATAACCTTCAGTGTAATTACTCAGAATGGAGCATCATGGTGCCCAAGGGCAGCTATACTGGATCAGCCCAGAGGCT
The DNA here is from genome assembly GCA_013396875.1 of Vireo altiloquus. Taxonomy (NCBI): domain Eukaryota; kingdom Metazoa; phylum Chordata; class Aves; order Passeriformes; family Vireonidae; genus Vireo; species Vireo altiloquus. The sequence goes on from VZRF01011044.1 coordinate 256,030, forward strand.
CATCTCCAATGTGTGTGGATACCCCAGGAAGAGTCAGAAGAGGAAGCTCTGTATATAACAGGCTCCCCAGCTCACTCCCCATCTCCCACTGATTAGTCTGAATTGTTCAGAACTGCCTACAGAGTTTGGCCATGGCTCTCCTACTCATTTTGATAGCTGTGGAAGTGCCAAAAATATCTTTTCACAAAAAAAGAGCTAATCCTAGTACTGCTGAAGGTGTTGGGGATTTAAGTCTGATTTCAAAGCTGAAATGATCAAACGGCACTAAAACAAATACCAGATGTGTTATTTGGAAAATGAAAAAGTAAACCCCCCCAAACCCAAACAAAGCTCACAACTCCTCATATTTTTGGAACACATAATTTTTGAATGCCCTGTCTTGGCTGTGCTCTAAATACCACCAGCTGTGACAGAAATTGCTTCTCCAAAAGGCACCAGGCTGAGACTGTCCATTTATTTCCTGCTGGCTACAGAAAATTTTTCATATGGAAGCTGTGACAGCTTTGATATCTACAAGGCTTGTGTCAGCAATGCATTTCATCTACAAAGTTGTGTTTAATTGGGTCAGGTAATTAAATTTTGGGAAATTGGGTTAGGTAAGGGTGTAGGGAGCATGTGTCTGCTCTAATCCATGCAGTTATCTCNGGAAGGGTATCATCGCTGGGACTTGCTCCAGCTTGACCCTCTCTGCCTGTCAACACCATAGCAGAAGTCGAAGATTTTCAGAGACAAGGCAGGAAACTGGGGACTCGACCAAAAAGGAGAAAAGGACTGAAAATTAAGAAACAGCCTTGTTTGGTTGCTGTGATTTTGTCTGGGGTTATCACAGGCAAGGTGAGTATGTAGATAACAAGCGGTGCCTCTGCAAGAGGCCTGATGCTCTCGGGGCATGCGAGAGTTACTGCCAAGGGACTGAAGGTCTGACTGGTCCAGGCACCATNAGTGTCATCATTGGGACTTGCTCCAGCTTGATCCTCTCTACCTGTCAACACCACAGCAGAAGTTGAAGGTTTTCAGAGACAAGGTAGGAAACTGGGGACTCGACCAAAAAGGAGAAGGGAAAAGGACTGAAAATGAAGAAACAGCCTTGTTTGGTTGCTGTGATTTTGTCTGGGATTATCACAGGCAAGGTGAGTATGTAGATAACAAGCGCTGCCTCTGCAAGAGGCCTGATGCTTTCGGGGCATGCGAGAGTTGCTGCCAAGGGGCTGTGGGTCTGACTGGTCCAGGCACCATGGGAGAAGCCACTGCTTTAGGGCTGTGACTCTCTTGGGAGCTGAACAACTGGAAATCAAATCTGTAATACACACAGGCCAGGCAGGTAGTGCATCTGGGCGGAGAATGAGGATGTTTTAGGTAACATGCATGTAAGGTATCATTCAGTTCTCAGAGGGGAATCAAGAAAATGGTTCTGTCAAAGAGACATGGGCTGATGGTAAGGCTGTGGTGGGGGAATAGCCAATGCTGGGAAGGTGTGATAAAAGGTGTATCTTCAACAAATAAACTGGATTGGTGCTGTTACTTGTCCCATCTTCAGTGGAGGAAAGGGCAGGAGATTTTCACTGGAAAAAAACCACTGTTCTCAAAGGCATTGCTCTCTCCCATCAGGTTTTTTAAGGGTTGCATTGAAGCCTCAGAAACCTCAGGCCTGTGGCCCTTTTGTACAGGTGGCCCATTTGGGGTGTTCTGCAGTCTTCATTTTGTGTTTGCAATAGCACCTGCCAGTGCTGCTCTGAAGCCCACGGGAATGGAGTTTATAATCCAATTATATGCTTGGCCATGCCGGGGATGTGGTGTGAGGCTTCTGGTCCCCTGCACATACCTGATCTGATCTATACAAATGTAGGATCTGCCTGCACAAGTTACATCTGATCATCTATTTTAGGTTAAAATGAGCAAGTAGTTTGAGGCAGGTAGAGGGGTGACATGACATTTTCAGTTTAATTAGTATTTTTCTCAGGTTGTTTGTATAAGAAACTTTGTGTGGAACCTGTAATTGATATAATTTAATGGCATAACCTTCAGTGTAATTACTCAGAATGGAGCATCATGGTGCCCAAGGGCAGCTATACTGGATCAGCCCAGAGGCTCATCTCCAATGTGTGTGGATACCCCAGGAAGAGTCAGAAGAGGAAGCTCTGTATATAACAGGCTCCCCAGCTCACTCCCCATCTCCCACTGATTAGTCTGAATTGTTCAGAACTGCCTACAGAGTTTGGCCATGGCTCTCCTACTCATTTTGATAGCTGTGGAAGTGCCAAAAATATCTTTTCACAAAAAAAGAGCTAATCCTAGTACTGCTGAAGGTGTTGGGGATTTAAGTCTGATTTCAAAGCTGAAATGATCAAACGGCACTAAAACAAATACCAGATGTGTTATTTGGAAAATGAAAAAGTAAACCCCCCCAAACCCAAACAAAGCTCACAACTCCTCATATTTTTGGAACACATAATTTTTGAATGCCCTGTCTTGGCTGTGCTCTAAATACCACCAGCTGTGACAGAAATTGCTTCTCCAAAAGGCACCAGGCTGAGACTGTCCATTTATTTCCTGCTGGCTACAGAAAATTTTTCATATGGAAGCTGTGACAGCTTTGATATCTACAAGGCTTGTGTCAGCAATGCATTTCATCTACAAAGTTGTGTTTAATTGGGTCAGGTAATTAAATTTTGGGAAATTGGGTTAGGTAAGGGTGTAGGGAGCATGTGTCTGCTCTAATCCATGCAGTTATCTCAGCAGAAGATGTATTTACACTGCACTAATATCCCAGAATTTGTTTTTTAAAACCTTCTCCCCCAAGCCAGGCATGTAATATTGCAAGGAGAACTTACACCATGAGCAGAATTGCAGGTATGATCAGTCCTGGATTTGCCATGTAGCTGAATATCTTGGCAACAAAAAGTGGAAAATCAAGCTCGATGGTCTCTTGAATGACATCATACATCCTTTTCTTTCCACTGGAAAGACAAACGGCCAGTTAAGGAGTGCAGATATCTCCTGGAAGGAAAAAATGGCTCCCAGTTTCATGGTGCTAAACAGCATGTTTCACCTCTCTTTCAGTGAGCATCAGCTTGCTCTTGGCCACCAAGGACTTTAAAATGCTTTTGTTTTGAATTATCTATTGGTCCATTCATTCATTTCCTGCCTCCCCCCACTGATTATACAAATAATCTTCGCCAGGCCAACTTGCTCCTGGAGTCAATATGTTTACTTCCACCCTTGACTCCTTTATGACTCCTATCTACCCCTCTGAAATAGATAAAAACCCTACAGACTGCAGCAACCATATACTTCTGATGACTATCTTGTTAAATATGGCCTTTTCATGGTAGAGATGACTTTCCATATGCAAATTCCAGCTTTCTGAAATAATGAGCCAACTTGAAGAGCTGCTAAGTAAAGACAAAAATAGCAAGCTGTGATTATTGCTTAATAGGAGACTCAGAGAAAGAGTAATTTCAAACAGGATTGATAAAGCAGATGAGAGTATTCTGTATGAAAGGAGAACAAATCTGTAAAGGGCTGGATTATGTAATTGACCTTCTTCTCTTCCCAGCATCTCTGGGTCTGGGAATTCAAACCCTATCGGTGCTATTCCTCCTATTTAGGCTTGGTGCCTCCTGGGAGCTTGCAGGATTCCGGTCAGGAGAGTGTTGGACTCTCTGTCTTGGTGGTAAGAGTCAATAAAGAAAACTTGGATAAACAGTATCCCAACTGCATCAACTGCCAGGAGCTCAGGAGAGCTGAGCTTTCAGTCAAGCTGCCAAGGGTCTGAATCAGGCTGAGTGGCTTTTGAAGGGTTGATTGGGAATTGAAATAGCTCTTTCACATTGCAGATTAGTCATCTCCAAATTATGGTGTGAGTGCAACAAGTTACTTGTCAGATCTTCTGACATTACTCGTTGACACCTGTCCTTGTTATAGAACTGAGGGTATTTTGGTCTCTTGCCTTTCCCCCGAATCTTTTAGCTTTCTGATGTCATTCTCCGTCAGCAAGCAGATAACCTAAAACTGTGCATCTACAAGAACAATTTGTTCCAAGCTGGCTCCTTGCTGAGTCAGATTCAGCAGGCCCAGGAAATGGCGTTTTTCAATCAAATTAGACTTTATTGCCATGTTAATCCAGTCCACTGAATGCTCTGTGCAGTGCTGATTCTGTCCTAATTAAAAGAAAAAAAAAGCCCCACAACACTTAAAAAAATCCCCAAACACCAAAAAAATTAAAAAGCAACAATTTTACAGGCTCACCCCTATCCATTTCCCACTATTTGTCAACTAAAGTCAACATGCAAAATACATCTCATGCTGTGGGAGTTCTTGTCTCTATGAAGGAGAATTCAGACTCATTTTGTTTCCACAATGTTCCAAAGAGCCTTAGGGATGCTCCTGTTAGGGTTTTTGGTCTTTTTTTTTTTTTTTTTTACTGGGGGCTGCACCAGAGAACACCCACCCTTGCTGTTCTCTGGTGCTTTCACCAGTGTATGTTGGGAAAACACTGGGAATTATGTAGCAGAGGAGAGCAGCAGACAGGAGTAGGTTCAGTGCTCCCAGCTGACTGTTTATACCCCCATAGCTGAACACAACCCTTTGCCTCACATTGCTAAGGCAAATACAATACAAATACAGTACGTTTCACCAACTCTGCTGGAGTCCAGTCCTTCTGACTTCAGGAAAATAATCCCGTGTACCAGAGAATAAAAATGTCCTTTTTGGTAGTACCTGAAAGGTCCGCAGTCAAAGGAGGGAGGCAGGGACATGATGGTATAAGCCACAGGCAGGAGGCTGAGGAAGAGGATCAACAGCAGCAGTCCCATGTAAAAATTGTTAGACTTGGATGCTTTGAAGACTCTTGCGTGAGGGACATTGCTACTCATAACAGCCCAGCACTGAAAATACATGGAGGTTAATAAGCGCAGCACGTTTATACCCACGAGCCCTGGTGCGTAAAAGGATCCCATCCTAAAAAGGAAAAGAGAAGGACAGGTGCTGTTTTTTGACAGACTGGAAGGTTTACTCTTTTCAAGAACAGAAAAAGAGGTGGCAAGTTTGTTCACAAATGAGGTCTGAGTGGGCTGATAGGTGCTACACCTCTGCTCCCCAGCAGAAGCCACCTGCATCCATAGGGTATGGTTATGGCATGGTCCCCCTCACTTAGGACCTGTAAGGCCTCAGACTTCTCAGGGGTTGCAAAGAAAATTTTTCAGTTTGTGACAAACATTTCTTGGAGATGGCTTGAAAAATGTCAGGCAAATGTAACCAGTGGAGAGAGACCCACTTTTATAGTTAAGCACAGAAAGCCAATCAGTCAGAAAAACCGGAACCCAAAGGTTTATCTAGTTGGCTTGGATGCTTTCTATCTCCACTCACAAGTTCTCTAAAATGAGGAGAGGGGTGGGGGAGGAAATAAAAAAAGAAAATGTCTTACCAAATCATTCCCTGGTTGAAAATTAAACCCAGAACATTGCCACTAATGTCAAACTCTGCATAGGACGGCTGTATGGGGAAAGAAAGGAAAGTGTTGCTAGAGGTATCCACTACTGTTTTCTGCTGGGTGTATGATGCTTACGTAAAGCTGGCAAGCAGGGATTCCTGGGAGGGCTCCTGCTGCATGCACACTGCTTGAGTGACCAGCAGCAGTGTGGGGAAAGCAGAACTGGAGCTACTGTGCTGCTGCTTCTCTCTTGGCTTGCTGAAAATTGGGAAGATTTATGGAGGTGCTTAGAGCTGCTCTGTGTTTCTCTCTCCCTGCTAATATAACACCAGCTGTGAGCATGGCACGGGACTATGTTTAAACTCCAGCTGGTGCCTGGCTATGGACTTACAGTTCTACCCTGGCAAAATATTGAATCTTGAAGCAGTGATAATTATGAGCTGCAGGGCAAATGCTATGCTGGATTATGTTCATGTCCCTGGGTCCAAGCTGCTCAAGAACAGGAACAGAGGGCAAAGGGAGGGAAAGATGAGGGAATATATGACCTAATGGGTATCAGGTGACATTTTACTCTTTGCTAGCTGATAGATTGCTCCATATAAAGCAGTATTTTAGCTATCTGATGTAGATGCTAACGGTAGCAGGTCCAGAACAGGCTGATCTGATCTATTAGCAGTTTTGTTGTTTTATAAATATATTATTTATATTTATAAATAATATAAATATATTATTTTGTTAGATTTGGCTATGATGAAGTGATTTCTTATATATATATCTACTTCTGTGCACATAAAACTCAGGTGATTTTTGACAGATGAAATTCTGTGTCAAGATTTTCTTGTCATGTTTTCTTGAAAAGCACTGACTTTTTTTTTTTTTTTTTTAAACTGCAATGCAGAAAACAGAATTCTAAGAAATGATAAGTGATGTTCTTATATCTTTGGAATATCCTGTGCAGTATGTCTGTTTTTCATGCCATTTGCATTTACCTAACACTGTAAGTGATTCATAAATTTGAAGTTTAAGATGTTTGTGCTTTATGATGAAAACTCAAGGGGGGTCAAGTCAGTCTTGCTTAGCTGACTGTTCACAGCTTTGGGAAGGGATGGATGTAAACATTATTTTCTTTGTTCTTTTGATTCTGGTCCATTTCTACTTTAAATCTTTAGCTAGAGTTTAATATTGGCTTCTTTTTTGCACAAAAAGAAAGACAACTTTTAGTGTCTGCTGTCCTCTGCCCTGAGTATTCCTATGTGAGAAGGCTGGGTTAAACAAGAAGCTTATTCACTATCTGCATTAGAAAAACACATATAAAATAGTTCTGGTGCCAATGCCGAGGCTGGGTTAAATGGCTGTCAGCAAACCATCTTTGCACAAGCAATTGGAGTAATTTCATGCTGCTTGGCTGCTGGGAGGACCTCCCTAGGCCACCCTAGGAAATGTCCTCTGCCTTCCTCATAAGAAACACAAAGAGCTGCACAAGCAGCCAAATGCTTGTTGTGCCCCACCTTGTGCTTGCTCTTCCTTGACCAAAAGGAAGACCTTTGCTTTTCTCCAGATGACTCCTGGAAACCTTCCCAGTATGCCAGCTAGACAGTGGGTGCAGTGATCTGCTCCTAATCTTGCAAGGTTATTTTCATTTCCATCTGAATCCATCTGGTTTTGTCTATTTTCATGGTAATCAATGGACTTCCCTCCACCCCTCCATTATTTTCTTCCATGTTTCGTGCAGCTCCAGTGCTGACTGCTTTGGTAATGCAACCTTTATGAAAACCAAAGGGTCCAGTGCTGTTGTGTGTTACACACACACGAGAGGGGAAGGAAATGCTCCTTGTTCCACTGCAGCAGAAGAAACACTGGCTTCCAGCAGTGATCAGAAGGCACTGCTGTGAGAAAAGCAGATTCCTGCCTGCAGGGTGAGCAATGAACAGGAAGATCTGGGACTTTGAAAAGGGATATAGAAGGTCCCAGGGTTTTGGGGTTATCACAACTGAATGAATACCAGATTATTTCTTTTTAAAGTCAGCTTCATGTTTCAAAGTTCTCAGAAAGGGAGGAGAGCTGCACATTTGCAGAGTTCTTACTGGGATGGAACAGATAGACCCAGAAAAGTGATGCATAGACTATGTACACCAACTATACTGTCAGGCAAGACCAGGTGACCACTGGAAGCATTCAAAACAAATTCATTTGTAGCATTTGACCAAATAGCCCTAACTTGCTTTTATCTTCTTGGCTGTAAGATACTGACTCGCCTATAAGATACTTACAAATCCAGCCTCTAGGTCCCAGCACCAACAGTAATTCACAAATCTGACAAAGCAAGCTCGGATGAAATCTCCCACCAGAATGGTTATGTAGGTCACCAGGATATCGGACACAGTGAGCCTCACGAACTCCTGCAATTTAAAAGAAGGAAAAATCCCATTTAACTCCTATAGTTTCAGCAGCACATTCAGGACTGCATCTTTTATTAAGGCATTTGTCTTTATATGACAGTAACCCCCAGAAAGGATGCCGTGAGCAAACTCCCTGCCTGTTTTCAAGCACTGGGCAGTGCCTAAGCTCTACCTCTGTGCTCAGGAGCTACGAGCTCTGTTATAGCTGTTAGACCTGATAGCTGTGCTGGCATTATTGACAGCACTGCATGCTGTGGCAGCACAGAAAGTGGGAGCAGAATGCTAATGCTGCAGTGGTGCTGGTGTAAAACATCTGTATGCCCACAGTCGTTTTGATTGTGCGTAGCTCTGGGATGGCTCAGCTCTGTAACTTTTATGTGGGCTGCTAAGAAAATTGTTCAGCTGTAAATGAGCTGTGTATAAGTGTAGAGAGATGTGTAAGACAAGGAAGATAAAAGTGCAGGTGGAAGGAGGACTCATAGAGTGGAAATAACTGGCGTCCCAAGGATTCAAAAGGAAAGACACTTACAAGAAAGGTTTTTAAAGTCTAAGAGGGGAAAAACAAAGTTCTGCTGAGTGACAGCTCAGCTGCACCGAGGATCAGCCCCTTCTGAAGAGTGACAGTGGCTGATCTTTTCCCACACTTGGCTTGTGAAGACCCCTTGGGTGTGCACAGGAATGCATAGCCTTGTAATTTGGCACGTCCTAACTATCTCTCAGCCAGCAAACAAGCGCTTTTACTTTTTAGGTTGTGCTTAGTCTGGCTGTAGATCTTTTTGGTGCGAAGTAAATACTGCAGGGTGGGTTTGTGTGTTGAAACTCTGAGGACTTGAAGGCCTCCCTGCATGCCTTTCAAGGGAGTTACTTTTGCCTAATTCTGCTTTCATCCCATGGCCTCATGATGCATTATGTATTGGGATATGTCAGGTGCTCCCTCGAGGCATATCCTCTGGTTGGGTTTATGCCTGCAGCAAAACCTCTCTGGAACAAGTGCAGCAATAAATGGAGAAGAGAGGTTTGCTTCAAACGCACAGTCATGATCTGAACAAGAACAAGGTACAGGCATGGCTGCAGACTGCCTGGTCTTTTGTGCTCTTCACAGCCAGTGTCCTCAGAGCTGTGCATGCCCTGGTTGCTTCCAGCTGAGGATTTCACCACCATGGCTTGAGAACCACGGCCAAGGACTTATATTGCCTTGGTGATGCTGTACAGGAGTGGGGGAAAGACTTCCTTTGTGAGGAAAACTTTGATCCTGGAAATGTTAAAGACATCAGTGAGAAAAACAAAAATGAACCATCCCAAACCAACACAGAGAATTGCTACATAATGAATTTCTTACAATGCCAACAGTTGTCTCCCAGCAGGGTCCCCTGGGCACATCTGCAGGGTCAAGGGGAGGTGGGGTGGCAGTGCTGTCATTCCCTGCAGACGAGTTGTGGTGGCCAAGCAGTGTCCAGTGCGTGATGTTTTTTACCACGTCCTCTTCTGCCAGCTGCAATGAAGAGACACCCCAAGCCAAAACCATCAGAAAACAAAAGTCCCACTGTATGTTTTTGAAGAAATTCAAGATATTGAATTCCTTCCTCCTCCTTACCAGTTACCACCCCATGTATAAACATCTGCGTACAACAACAGAGTGACAGTGCTGACAGTAGCACAGAAACTCCTCTTTTGCCAGGAGCAGGGGAGCAGCAGCCAAGAGCGGGCCAAGGCTCCATGAGTTTTTGGGGAGCAAGCAGCCTGTTCCCAGCATGGGGAGGAGTCAGACCTCTTTCAAGACCACTGTATGCAGAGGGAGCCTCCACCCCATCCTCCTCCTTTGTATCATTCATAATTTTTCAGGGCAGAGCAAATCACCTCAATTCCTCTAATTCTTCTCAGCTTAAAACAGAGTAATTTTTTCTGTGGATCAGTTAGACATTTATCCTTTCCTGCAGTTATCTGCCCACAACACACTACCAGGATAATGTTAAAGAGGGGAGGCAGGGGAAGAGGATTATAAACTGTATCCTCACAGTCTGCAGTAATAGAAATTGCAAACAGTGTCAGATGGAGAAAAAAATAGAGTTACCCTAACATGCTGTGATTATAGCAAGACAATAACTATGCTCTTTTCAGAGCTGTAAAGAGAAGACAGAGTCTCTGCTTGGTGAGTCTCCCTGGGGCATTGCTCAAGAGAATTGGGGACAGAGAAAGCACCTGCTGCAAAAGGGGGTGATTTTTTCCTACTGGCTGTGGGGACAAGGTGTGATCACCCTCAACGCTAGGAAGTGCTATTTGACCATGGCTTTTTGACTCAACTCTTACTTTTTCATTGACATCATCCATCAAGGCCAGCAGAAATGTGTAGAGGTTTCCTAGGAAGAGCGCAAAGATCCGCCCCAGCTGCCACTTCAGCCCAATGCGGGGATGGTAATTTTCTAGTGCAGCGATGGTTTCAAACAGCGGAGGGCAAAACATGCCCAGCAAGGACATCACAATTTCAACCTGCCACATGAGGAAAAAGAGATAACTGCTAATAGTAACAACAGTGACTATCTTATTTTAAGCAGAGCAGGAGCTGCCAGCAACTGGTTGGATATTTCTGAAGGATTTATAAAGGGGAGGGAGTCAAAGCAAACTCAGCTTCTGGCTTTGCTCAGCGTGAAGGCAGGACAGCGTCAGACTTCAGGGGCTGGGTTGCACAACTTGCTCTTGCAGGAGCACTTTTGCTCTTATCTCAAAGGGATGAGCTCTAAAGAATTTGTTCCCTGTCAGTCTGGACTCATGAATATTTAGGTTCCTCAAGTACCTTGCAGTACTGCTTGCATCAGCGCCAAGGTTCTTATTTTAGTTTCAGAGGAAGCGCAAGGCTTGGCTTGCACGCATAAAGATAATTAGTCAATGCTAATGTTTATTTTCCACGTTCAGCACCTTTGCTTTTGCAGTAGGCATTTACAGACTTGAATGGAAACACATCAAAAACTCAATTTTGCAGCTCAAGATAATGTGTCCTAGTGGTATCTTTGTTCCTCTTTATCATGCCAGACACTAAGTTGTACAGTGGTCAATGAGGTCATTGGTCAGTCAAGGTTAGCTCAGGCATGACTTACAGGCTCTAAATTTTTTTAAAGCCCTACAGGTCCTGTTGGCCTATAGAGGACTGTGTCTGTACAGGTGCAGCAGTCTCTGATTCACAGGTCTCTTTGTGCTTTTCTTACCAAGAGAAGTAACAGTACCCAGGACTGTATTTATTCAGATCTCACATTATCACCAGGAAAGCGTCAGACATTAAACTTTTTTTAAAATAAGATTGTTTTTCTTTGGGAGAATTCCCTAGTGATAAATCAAAGCATTTTGTAAGCAAGTGCCATCTTTCTGAAGTTTTCTGAAGGAATTGTTAAAATGCGTGGCTTTGAATTTAATTTGGCTTTGAAACATAAATACATAATAATGTGGTAGACATTGAAATTAAACCTTTCCATAGGTTGAATTTTTCTTTGGTGTGTGTGAAAAGCTTAAAGATTTGAACTTCTCCTTCCAAAATAAGTCACACTAAACTTAGACAATTCAAATTTTTTTGTAGGTTCTAAAATTTTATTCTCCTAATTCAAGGTGGATGACAAAGATTTGATTTTAGAGTTATGAATTATGGACATTTCTGACATCCAGAGAGCCTTCTAGTACAACTGAGTTTGTAAGTGTTGATATGCAATTTTATTCTTAAGATGGTAGTTGGTGTTGAAAGTGCTGAAAAGCCATTGACTTTTCTAGTGATTTATTATAAGAGTATTTTCCCTTCTCTGCAGTTGTTAATTTGCCCTAGGAACTTTGAGTGAGATCAATGTGCATTGAAACTACAACAAGTGCAAAGGTACTGAAGGGGACTCCTGGGTCCTGGTAGGGAATCCCTCTGCCTTGGATGCTGTCCTCAACCTGTGACGATGATTATGCAGATGTCCAAAGAAAATTCTCCCAGCAGAAAATTGGAAGAAAAGCTTCCTTACCTCATTTCTTTCATACCACCCAACGTTTTGCATTTTGGAAAACGTCTGGGAGCGTTTCACCACGAAATAAATGAGGTAGCCACTCCCACACAAGCAGCATATGATGAGGACATTGGCCAAAACCCGCAGGAACCTCCTCAGGTGGATATTCTCATCCTTGTTGCTTTCTTGCTCATCTACAATAGACTCCTGAAAAAAATAGGGGTGCACAAGAAATTGTAATGAATTCCTTGCAGCACCAAGCATAATGTGACATCACAAGGTTTTTCCCCCCATAAAATGCAACCTTCTGCTATTCTGGCTATATCCAGCTTGGTAGTTTTGGTTAAATTCAAACTAAGCTTCATACAGGCATTCTGGTTTGACTGAAAGTTGTCAAATGGCAAAGAGCCTGACATATCCCAGGGGAACTGCACTCTAAATTAATGCAAACTCTTTTAACATCCAAAAAGAGGGATTTAGGGGAAGCGGGTCACGGAAGTTGGAGCTGAATGGATCAGCACCATGCCCTGCTTGTATGGAGAGATGCTGAGCAGGTATCCAGATTTTCCCTTAGTTTTCTGCCATTGGTAGGTGCTGGGAACATTCCCAGGAGCAGGCAGAGGAAAGTTAAGCTTAAAGTTTACCTTGAAGCTGGTGGTGATGGATGCAAACTTGTTGTCTGCTGTCTCTGGGTTGCCAATGAGGTAGTCCCAGCTGGTGAACATTTTCCAGCTGAAAATGAAGTTGTCATCATCCCCATCTGCTGTGTTTTGGTTGGCATTGCGTGCCATCCTGCGTAAGGATGTGTGCAGTGACAAGGTCAGATGGTTCCACAGAACCTGCAGCTTTGCAAAGCTTGGCATCACGAGATGGAGTGGGGCCATCGTTCTTGGGGGTTAGGAATGACTAACATGGGCCATTGGACTTTGGTCTGAGGAGGACTGAACTGTCAAACGGTGTCTTCAGGGCTACACAAATTTTGTATTAAAAAAAAAATATAGGAAAAAACTAGCATAGGTTATTAAGGAGGTTAAGGATTGCTTCCACCAGCTGATGCATAAAGAAAGTCTATTTATGCTGCTTCTGGGTCCTAGTGATACCTTAGGTTTTAACTTTTGTATTTTTCAAATCCTGTACTGTTAGTGTAACTCTGAAGTTTCCTGTAGGTTGTGAAGTGCTGTTCTCTTATGCTAAGATAGACACAACAAAGCCTCTCTCGCTCGCTCTCCAAGGACACCCAGACTGTCCTAGGCCCAAGAACTGTAAACCATCATCTTGGGGAGAGAGGAGCAAGCTTGGGGAAATTCCATCATTGGCTGAGTTCTGGTTGGTGAATTGATGCTGATATCAAAGTGTGAAGAACTCGTGACCTGTCGTCCATTTTGGGATCCACTGAGGCAAGAGCCTCTGGAGCCCAAAAGTGTACATCTGAAGGCCTTTCAAATAAATCCCTCCTTTATTCCTTTATTCCTGTCTAGTCTCTGTTTCTAGGGAGCCATTTAAGGCATCACTAGGCTTCAGTACATGATTATGGCTACCTTTAGTTAGTTAAATTTAGTCAAAACCCCCCAGTACTGTCCAATACACACACTGCAGCACAAAGTTTTAGCGGGACTTCACTTGCTGCACAATGCTGGAGCCAAAGAGCTTGTAGCAAGTCATGCAGGGAGGGAAAAAGGATTATTCTTGTTAATCAGCATAGGAGCAGATATGGCTTCTGCTGTTTCCTCTCTATTATTTGATCCCTGAAATCCTTCTGTAAGTCCCCCTAGAGTTCCTAGCACTAGTCCCTCAAGGAAGGCAAGACAACAGATGCTTCAATTTCATGGCAAATGTACAGCAAATCCCCATGTCCCACTCCAGCCAAAGGCTCAAGAGGCTCTTTCTTTTTCATATTGCTGCACAGCAATATGGCCTATTCCAGCAAGCAATACAAATCCATAGGCTTATTCTTTCTTCCAAAGAAAGGAAGATCTTTTCATGGTGTGTCCTTCAGGCAGAGATAGAGGAGCTTATTCTTTCATTTTTGACTTTGCAGAGACCATTACAGCACTGAAAAGTGGTTGCATCCTCAGTACCCTGAGGATGCTGTGGGAGCTTCACTGATGTTTGGGGCCAAGGAGCACAGAAATTTTGGCCACTTTTAAACTCCACTGATTGGTTTAGGGATTCATTAAATACAGTCTGGTAGCATTTAACTATTTTCTGCAACTCTTGCACCATCTGTGGGGCCCATGTTGGCATTCAGGAATGTTTATTTTGCAAAGAAAGCCCGCAAAAAGAACCTTTGAAATTTACTGCAGGTAAAATCCTCCTTCATGTGCAAAATCTACCTATTTGATGGCCCTGTAGTAATACTGGAGGAAGGGTTAAAGAGATCAGGAGAGGAGAAGGAAGAAAATGGCTGGAGTAGGAAGGGTTCAAAATAGTGCACATGAGTACACTGACAAGGCAGGGGAGCGCCCAGGTCCCCCCATCCCACCAGAGCCAGGGGGTGGATGGGGAGGCCAAGTGCTTGAAAACAGCAGGCACAAAACCCCTTTCCCCACAGTCCCCCAGCCATCTGGCCAAGGCTGGACCGAGTCTGGGTGCCCATGGAGGGGAGCCCAGCTGTGAGACACGTCTGGGTGGATTTTGCAGAGTGGGTAAGGTCAGCTGCACTTACGATCTTATAACAACCATCAGGCTGTAGCCAAACACGCTGATCCCAACCATGAAATATGCCATTGGCAGCCTGTATTTCAACCAGCCAATTGTCCTCTGGTTGTTGTAGTAGCCATAAAAGAGCGCTGAGTATTTGATGTAGCCCTGGGTGTAAAACAAAAGCAATCCTGTGTGAGCTGTGCAGCTTTTCTTCTGCAGGAAAGGGATTTCTATAGAAAATCGAAGATTTCAAACAAGGAAAATCAACTTGGAAAAGTTTTTAGAGTCTCATTCTTGTCTGTTAGCTGCCCTGGCACCTCTGAGAGGCGTCTTCTTAAGAATTTATCTGCCTAAAAGAGGGAAGATGAGGGAGAGCATGTCAGAGGATAGTGGCTTAAAACTAAAATGTAGTTTTGATCCATCATTCTTTCATCCTTGCCAAAAAAACATCCTTATTGCTCTTTGTGGCTGTAGCCCACCTGCTTCTCTAAGCCAATAATCAAACCCTCAGATCTTGTAGAAATGCTGTAGCAAAGGGCCTTCCTGCCATGATATGAAACTTTTCCTTTCAGGTAGGAGGCAGCTGATGCTCAGTACCTTGCAGATTTAGTTCCTTTCACTGGCAGCCACCTGCGGAGCCAATATAACTAAAGAGTGAAATCAAAGCATTACTTTCCTGTGGAAAGCAGAGCTCAGATGCAGTATCAACCATGTTGTCTCAAGTAGATCTATTTTTTGTGGTGCAATCTGTTAGGCATTCAAGGAGCATGCAGATCACCTAATCCGCATTAGCAATCTCTCCCTGTTTTTCTGTCATATCTCATCCAAATTGATGTGTATCACTGCACATTGTACTTCTCTATTTTTTTTGCCCCTAGTCTTTCAGCTCCTAAATTAAGTGTGCCTAATCAGTCTGGTCATGATAGTTGAGCATCCTCCCCTCTGATCAAGCCTTTGGAAAGACATAACTTGAAGCTCGTATCAGAGCCTGTGTAATGGATCTTGTTTAGAGACATTGAATGGTTTAGGTGTAAAGGGGCCTCTGGAGGCTGTCTAGTCAAGCCCCCTGCTCAAAGCAGAGCCAATTCCAAAAGGAAGTGTTGAGGTTCAGGGCTGTGTCCAGCTGAGCTTTGAAAACCTCCAGGAACTGAGATCCCATGACTTTTCTGGGCCTTTCTTCCAGTGTTCGACCACCTTCACTTAATCAGTTAAACTCAGCTCCCCCAAAACTCTAGGCTTTTTATTCCTAACCTAATAAAAAGCTTTGGTACCCCCAGGGGCCAAGGAAGCTGCATTTTTGCCCTGCACAAAGCACAGTGCCACAGGTCCAGGACCACTCTGTGTGTTTCTGACAGAGCAGCAAGCCTGTGGCTGGCACACCACAGCACAGCTGCTTGGGGCTCATAGCCTGTCACACACAGTGTCTGCTGGGGAGGTGTGGTGGAAAAAACCCTTGTAAAATATAATGTCCCTGGAAGGCACCAATAATATTTGTTTCCCAGGTCATAATTACAAACCTTTGTCTTTTTGATTCATCAGATGCCAAGAACTGAAAAATTAGTTTCTCTGCTCACATCATCCAGTATGTTCTTTAAACTCCATTTGAGAGACATGGTGTCTGGTGTCCAAGTGAGATTTATTCCTTTCTGCTCCTCTAGAAACTCGTGATGTGACCTCCTCGCTGCCAAAGCATACAATTCCCCAGCTCCTCTCTCTTGAAACGTATTTTTCAGGATAATAGTACTGACTCTTCATTTATGCCTACCCTGATATATATTTCTCCCCTCCACCTCTCCTGTGGAGCATGCTGGAATAAGCCTCTATTCATTTCCAAAGGGCAAACCTCTGCAAAGGGCATAATTTAACATCTGGCTGCAGAGGGTGTACAGCATTGCCCCATGGAGATGCTTCTCCAGCTTGAATGATTGCTCCCTGATGTCAGACAGCAAGGGAATGGGTGCTGGATGGGGACCTGTATGGCAGAGGGGTCCAGAGGATCAACACCTCAGTGACAGCAGGGGAATGTAGATGTGTGTACCAAGCCAGAGGCAGGAGACTGGCAGGTCTTGGGAGCAAGCATTCCCTGGAAGCATACAGCCTTGTCCGGAGGCAAGCTTCCTTACTGATATGTCTATTACTTATGGTCTTCCAGAGAAAATCAGCAGCTGCATTTCATCAACATTCCTTCAGATTTGTTTGTTTGTTTGTTTGTTTTGGAGTTTTATTTTGCCTTTTTTTCTTCTGGCTTAATGAGTTGTATTTTTACAGTGCACTGCTCAAATCAGCTTTTCATTCCTTGTACTGGTATTAGAAATATCCCTAATTCACCTCTGAATTTTGGATTTTGGTGGAGGGGGAAAGTAGTGGGAGAGGAAGAGTTAAAATGATCCTCAGCAGACAATAGGGGGTAAATGAAGGCCTGGCCCTGGTTGTTTTTTTCCTTCCAGGGATTATTTTAGCTAAGGAAATTGCAAAGGGGTTTATTACAGAAGGAGTGGGTCCCGTGCTTGTACTATGTGGGCCAGTGCTGACAAGCATTAAAAAAAATATTTCCAGCAGTAACAACTTTGAAAGTCAGATCCCAAGGTATTGGTTACATCTTCACTCCCTGCACATACCTTTTCTAGGGCTGTCACCTAAGAACTCTTAATCCTTTTGGCTTGAGTCTTCAAAGTAACTGGGGTGAGAGGTGAGTTGGTGTTGCAGGCAAGCACCCAGAGATGGCTGGAAACTTGGGATTTTCCCTTTGAGTGCAAGTCTTAAACTTTGGTTCCTGCTTCAGGCTCATGTAAATATTTCAGGGAAACAGGGAGGGCAGGAACATGGGGAGCAATTGCCTTTCCCATCAGTGGTCTGGCAAGGTGCTCCCTGGCTGTGAAGGGGCTCTGCAGCTTGAAGTCTCTTTCAGGCTGCCTGGTTTGGAGCAGCTCCAGCCTTTCACCTGGTTGCTTGCTGCCTTTCCTGGTGGAAGCAAAATGGCTTTTGAGTCTGCACACACGTGGCATATGCCAGGCAGCATGTTTGTATATGGAAGTGGTTCAAATCCATATGCCGGTGTCTGCATGTCTACATGCTGTTTTGGCCAGAAATCTCAGCATCCACAAAGATTTTGTTGCAACAAAAGACTTTCCAGACTTCTTCTGGAAGAAATAAGTGCTCTGCTGGTTTATCTTGGAACAAATTCATCCTCTTAGCACCACTAACTTCTGAGGGGTTTTAGGAGGTATTCAACTGATCTTTTATGATTAATATTGTGTGCTTACCTCAAAATCCCAAAGAACTGAAAAATCCATAGCTGTTGCTTGTTCAGCCCGGGGTACAGTTTTCCTTGGCATACTCCCATATGGCATTCCCATCAGGACCTGAAAACATTAATAACTGTGATGCATATATAGTATAAAACACCAAAGAGTTTTTAACAGATTTTTTTTTCTTAATGAGTTCTTGTTTGCTTTTGATTGGTTTTCCTTTTCTGTTGATTTTGATATATATTATTTTATTTCTTAATACTGGAGCAGTAGTTAAAAACAGTTTAGCATTAATTTTATTTATTATTATTTCGTATTAATCATATATATATTAATATTTAGTATTAAGTATATTTATTAAAGTAAATTATTATTATTATTATTTAGCATTAATTTCACGTAAATAACCAGAGGACTTCCCTTTCCCTGGCCACATCCATTGCACAGGAAGTATTTGTTTGAGAAACTGTATCCTTCAATGAAAAGCTCCAGTTGAAATGTCCTTAATTTAGCAAGGAGTTCTTTGCTTGAACTTCATGGGTCTAATGCAGTAAAGGGATTAGCTTCATCTCTTTATGCAGAGCTCCTCCTCTGAGACAAGTCAAGAGCACTGGGTCAAGCTTGAAATACAATTTGTATTTTTCAGTCCTGAATTGAAAGATGTTCTCAAGGTGAGGTAAAGGGCAATTGGGTTTGAGAAAAAAATATATGACAAAAAAAAGCAAAGAATAGTTCTCATGGCACAGCCTGTCCTCATGGCACCATGCAAAGCAGGTCTTGCAGCTTGAAATCCAGACAGAGAACACCAAGGGCTATGGAGAGTTATTATATTTACAAGCTGACTGGTGCCTATATCAAAATATCTCATTATCATTCATAGCCTAGAAAGGTCCAAGCATATAATCTATCACTTATTTTTTAGGGCTATCTAATTACATTCAAAATAATTTATGATTAAATATTTATTGCCCAGCTACTCCTCGTATCGTAACAGCTCAGTAGGCAATGAGTAACAGTGTGCACACTTCAGAGAGGAAAGCTCCTGCCATATGTGGAGTTCCTAACCAAACACATTTGTATTGTTCAGTGCTAATGGTTATGTCTCCTCATCCTGGAAGGAAACTGAGCTTTCCCTTTCAATACCGTGAGCAAGCACATTAAGGGGAACAAAAGCATGGTCCTCAGGAGGGATTCTGCACTGCATTTTTGCTCCATAAATTTCTGCATTGAACAGAACAGATGCCACTGTCTGTGGATTGCACAGCTTTTAAATACTGCACTGAGTAATTTAGCCAGAGCTGTAATGGCTGCATTAAAAAATTCTTCAATAAACGATCATATAAACTTGGCTATGAGATAATTTTCCTTCTCCAAGAAGAGTGAGAAATAGAAAAACTAAAAATAAAACAGTTGCCTGTGAATCATATGAATTGGAAGTACAAAATAGGGATATTTCCCAAGCAAATATTACTTGGCAAAGTGCAGTGAAATTGTCTGTTCCCTGAGGCACTGTGCCATGGCTGCTGCCCCATGGTCATGCNCCTTCAATGAAAAGCTCCAGTTGAAATGTCCTTAATTTAGCAAGGAGTTCTTTGCTTGAACTTCATGGGTCTAATGCAGTAAAGGGATTAGCTTCATCTCTTTATGCAGAGCTCCTCCTCTGAGACAAGTCAAGAGCACTGGGTCAAGCTCAAAATACAATTTGTATTTTTCAGTCCTGAATTGAAAGATGTTCTCAAGGTGAGGTAAAGGGCAATTGAGTTTGAGAAAAAAAATATATGACAAAAAAAGCAAAGAGTAGTTCTCATGGCACAGCCTGTCCTCATGGCACCATGCAAAGCAGGTCTTGCAGCTGGAGCAGCAGTTGAAATCCAGACAGAGAACGCCAAGGGCTATGGAGAGTTATTATATTTACAAGCTGACTGGTGCCTATATCAAAATATCTCATTATCATTCATAGCCTAGAAAGGTCCAAGCATATAATCTATCACTTATTTTTTAGGGCTATCTAATTACATTCAAAATAATTTATGATTAAATATTTATTGCCCAGCTACTCCTCGTATCGTAACAGCTCAGTAGGCAATGAGTAACAGTGTGCACACTTCAGAGAGGAAAGCTCCTGCCATATGTGGAGTTCCTAACCAAACACATTTGTATTGTTCAGTGCTAATGGTTATGTCTCCTCATCCTGGAAGGAAACTGAGCTTTCCCTTTCAATACCGTGAGCAAGCACATTAAGGGGAACAAAAGCATGGTCCTCAGGAGGGATTCTGCACTGCATTTTTGCTCCATAAATTTCTGCATTGAACAGAACAGATGCCACTGTCTGTGGATTGCACAGCTTTTAAATACTGCACTGAGTAATTTAGCCAGAGCTGTAATGGCTGCATTAAAAAATTCTTCAATAAACGATCATATAAACTTGGCTATGAGATAATTTTCCTTCTCCAAGAAGAGTGAGAAATAGAAAAACTAAAAATAAAACAGTTGCCTGTGAATCATATGAATTGGAAGTACAAAATAGGGATATTTCCCAAGCAAATATTACTTGGCAAAGTGCAGTGAAATTGTCTGTTCCCTGAGGCACTGTGCCATGGCTGCTGCCCCATGGTCATGCCCTTAGAGGCCCCAAGAGGGAAGGTATTTAATTATTTTCAGAGCACAATCCCTTTCTTGCAGCTCATGAAGACCGAATCTTGTGCCTAGGATTTGAATGTCTCGTCCTTCACTTTAGTTAAAATGTAAAACTAGCCTTGATTTAGATTGTTGAGCCCCAGTTTCAGCTGGATGGGCAGGATCTTTGATAGCATTTTATGTCTCCTGATATCAGCCTGACTTCTGCTGCTGTGTCAGTAAGTCATTGTAAATAATCATCCTCAGGCATTTCATTTTTCTGAAGCAATGCCTGGTATAAGACATTTGTTTGTCCTGTCAATGTCATGTTTGTGTCAAGCAATGGGCAAGATATTACTGAAAGGAGAATTAAGCACTTACCTCTGGAATTATAACCAGTCCAAATATTAACCCAAAAAGGACAAGATTTACTCCATACATCCACCGCAGAAATATGAAGTAGGAAGCAACAGAGGAGCCAAAGTGACCTTAAGGCAGAAGACATTTAATGGTTAGGAGTTTAGGAGTGTTAAACTGTCCTCAGCAACCCTCCCCATCACGTTTCCCATGGGCCTCCCAACAGTGCCCACAACTGATGGAGAGGGCAGCACCTGGAGCTACCAGGGGTGTGTGCTTCTTGTTTGGCACTGATGCCCAGGGCGAGTTGAGATTATGAACCAGTAAGCTGGAACATTGTATGAAGACAAAGCTATCTTACAAAATGTCACACTGACACCACACAGCAACTTCAACTTACTTTCCACTTCCTTTATCTTCATCTCCCAGGGAATGCACTGAGTTTTAAAATTTTCAAAGTCTCTCTTAAATTTCACCCATTTCTGAAATGAGACAACATTGCAGTGAGCAGTGAGAGGTGTGAAAAGGGGGTCTGCTCGGAAGCAGGGCTTTCTAATATCAGAGTTCGGCAGCATGGTTAGGTGTGGGTGTAAAGTCCAAAGCAGGATCTCTGGTCTGAGTCTTATCTTTTGGGCTATTTCAGAAACTCCCTTCAATCCAAAATCCCCCCACTCCCAAGTGTTCACATTTATGATTTGAGTTTTAAGAGTTTTGACAATTCCAGGCTTTTGGAAAGCTGCAGTTGTGCTATGGATTCATCAGATTATATAGGGGTGGAAAATCCACACCTGGCTCTGGATTGAAAGAATTGGTTCAAAAAAACCTCTATTTAAAACAAAATTTAATTTGACGAAACACTGAGCCTGAATCTTTCCTCACCAGGCCAGCAGCTAAACTCCCACTGATTTCATAATCTCAAGTCTGGCTCTGTTTTGCACTTCTCAATGTGATCTCCATGACAACATGCAACTTGGCTACCAACTTCAGTCTCAAAACACAGCCATCATTCTCCCTGTTCTCCTCATCACTGGAGAAGATGAAATTTTACAGGACTAGGGATCGTGCAAGAGTCTGGCAGAGCCTCTTTTCCCTTTAGGGGCACCTTTTCTCACAGATCAAAGTTTTGGAGATTGCAACAAGAAAGCCATGGTTTTCCCTGCTCCTGCAAACCCTCCCTTGCTTCAGGGAAGGTCACAATGAGGTTCAGGTTGGGGTAAATTTCCCCCTGTTTTTTCTGCAATAGTCACAGATTTGAAGCCAGCTAGTATTTTTTTGAACGTAAGCAGGAAGTTTTATTCTGACTTCCTTGCACCTCTTTCGCCAAATAGAGGTCAATAAACCAAAGTATTTGCTGCATACATAATTGACTATTGTGGCAGGACATGTCTACTCCCTCTCTCTACCACAGGTGGTTGGTGCATATGCAAGAGAGAATTTGGGCAGGTCACAGGCCCAGCATGGGACATCCCTGGCACCAAAAGGGCTCAGGCCCTCAGCTAACAATCAACATCTTAGTCTGGAAGGAAAGTGTGGGAAGAGATGAAAGAAATATTCTTGACCAAAAGACATGGTTCTTATGTGCATAAAAGCCCACACAGTTATCACAGAAGCAGAAGTCTCTTACACACCTCTTCGAGAATGTGTAAGATTTCTCCCCAAAGCTGGATGCAGTTTTGAGGTTACTTTTCCAGGAATTGAGAGAAAGGACTTCAATGTGTACTCCATCAGGAATTGGATGGTAAGAAAGATTTGATCGTAAATTATAATATTTCTCAGCTAGCTGTAAATTTAATGGTACTTTTAACCCCACGTGTATAGTACAAGTATCCCTTTTGTCTTATCCCTGTGTAGTAACAGTCTGTTTTAAGTCTTATGTCTGTTAGTTTTGTGTCTATAAATAGATAATCCATTTTATAATAGACCAAATCAGCCATTATTAAAGAGTTTGAAAATAAGAGTGGATCTCCAGGGAGCTGGCCACCTCAGTATAGCTACTGCCTGCTGCCAGAGGCCTGGGCAGAAGACAGGAGCTGATTTAAACCTACATCATCCATTCATAACAAGTATCCAAGCCTTTTCCCGACATCGCCGTAGCACTTACCTTTGCCATCATCATCTTATATGCGTACAACTTTTTGCCCTTTCCTTTTCCCAGAGCTCCTTCAAACTTCTCTACAAAATCTTGTGCCTCCCTGATCGGAAAATAAACAAGCAGATTATTAAAACAGCAAAGGAGACTTTAGCTTTTCACCTCTGCCTGCACCAGTGGCAGCAAAGCAACAAAGGTGGGGACTTGGTGTCTCCTCACACCTGCTCCCTGCTGGTGCTGTTGCTGTGCCATGTAGAGCTCAGACACCCACCCAAGCCCCCAAAGCACTCATGTTCATGTAGAGATGTGCCCCAAATCTTGCTCCACACTTCTCCATGGGTGAAAACTAAAAGCCTGCCCATTTCTCTCTCTGCAGAGCTCTCCCAGCCTGAAGGCCTGTAATAACTTCTCTCTCCTGATGCATTGGTCAAGAAGAAAATAACATTGCCTAGTGAAATAAACTCCAAGATGATGCAGAATTTCCCTCCCTAGATAAATATCAGAGATGTGAAAATGCCCCAAAGGAGTAATCTCAGTGCCAGAGGAATGAGTGTACACTAGTCAGGAGTAAAATCAAGCTGGGAAATGAAATTAGTTTTACCATAGGATTTCTAAGGGAAATACAGAGAAAATAGTCTAGGTAGATGCTGTTATGCTGAGTATGCTTAGCTTGTGAATAAAATTATATTGTATACTGGCGTTATCAATGAAAAGAGATTAAATTTCAGGAGCTGGGAGATTTTTTTCCGTCCCAAGCCTGTGAGAAAGGCAAACTTCCACTTGGTATAAATAGTTGTCTTGTTCAGCCTGTAACCTTAGGAAAATCACCTGTAACTTCATTTGAAAACCTGAAGTGAGATTTCTAAGTCTTGAACATATTGTTTCACTCTCTTTGTGTTTTATACCCCTCATCTGTGCAATGGGGCTAATAATTTCTTGTCTCAGGTTTGAGTTTGTGCAACCAAAAATAACTAACAAATGTACAGCATGTCAAGAGCCTTCTTGGAGAGCCCTGCACAAGCAATGCAACAGTTTTGTTTAGGTTCATTAGTAGGTAATAATGATTGCTATAATTCAGGAATAAGACGAAGCTACAGAGGTACATAATCAAACATGACCCTAAGTAGAATTTTAGTCAGGATCCTATACCACAGGGAAAAAATGCATCAGAAATAACTCTGTTTTGCTCTTCTTTTTCTTTTCTTGCAGAAATTTTGGATTTTAGGGTCATAAGGATTTACTTGTTATGATTCAGGCTCATAGCATGCCTGTGAGGTAGAAAAGCTGCTTTAATACAGTTTCCCTCTTATAGATCTTTATCCAGATTTTCAGAAGTAATTGTCAGAGTTCACAATTCCTGATTTTATTGGAAGATGGACAGATCTTGGGCTTCAGGGCATAAAAGAGAAAAGCAGAGACACATGGTGGCTGCCAGCCCTCACAGCACAGTCCCTGCGGCTCTGAGCAACCTCTCAGCAAACACGGAGCAGGGGCATCACCACTCCCTGTAGGGATGTCCATGCTTTGCAATGCTATTTTGAAACCTCTCCTGATAGAAAGGGGTTTCAGAGGATCCTTAACCAGTAGAGCTGGGAGCTGAATAATTGCCCTGATATGGGAATGGTTTGTTATGGGCCATTCCTTGTCGGCCCATTGGTTTTCATTTCCCTGGTCTGTCCTGCCCCACTGTCCCCCACTGCCCTGCGCTAAGGGGTCTCTGCTGCTGCCTGAGTTATCCCCACCTTCATCAGGGGCTGTGTGGCAGAATTATCTTTGCTCCATAAGCCTCTGCGAATAATACAGCATTTTTCCAAGCAGGCCCATCTCAGGGCTGTGCAGCAACAGGGCACTGTGCTGCTCTGATTTCTGTCTGACAAAAGACATGAATAAGCAAGCCAGGGTACGGAGTTTGCTTTAACAAATAGCCTGACAGTAGTGAGTCATTTGATTTTAAATACGAGGGTAGAATGACCTGGCCACGGGTATCAGTTGAACAGATTTGCACTTCGCCAGTTCTTTGGTTACAGATGCTGAAAATCAGATTCCACATTCTGATCGTTTGAACCCAGACAGGCTGGCCAGGTCCTGCCAGTCACTTTTTCTGATGCTGCAGGATTACAGCAGCAGCAACTATGTAATTTCAAGGAAAGACAAAGTGCATCTGACAACAGTCAGGAGAGACCCCAGGAGTGGGGGTTCCCATTTGAATGGGTACCTGAGCACCGAGAGCTTCTTCACCATCCTCCAGGGCTTGTTCCTCATGGTGGAAATCAATTTTTTCTTTTGCTCCACCTGCTCCTTCAGCATTGCGAGCTCTTCCTCTGACAGTGACTCCTCGTCAGATGAGTTGGAGGAAGCAGAAGAAGTACTGGAAGAGACACAAAATAAAGGACACAAAAACTCACAGGGGTTAGAGGGAAGGCCTTGCTTGGGGTAGGCAGGGTGCCTCCGGCCCTGGGGATCCCACTCCAAAGTGGGCACAGTGCCTCAACCTCCCCTGGCTCAGTGCCACACCAGTGCCATTCACATTCAGAGTAGGGTTGTTTCCAACCAGGACAATGAGGATGCATTTGTGCCCCTCTACAATTCACTCAGTGTCATGCTTTGGACCACACTTCAGCTATAAAAGGAATGCCTACAGCTACCAGGGCTACAGTTGGCTCCAGGGAAATGGTTTTCACGCCTTCAGAAAAAAATGGTATGGGGATATGGGGAGAAGTCAAAGGTTGGGACAAACGAGATTTGGAAGAGGAAGAGACTTGAAAACATAGAGGATTCATTTTCACTGGAATGTTTCTGTAGACGAACCAAAAAAACATGTCCACATCCGAATTTCTCAAGGTACCTTCCTTGGGGGTGCTTTACCACCCCAGGCTGTAGGTACTATCACTCCACTACATGCATAGACCTGGTCCTGGCTGAGAAATGATAATGACTTGGAAACAGTTTGGTTGTGTGTCATTTTACACTGGTTTCCCCGTTGTATCTCCTTTAGGAGTGCAGGAACTTATTTGCAGGTTATTGGTTTTGCCATTCTGATCTGTATGCCACTGGCATGTCAATATTGCTGCCAGTCTGAACGAGGCACCATAGTCAGGGGTTGTTCAACTACCTGTTTTTCCTGTCTTTCTTCTGTTTGTTCTCTCCCTCCTTCCCTCTCTTGGTTGTTTTCTTTTCTTTGTTTTCTGATTCCTTTTGATCTTTTGTAGGAGCCGTTTTGCCTCTGTCTTTCTTCTGGCTTCTTTCCTCTCTTGCATTTTTTCCATCTCTGTTTTTCCTCTGGTAGTTTTTTCTCCTAGAAGCTCTGTTTTGTTGGCTGCCATTGTCTTCCTCTTTGCTCTCATCTTCTTCTTTTTCTTCTTTTTCTTCTTTGTCTTTCTCTTGCTTTTTGCTTTGAAGTCTGCTTGCTCTGCCAGTTTCCCTGAGGGGTTGTTTGTTAGTTGTCTTGTCCTTTCCTTCATCTTCTGCAAGTGATAAAAAAAACAATTACATTGGGAAATCTGTGCTGGCAGAATAAAGATTCATCAGAAAAGCATGGGCAGCCAGGACACCTGATGCAAACCCTGGAAAATTCAAAGAACAGGTGCCTGTTGATCTCGATGGGCTTTGTGTTATGCCCTGTCCAAGAACCGGGTGTAACATTT
This sequence comes from Vireo altiloquus, assembly GCA_013396875.1. Taxonomy (NCBI): domain Eukaryota; kingdom Metazoa; phylum Chordata; class Aves; order Passeriformes; family Vireonidae; genus Vireo; species Vireo altiloquus. The sequence continues at coordinate 282,425 of VZRF01011044.1, forward strand.
TGGTCATGCAACTCCTATTTAAGACAGCGTGATTTAGCACACCAGTGACTTATATGTGATCATAAGAAAATTGGAAATGAGTTAAAAATGCAAAAGCCCATCCATCAGACAGCACAGATAGATGTCTCCCTGACCTGTAAATACACCAGAACAAAGGAAACAGAAACTGCAGTCTGTTATACAATGAGTAGTTTGCTTGTTGATGTGATGTCCTTGAAAGATGTTTACTTTTCAAGGCTGGGAATGGAGTTCTCCTATTTATAGACAGAAAAGGTACAGCACAGGCAGTATCTGGTTTTGTTTCTCTGAGTTTTCTTTTATATTGGACGGTCTATACTGAGAGAAGAAAAGAGCAGATAGTCTGTATTGAGAGATAGAAAAAGACCAGAGGCACATTTCATTCTTACTGGTATTGCAAACTAAAAACCTCTTTTTCCAGAAGCGATTCCAGCTTAAGGGACTGAAATGGAGCACGATTTAATTGCAGAATATTATGGAAAGGGGAAAAAAATTTCAAAAACCCCCAAGTCTCTCCATCTCTTTCACAACCAAGTCTATTATAATCAAGAGAAAGTTTTCCAGAGTATTCTGGCTTCCAAGTTTCCAAAATTTCTAGCTGATGAAGGTAAAGAGCTGGAGATACTGTAACGGAAGAAGGATATCGTGGTGGAATGGGATCCAGAGTGCAAACTGAGGAGCCTAAAAGGTGAGAAAAATAGAAGCAAAAAAGAATCTGAGCATTTGCATTTTTGGTTTTGTGAAAAGCTGGAAATTATTGACAAGCAAAGAGTTTCTGCTTGTTAGTGGTAAAAAATTAGCAGGCAGTGGTTGTCACATTTGGCACTGGAAATGAGAAGAAGCTTCCACCTATTTCTCAGGAGCCATTAGGCAGGTTTCAGTTATTACATAATGGTCAATCTAAACTGAATTTTGGCCAATCATCTAGGTCAAAGGAGCACCTGCGCTCTTCAGGAAAATATTCATTTTGGACAGCCAATGATCTAGCATTTTTATTATTTGCCACCTATCAAGTATTAGGTTAAATGTGAAGCATTCATTTGTTACCTTTATCTTACTGCCTCTTTTTGCCTATATGGAAAAGGTGGACATGATTTTTTTTTAATTAAATCCCAGTAGTTTGCTGTTTACTTTCTTGTATTCTATGAGTAATACAAACACAGTTGTGAACTGGTTTTGCAGTAGCAGCTACATTTGTAGCTATCCAGCGCTGCTATGATCTTACCTCTTAGCTCTCTCGCTTTAGTTATACTCTACACGCAGAGTTAAAAGTGTTTTTCGTCCTGTCATGGGCTTTTCTTGATCTCTGTCACAGTCATAAGCCTCCCTTCAATCCATTTTCATTATTTTCTTCTTGTGGCCATGGTTAATCAAGATCTCAGTGTATTATGGTCTAAGCGTTACGGGGAGGGCAAGCAGGATCTCAGTAGAGTGAAAAGCAGTCCCAGCCCTGCACAGGGTGATGTTTTACCACAGTGCCTGATTTACTAGGGGCTGACTCCCAAGGGATGTGGGCTCTGACAGCCTCCCACTCTGGGAACATGGATAAAAGAGGACAGACTGCTAAGAATGGTGGTTTACATATCACTATTGTAAGCCAAACCTCAAGGGAAAAATCTGCTTACTTACAAGTAGCTCATGAAAGAGTTTGAGTTGCAGAGCAAGCCACAAGTCACAAGTCAGAAAGAAAAAGAAAAGGTATTGCCTCTTGTATTTCAAGCAAGACCACATTTGTTAATCTCTACATTACCTTCACTCTCTGTGTCAGTTTCGACTTGTCCATCAAATTCTATTCCGGCTGCAAAAGAAAGAACAAAGTGTAATTGCATTTGTTGCTGGAATTTACACAAGTGTTGCTTTACACAGCTAACCCTTAAGTTCCAGCTGAGCTTGGCAGAAAGTCCCTTATTGATTATACATTATATTCTTTCCCTACAGTGGTGCTCTTAATATTTACTTTAGTCTGGCAGACTGAAGTTCCCTGCCCAAGCAAACTGAAATTGTATGCTCTTTTAGAGGCGCAAAATGTTGTGCTTGGGAAGCCCCAAGAGGTTCAGTCAAGTATTTGGCAGCGTGCGAGCAGAAAAGATCTCACAGTGGTACCCACCATCTTCCAGGATGACCTGTAGAGTGCTTTTCTTTTTCTTCCCCATGGCAGCCTGCCGTGTATCGCACAGACGCCGTGGCTGCTGCGCTGCACACACACCCCAGTCATACACAGGTTACTCTCTCTTCCAGGGCCCATGTGCTTGTCTCCTTGGCATTGCAGACAGACAGGCCCGTCCAGCCGTCGGTGACCTCTTGCTCGCCAGCCATGAGGACAGGGAGGGGTGGGAGAGGCAGGGAAAACCTGGGCTCTGACTCTGCCCACCCAAACGCTCTCCCTTCTTCTCCCTTCTCCCCGTGAAAAAAGCACCTGTTGGCATTACATTGCATTTCATTATTTAAACATGAAGGAAAGCCCTTTGGTGGGCACTTGGTGGTGTCGTATGAAACACAGACACAAGTCACGTCTGGTTCTGACATAAGCATGTGGCTGGAGGCTTTCAAAGGATCAATTTTCTTAATGCCATATTCTTTACTGACCTGAGTCAATCTGTGTAACCCCGTTAGTCATTGTCTTGCATCTTATTAAATCTCTCAGCCAGCGCCCCTCGGGACACAGCTGTGGGTCACCTTTTATCCTCCATTCGTGTCCCTTGGAGGGGACTCATGAGCTAATAGATGCAGCAAGGAGTCAGGAGTCAGGATACCAGCATCTCTCTTTCCTTTGCTCCTCTATTCTGTGTGACCTTTGCATACTCATTGCGCTTGCTGGTAAAATAGGATAGATTTTCCTTCTAGGTGCTCTGAGGCTTAATTAATTAATGTGAGACCCTCATTTGGAAGGTCCTTTAGTACCACTAAGTATTGTATTGCATGCTGCAGCTTGCTGTTTTTCAGTGGGCCAAGAATAGGTTTGTCTGAGCAGCTTCCAGAGTAAAACCTGCACCGTCTGCCTCAGCTGTAGCCTCCTCAGAGGGCATCCGAGGGTGCATCCCCAGTGCAGGGTTTCTCTTGGTTTCCCAAAAACAGAGCTTACCCTCACACCATCTACAAAACATGCTGCAGACCCTTGGCTTGCACAGTGCCCCTCGGGGACCTGCCATAATGACCTTTTTTCCAGGGATTAACAGGGAGAGTGTTAATTCCTCCCTTCCCTCCCAAAAGAGAGGCATGTTGTGGAGATCAACATGCTGAGCTTGAGGCTGCCACTGCCACTGACTTGTGCCAATGGCTCCTGCTTTGGATCAGGTGTAGTGACTGAGGAGGTGCCTGCCTGAACCTCTCTGCTGCTTTTCGCTCACTGAATTTGGGTCCAAGGGCACCTTTCAAGTACTTTAAGTCAAATCCCATGGATTGTTTGATCTATGTTTGACTTTAGCTCAGCTCTCCTGAGCTTAATACATAATGTATGGTATATGCCCATACATTATTAACAGCCCTAACCCTACAAGTTCATTGCACAGGGCATTTTCACTGAGTGTTCCCCACACCAGTGCCTGACTGGATCTGAAGACAGTGATAGTGCCTTTTGAAGGTCTTCCCAGTGAATGAATTTCACCTGTAACTCTATATATTGATGTGGTTTGTTTCCAATGTGATGGCTAGGTCAATGAATTAATATTGCGCCAGGAGAATAGGAGAAATTCCCAGCTGTTGGAGGCTACTGGAACAGATTTTCTGCAAGATACTTCAGTTGCCTGAGCCCCAAGCTTCTCTTTCCCAACAGAGGATCTAGGGACCCTCTAGTTAAATGAAGATCAAGTTTCTGAAGAATCCTGTAGCAGGAGGCAAAAGGGCTGTGGATGCTCATCACACCTAAGCCTCCACCCCTCCAATACTCTTCTCAGTGATAACACTGATTCCATGCTTCACAGAATCACAGAATGGTTTGGGCAAGAAGTGACCTTTAAAGGCCATCTGTTCCAACTCCACTGCATGAGCAGGGACATCTTCAACTGGACCAGGTTACTCAGAGACCTGTCCAAGCTGACCTTGACTGTTTCCAGGGAGGAGGCATCCATCAACTCCTTAGGCAACCTGTGCCAGTGTCTAACCACCCTCATTGTCAAAAAACTTCCTCTTTGTATCTAATCTAAATTGACCCTCTTTTAGTTTAAAAACATTACCCTTTGTCCTTTCATGGACCTTACCTTTTCTTTTCCACCAAGGCAGGCTCAGATGCTTTTTGCATGTTCAAGGTCTGCTTATGTGAGCATCTCATTGGCAGAGTTGAGTGTCCTGGTTTCTACCCCACCAGAGAGCCACTGATTCACCCATAATCTGCTCTGGAGCTGGGACAGCTGCAGGCTTCAAGCCTGCTGGTGCCACTTGGCATACCCATAGAATATATGGGTATTCCATAATAACCAAGTACGTGATTTTGAAAAATTATGGGGACTGCAAATTCATTTTACTACCAAAATGTGTGTCCAGGTAATATCTCTGTTTCCTGCCCTGAGCTGAAGCCTCTGCTCTTTGATTTTACAATCTGTTCACAGCAGTGGGGGCAAGGTGTGGTGTTTCCACAGCCATCACAGAGGCCCTGGGCACCCCTTGCCACATGGGGAGATAAGGCTGTTGTTCTCTCACAGTGGGGGTGGCTGGTGAGGGGTGCCAGTGCATGGGACAGAGCAGGAGTGGGGGCTGTTTTACACAGCTCCCATGAAGCAGCATGTCACTATGGATGTATGTATTTGCAATAAGCTCTGCTTGGCTGCTTGCTCCCCTGTACATACACTGCCAAATGTAGAAGGACTGGCCATGAAAAAATTGTACTATTACAGGCTGGGTGGCAGCATTTCATTCTTGCAAAGGTAGGGACCTTTATTTTTTGCACTTCTGACTCCACTGGACTCCATCCCATGGAGAGGAGGGAGTTGCACAATGCCTGGCAATTATGTCCTAATGAAGAGTGTTACTAAAACGCCTGCCCAAGAACTTACCCCTAAGAAGAAATCCCTAAATTATATTTCCAACTCAGCCTGTGGTGCAACAGACCCTTTGTATGTGATATGCTGCTCCCTTTGCCTTAGAGTCTCAGGAGAAATAAATAACCTCCTCCATCTGATGCTGTCTGACTCCTCTGGAAGTGATGGTCCCCCTGAGGCTGAGCATGATGAGAAAGCATGGAATCTTTATTCTTTGTGGTACATGTCCTTGGGGGAACTTCTGGCAGACTTGCAGAACCACTGTCACTTTTGAGGTGGACCAGGCAGTGCTAGAGGCTGTGATGCAGGAGAAGGCTGGGCAGAAGAGCCTGGGGAGGAGAGGAGTGGGATTCAGTGCAACAAAGTGGTGTCATGAAAGCTGAGACCAAGAAAAAGTGCAAAATGGCTAGGTTGTCTTGCCAGACTTGCTTGCCTTGTTTTTTGGTAAGTGCAGAGAGATCTGCGATTTCCCCCCAGAATTAGGCTGGTGGAGATCTTGCTGTACCTCCAGGCGGGTTTTACTTGCATGATAGTCTGCTTGTAGTTTGTGGGCACTGAATAGCATTGGTCACAGAAAAAAAGATACTGTAACACGGAATTATTCATGAGGAAAAAAACTTATGTGGGATATGGAAACTGACTTCTCTGTTCACGGAGGATTTTTCAGACATCTCTGTGTCTGGGAGAAAAACTTTTCCCACACAGCAGCGAGAACAGCACGAAAAAACAAATTGATAAGAACACTTGTTATGAATACTTTCTTTGTATTTTCTCAGGGTGTTGTTGCTTTGGCCAATGGAAACTGTACCTTGCACAGTTTTCTCACAATGCTGTTAACACACTTACTGCGTGCATCTCGAGAGAGAGAGATCTCTTTGCTCTTTGCATTTTGCTTTTGCCTTTGCATGAATAAAAGATCTTTGCCTTCTGATACTTCTAAGAATAAACTTTTCCTTTGTTGCAATCACCTAACTAGAGGCTGGACAGCAACACTGGGATATTCTACAAAATGCTGTGTGTGAAGTAAGAAAAATGTACTTCACATCCTTTTGACTACCTGCCCATCTTTGATGGTAGAAGGTTCTCCATTAGAGGAAAAACATACACAAAAGTGTTACAGCAAGGCCCAGCATGGCAGGCCTGGGAGAGCAGTAAGATGCCTCAGGGGCTGTGGGGGAGGTGGCACATGAGGGCTTCCCAGGTCTCTGTGAGTCCATCAAACAGATGGCAGATCTGTGCCGGGCTTGAGGAATCCATCAGCAGTTCTTCAGCACCAAGCACACCACCATCCTCACCTTATGAGCCTGATTTTCCTAAGAGGATAAAGCGTCTTCTGGGGTTTAGGATTTCTTAGGATTATAGACTGGAGGGAGGAGATTAATAGATGAGTCTTTTACCTCTTGAGTTATTCCACACAAGGTGTGAATAAGTAATGCACAGCCACGAATCCAACTATTACTTATGTAAATGACATGTGTATGCAATTTACAGAGTTGTAGCACTAATATTTTGTACTGTACTATTTAGTATTTTTTTCCTCACACTGGTGATGACTGTCATTATATAATTTGGCACTTTTGACTTTTAGCATACGAGGACATTGGGTGTCTCACACACGCCCAAGTGTTAAATAAAAAACAGTTGTGTTATGGAGAGAGGGTAACTGAATCCTGGAAGCACATACAACATACTTGTAAATGCTTAATGAGCTAGTGTTTCTTCCTTTCTTGCTTTCTGATTAACATAGGGCTTTAGCTAATTAATCCATGGATTACATTTATTCAATATTCATCTCATCTATAAGTAATCTTTACTTGAGAAGGTTTTCAAGCAATAATAATAATACTTAATCTGTGTGTGGATATTTTGATGAGGACCTAAGAATTGAGAATTGCCAGAGCCGATTTTAATGATATATCTGAGAGAGACATTTGAAAGTGAGAGATCACTTCTAAACACTTACTTGGAACTGTTAGAGAAAACTAAAGACTGTTAAAGAAAACTTTTTAAAAAACCCAAGCCAACCATAATCATGTTTTCCGGGGTCTCTCAGGCATGCTTCATAAAACTGTATTCAGCTCAGCTGTGATCCAGCCTGACTTTTGACCATATCTGAGTTTAACTTAGCAAAACCAAATTTCTTACGAAGCCATGAAAATCCACCAGGGGCTACATGCTAACCTGAGCATACATCTATGCAGAGGTCATCCTTGCCCTCACGTAATCTCTGCAATTCTGCAGTTTTATTCTGTACTTTTGCCCTGACAGCAGCATGGAAATACTCAGCAAGTAAGGACTCACCTGCAGCATTCACTGCAAACACGTGGAAAGAAAGCCTCATTATTTTAACATAATCTGGGGAAAAAATATCTTAGCTCTTTGCACGCTTTGAAAATAACCCTCTGGCTCCCATAGAAAAGAGTAGGTCTGGACTGTGGCTAAAGGCAGCAAACTGGTGCCAAAGACATGCCCTATGCTGTTTGTTCAGGGTGGGCATTAGCTGCATGTAAGGATGATGAAGTCCCACTGGAAGAAGTTGTGCAAGACTAATCTTGTGGGGTTGGGGAGGCTCAAGTCAGTGCCTTGTTATCTCATACTTTGCCCATGAAAAGGAGCTTTATCTGTTTAATCCCAACCAACCCAGAGTGGGGAGCACAAGGTCCTCAGAGATGTAACTATTGCTTTTTTATTACTTTCCTGCTATTATTTCATAACCTTGAGACACAGCTGGGGATTTGCTGTGAAGGAACACAAGCTCTGTACACGCCATTAGCCTGTTTTAGCTGAGGAACTGCCACAGCACTGCTAATTCAGGTGCCCTGTCAGGAAGAATAAAACCAAGATGGGGAGGATGTGCACTGGCAGGTCCTGGAGGTGTGCTGGCTCACTGAGACATCTTGGAATGTCAGATCAATCATAGGACAGAGCCCCTCAGTCTTCCATAGTCTTCCACCGATTCTTGTCCTGTAGGAACCAGTAAAGATTTTTTTTTTTTTTAAAGATGCTCATATTGCCCAGCTGTGTAGGAATGGAGCACCCTTTTGCAGCAGCCTTGTGGGAAACACTGCAGTTATTAAGAACCCAGATTAATGCAAAACACAAGCCAATATCTGCCAGCTCAGTGCCATCTTCACCAACTCCATGCCTCAGGCTAAGCACATGCTTGGAGTCACCCTGGATCCAGGTGAGCTTGTCAGTGTGCCCCAACACAAAATAAAGGTGTTTAGCAGTGGTGCTGCTCAGATGGTGTGTGTTGCCCCTGTATCATCTCTCCTCATTGCTGATATTTTTGGGGCAGGCTTTGAAGAAAATAGGCTCTTGGTCATCCAAAAAATGGTGTGTGCATCATGGTCCTTTGAACCTTGCACTGCACGAGTAACTAAGTGGCATTGGAAAAACTGTTTTGATTTCTAACCAGATATAGACACCCTTACTCAACTTCCACGCTCCTTTTAGGGAATGGAGGCAACACAAGATTCTTGCCAATGCATTACTCCATTTATGCAGAGTAAATGAAATCCAAAAATGAAGTTCTCGTGACATTTCCAAGGACAGGAAGAGAAAGTTATTAAAACAACAAACTTCTGGACTAATCTCAAGCATGGAATGAGTCAACAGATTCATGCAGGACTTAAATGGAGAATGATTTTGTCATAAAGGATTTATATGAAAAGACTTGTTTAGAGAATGTATGTGCAAAACCAAGAAGAAAGTATACTTTTTGCTCAGATTCTGAGGTAGGAGAGTTTTTTTGGAGGAACATTTTTGCTGGGCTCTTTTCCTACCTTATACTCCTGCTATTAGGCAGGAAAACTTCAGCATGGTCCCCTCAGCTTTGTAGGAGGTGCCTGAAAGGACATAAATGAGGGTCATAGCATGATAAGATCCCAAGAAGAACACCCTTCACAGGAGTTGAGCCTTTTTTATTGACTCCTGTCCAGCCTCTCTGGACACAGAGGGGTTGCTGCTGCTGGATTTCCCCTTCTATTTTTTTCTGGATCTGAAAGGATTTCTGTGGGCAAAAAAACCCACTACTTTTCTAGAATCTCTTTGCCTGAAAAGCAGCTTTTTTTTTTCTTTTATCTAGGAATCGGAGAGAAAGCTGCCTGACAATCCAGTCATGGCAGGAGGATCCTGCATGCTTTAACATCTTTCTAAAAGCTCCCAGAGAAGCTCTGCCTTCATTTGCAGGAGCCAGACTCTCTGCTGCTACAAACTCTTAAAGCTTCACTGACTTCCATGAGGATTTGACAAGTCACACCAGCCACGGGTTTCTGCCAAACAGCCCCAGGGCTTCTGCTGGATTATAGGCTCAGAGGTGCACAGGATTTTGAGGGGCTTCCCCATAATGCTCTTTCAGAATCAGATGGTCCCTGTGAAGGTTCCTTTTTGTGTCAGAGAAGAAGTGGTAGCAGGGTGACTGGAAGTCAGAACTAGTTTAAATGATATCAAGGCCCTCTGCATGGTTGATTTATGCCGGATAAAAAAGTCCAAACCCATGAGCTACTGTGCCATTGTTGGAAATGTAAATCCATATTAATGAAACATCTTGGATTATTTCTTTTTATTAGGTTTTCCAGTAAGTTTTTAAAAATAATAAATTGCAGCATCATGGTGGAGGACAGAAGTCACATAACATGAGAGATAGCTGAGATAAAAGAGGACCAATTTGTTTGGGGAAGAGGACTGCAATGATTTGGCATCCTAAGGGATCCTTTCAGTACATTTATCTCACAGTACAGTAACCTGTAATCCTTTTCCCCAGTGTCACTGTGATGAACAGTTTCGATGAACAGATACTGCTCACAAGGGTTGTATCCCTCGTCTGCCCCTGTGAAAGCAGGATTGCTTGCCTGTAACCTGCTCCTGGTGTATTCCCAGCCAGCTGAGACCTGGCCCAGCTTGGGAGTGATGTGCAACCAGAGAGAGTTTCAGCCCACAAATGGTTTCTCTACAGGTGGGGAGAGGTGGGATGAGGTGTCAAGGGAAGGGAGAACATTCCAGGGTAATTCCAGTTCGTCTTGTGCAGGATGGCCTCGAGGAGAGCAGGGACAGAGAAGTGGGTGGCTGCCAGGCTCTTATGGTGGAGGGATGGACTGCTGAGTGATGCTCCATGTGATGCCTTAAATGGCTACCTAGAAACAGAGACTAGACAGGAATAAAGGAGGCATTTATTTGAAAGGCCTTCAGATGTACATTTTTGGGCTCTAGAGGCTCCTGCCTCAGTGGATCCCAAAATGGACGACAGGTCACAAGTTCTTCACACTTTTATATCAGCATCAATTCACCAACCAGAACCCAGCCAACGATGGAATTTCCCCAAGCTTGCCCCCCTCTCCCGAAGATGATTGTTTACAGTTCTTGCCCTGAGTGTCCCTGGAGAGCAAGTGAGAGAGGCTTTGTTATGTCTATCTTAGCATGAGAGAACAGCACTTAACAAGCTACAGGAAACTTCAGAGTTACACTAGCAGTGCAGGATTTGAAAAATGTAAAAGTTAAAACCTAAGGCATCACATGCAGCGGAGGTGAGCGAGCCCAGCTGGGTGCAATGGGACCTCCCTCTTGTGGCAGCCCCTCGGCATAGCAAATTCTCCTTTTCAGCTGATTTACCATCTCTTCTGGCAGAGGCAGCACACTTGATAAACGAATGGGGGCTTGCCCTGTCTGAAACTGGTATTTCTTTTCTTTCCTAGCATGCTAATGAGCCAACAGCCAAAGGATTTCCCATGTCAGCCTCATCTGTATTAAAACCTGAAATTGCTACCTTCTGCTCTCCCAGGCAGAATTGGAGCTACAGCCCCCAAAAAAGCAGAAAAGAAGTAAAGAAAGCAAGAGGGATTTGAGGGCTTAAACTTTCATTTGTCCTACATGATTCACATGCCCGGACATTTGTAATACTAATTTCACACTGCATAAGTCCTTAATAGAAGACTTTTTATACTCTATCTTTTTTTTTTTTTTTTTNTTTTTTTTTTTTTTTTTTTTTTTTTTTTTTAGTTTTTTTTCTTTTAAGGACTATTATTAAACATCTTGCTATTGAAAGATCTGTTTTCTTTCTTTTTTTAATTTTTTTTTTAGAGTCGTGTTTCTTGTGTTTAACAGAATAGAGTTGGGGTTGGAATTCCAACTTTGTTAAAAAAAAAACAGGTCAGAAAAATCTCTTAGGACTATTAACCTGAGGAGTTTTCAAAACATTTATCACAATTATCTTTAAGAAGAGCCCCAAACTACTGGGGGAGGGGCTGGGAGAAAATAAACTTCCAGCAGGGTGGGTAATGAGGCATCCATCGCAGCTGAGCTCAGCGAGTCAGCCAGTCTGCACAGGGAGGCTGAGCCTGGGATCTGAGGTCAGTAATTCACCATAATAATAGACAAGTATTCAGAGATGGGGGTAAGGCTATGCACGTGTGTAGAGGTTTATTTTCAAGTTGCTAAGTAATTCACCTGGCTGCAGCCCTGCCATGTAAGCACCTTATGTTAGGCATGGTTGCAGAAACTCCATCAGTCTGAGTCTCTGATGGCACACAAGGCCAGAAATTATATCCTGTTGGTTTCTGGTGTAATTCTACTGATGCTGGAAAGATCTATTTCAGAAGTACCTGAAGCTCTTGTTGAAGAAAAATTCTGGGTTGTCTCTTGAAATTGTTCCAAATTGCTTTGATGATGTCTCATTTTTAAATGTACTACAAATACAATTTAGTATAAAATCTTAAGGCAGCAGGCCAATATGTCTTCAGAAAAATCTCATTAGATTCTCATTAATAAAAAATAGTCCTTAAATTCAGTGGAAAATTTTGTTGTTTAGTCTCATGAACAAATTAAATTTCTAATAAGTAGTGAAGGAATAAAATCACCAACGAGTTACATGCTTTTAAATTATTTCCATGCTTATTATTAAAAATGACTATGTATTATTAAATAGTGACTAAGAAAAATATAATGATAAAGGTCTGTCCTTTGCTAGCCTGGAGTGTGTGGCAGGTATAATTGGCTTATGAGAAGCTATTGTTTTTATCTGGGGTTTATTCAAAGTCACTGTATATCTGCTGGTGTATTTATTCCCTTTAGATGGTTTGTGAGAAGCTCCCTTTGTGTAGAGAAGTAAGAAGAGGGTAATTTGTTCCTATTATTAATAATATGTGTGTACACCTATATATTTGGGATTGTGTTTGTGTGCTGAAACTTCATTGCCAGCATTAATACAGTGTATATTGTAATTAATATAATGTATAATGTAAAACTTATCTGCATTCCTGCATTTCCTACTGTATGGCCATGTGTTTATATGCTTCATGTTCATATTCTTTTGAGCTTACAAATATATACATTGCCTTCATCTTCTGGAAGATTGCAGTTTTGGGTTGGGTAAATCAAGTGTTAAAACTAAAACTGAGCTGGTATGGATGAGGCTTCCAGTACCACAATGAAACTGGATTTTTTGCAAGGTTTTTAAATAAATGTTGAATGCAGGCATGTGCAAGCAACCTTTTCTATCATCTTGGTGTGTGTTACTGTTTGGGAAAATCCATGATCTTTTGGAAGTTGAAAGAGGCTGGCTTCAGGCTGCGAAAACAGTTTCTGGCAAATTCCTAAGGAGTGCTGTGATGTTCACTGGGCAGAGCAGCCTGAATGTCATTGCTGAGCCACTGCTGCTAAACTTGGCTCACCTGGTAGTGTAACAAGGGGAAATTTAGCCTGATGCTTTAAATTTTATCAAGTACGTAATCACTGGCTCAGTTTTTTGGGTTCTTCTCTGATCAGAGTCTTTTATTACAGAATTTGTCACCCTTAAGTGAGTTTGAGATCAGGTGAACTGCATTGCCATGAAGATCCAAATGAGAGGATTTGAAAGATAAGTTATTTAAACAAGACAAAACCTTGCTGATTAAACTATTAATCTCGTGTGTGGAGTGCAGAATGTATTTTGGTTTTTGTTTTTGCCTTAACTACATTGGCCTGCTTCCGAGGCAATTTGTTAGCAAGTGCTCATTTATAGTGTCACTACACACTCGTGCTTTTGACTTAATAACTTGCCTTCTGGTTTGTAGTTGCTTGCTATGACTGCAGGACTCTTGTCAAAATCAGTATTAACTTGTTCCAGCCATGGAAGGGAGAGATCAACTGTATCTATCAAGACCAAATGGACAAAGTCCTGAGAAACCTTTTGCTTAAGGGATTGAACTTGAGACATCCTGAGCTATCCTTAGAGCCTGAACAGTCTTACCTTAAAATATTAACTCACTTGTGAGCTAATGGGAACTGTTCTGTAGGGCATGAATGAGGGGCTGCTAATCTAAACCTTTAATTTGGGCTAGAGTTCTTAATCCCTCCTTTTCCTTGCAAAAAGAATGCAGGGGTTCCTGTGTGACAGAGAGAAATGCTGACTACACCTTCTGTTTCTAGCCTGAAACCTATTCCTGTTTCCCCAGAGCACGAGACTGTTTGTTTTCTTTGGCTTTATAGGAATTTGAAGGGTTTTCTCTAAACCTCATGCCTTTATGAATATGAAAAAGATGTGAAAGGCCTTCATTTTGACCTGCTAAACTCGGAATCCTTCTGGGGTTTGCGTAAGACTCAAATTTTTTATCCTGTTAAGTTATGCTAAAATAATTTTCAGCGTGTGGGATTTTTAGTTGCCAGAATACTGCTGCTCACATATTTTGTATTTCTATAGAGAAATATCAGCAAAACTTGCCCCAGAAAAAATCTAGCTTTATTCTTGTTTTGCTACAGGGAAACTGAATCTGAAGGGTGTTAAACTAGGAGTTCAAGAAGGTTAATGAAGGTCTTCAGCTTTGGTCTTCCAACTCTTAGATTTGTGTTTTACCCACATTTACTTGCAGGTTTTGTGTCTCGCCTTTGGTTTTATGAAAATGTGCTTTTTCTGTTAGAGATTTCTAAGTAGCGCCCAAGTCCTGCTTTTATTAAATTGTAATTCCTAAAACCATTATTGAGACATTTCCCTGCTGAATAGGCCAGGGTGAGAATGCAAAGTGGGTAGAGCAAAAATTTCATGTGGAAACACCAATATTATCAGTCTCTGAGCATGGCTAGAGAGGTGTCTGGAGAAGTGAATGTGGAAGCATCGTCTCAGGACCAGGAACACCACTGACTCCCAGCACCTCTTTGTGGGGCAGCACCTTCAGTGACAACAGTGCTGACCAAAAGGAGGTGCTACGGTAGAGTGAAATAAAAATGCAAGTGCCTTGGGCATGTTGTCACTCCTGACTGCATCCTGGGTGGATACAGGGGAAGATGAGAAGCAGCTGACGAATCCCTCCTTGCCCTTAGGTAGATGATGTATTTGAAGATTTCCGCAGCTCAAACAGTGATCCAAGAGCACAAGCTATTGCCCTCTCAACCAAGACAGGCCTAGATGAAACAAAAATAATTCTATGTGCTTATTCGAGCCCATTTATTCTGCTTTAATTAAGATGATACTGACTATGATGTATGGATCTGAGAAATATTTATCATAGATCCTTCGATACTTGACACACTGATGGCAGTGTTCCATTTCAATGGGGTTTCACTTTTGACCCCTGCCTCCCCCAGATGCTGCAAATTGCTGCTGTCTCACGAATTTATATATGACTTCTTCACACCATGTGAGTTTTGTTCCATTGGGAGGTAGAGGGAGGATTCTTGCTGCTTTCTCAGAGAAACAGTGCTGAGTTGTGTTACTGCACTCACTGAAAACAATTTGGTAATTTACTGGGAATGAAATGTCGCTATTATAATAAAATATATAAATTATAATAATTAGATTGCTCTGTCAAGAAACTCATAGATTCAAGTGCCTATTTGAATATATATATATGTAAATCTAATGGATGAAAGGCTATAAATGCAGAGGAGAGGGAATGATTACAGCAGTAGATTTGTGTAGTGATCAATCTATAAAAGTCAAACAGCCAAGGCATTTTTAAAGGAGAATTAGGATATCATTAACAGACAAGTAAGTTTGCAGACATTTTAAAAGGAAGATAAACTGTGATATTTGCCAGATAAAAGGATGATATTTGTTTTCAAATCTTCAGGCCTCTCCAAAGTTGCTTGAATAGATTTGTACCTTAAAAAGCGTCTCTGTCTGTCTGTCAGGAAGGCCCTCCCAGGTCCCTACAGATAAAATCCAACCTTTTCTTCACGTAGCAAACTTCCTTGCTGCATTTATCACCAGCAGCAGCTGTCAGGATGGAGTTCAGGCTGCTTTTCTTCACTCCCTTGAGTTTCTTACTGGCTTGACTTGCTGGATCCATTTGTTTTTTTCTTTTTTCTTAGTTCTCTGAATTTTGAGACCTACAAGCAGAGACAGCTATTCTAAAGAACACAAAAAAATTCTACCTCTTGATATTTTTTTTTGTGCATGATTTTAGCAGAGTGACTTCACAAACAAAAATTGCAAGCGTGAAAATTGGTAGCAGAGGTTGAAAGCACAGTGATGATCCTGTGTGAAATCAGAACAAGCTCTTGTGGATGGCTTGTAAAAGGAAATTTTGAAAAGAATCTATTTCTAAATGTCCATTTTTGTGAAGTATGCAGGGCAGGATGAAGAGAAGATTGCTTTGCGGAAATAGGACATTTAAAGTTAGGAATCTGTAAGCCATCATGTTTTAATAAAAGGTACCTGGCATATGTGTATATTCTTATATTGACTTGTGTATATTGTATATTGACTAACACAAGCCAGAAGCAGAAAAAGGTCTGTATATTCTAAGCCATAGAGGATGAATTGAAGAACCACCCATGGCAGTCAATGGCATGTGGAAATAAGGTTGTGATTCATGTATAAGGATGAGGACCTCAATGATGCCTAAGGGTTCAGA
This sequence comes from Vireo altiloquus, assembly GCA_013396875.1. Taxonomy (NCBI): domain Eukaryota; kingdom Metazoa; phylum Chordata; class Aves; order Passeriformes; family Vireonidae; genus Vireo; species Vireo altiloquus. The sequence goes on from VZRF01011044.1 coordinate 298,242, forward strand.
AAGTATAAATCATCTTGCCATTACTGAACAGCAGAAGATGATTACCATTCCTATCCAGTGTTAGAAACCTGGCCAGATGTGTGTCCAAAGACACCCATGCTGCCTCCCTTTGTTAGTTACACATTTCGCCAGACAACTCTAGTTTAGATATGCTGGCCAAAGCAGGATTAGAGTACATGTTGGTTTGTGTTTTCAGGAGATGTCATTAATAAACCACTGTTATATGTTCAAGTCCATAGTTCAGCTAGCTCATTTTGTTAGTGCTAGAGAAAACTATGGCCAGGCTTCCCAGCCTGAATTTAAATATGGCATAATGAAAAGAATCAGCTTTGGATATGGTTTGGAAAAGCAGAGGTATTAGTTCTCTCATTAAGCATTGCAATACTACTGCAATTTTTGTACACTTACAAGTATCAATAAATTAACTTCCCAGCACCATATGAAGCAGGTAAGTCCCTTCATTCCCCAGAACAAAGGAAAGCTGATGATGTGTTTGCTGCTTTAACCACCCTGTGGTGCAGGATGAGGTGCAGGCTCTCTGGGCCACGGCAATGCGGATGTGGGATTCTGCAAGCTGGCTGGGCAGAATTCACTCTGGGTCATTGCTGTCACCTCTGATGTGGTCTGTGGCTGACTTCTGTCTTCTTTGAAGACAGTTAGCAGAAATGCATGCAGCCTTTTCTCTCTGGCTGCACTTTTTCTGGCTGATGTGTTCAATTTTAAACAAGCTACCAGGCTCTTCCTTCAGTTTACTGTGGAGAGAGTATTTGCTGCTTGACTATTGATGTGTTATTTTTAAAATGGAATAGAAATAATTACAGTATCCAGTATTTCAAAATACATGCTGTCTAGCATGGCCTATGAGGCACTTCCTTATTCTCAACAGAGAAAAAGCAAACCTCTGATTGTAGTTCAGTGCATTTAAGGCAGGCACATTTATTTCTCAGGAGAAGTTCCGGTGTGGCACTTGAGGGCTAGAGAAAGAAAAGAGGAAATTACTGGAAAGACTCCTGCTGCATCCTGGTTTTCTTTCTTTTGTTCCCTCCCCAAATGTTTGAAAAATTAGTATCACTGTTAATGCCATGCCCTCTGATCTCTAATTAGAGAGACTGGTCAAAATGAGAGGCAAGATTTCCTGAAAAACAAGACTAACCTAAATCAAGACTTCTTTAAGATGTTTTTCTGTACCGTGTATCTTGGTCCATTGCTACGCCTTGGAGAGGCTAGATCTCTTAAAAATCCTGCTTCATCCTTATTATCCCAACCATATATAGAGAATATAGTCTAATGCAAACTTCTCTGTGAGGCCTCCATTGCTGCCAACTCCATGGCTGAGTTGCTCTTGGGCAGGATCTGCCCCATGGCTGCAGCGATGTAGAGGAAAGATTGCAGGATGCTCATCTGCAACACGCAGATCTCCCATGGGCACTATCTGTATCCTTGTCTTTGTCTGGATGCAGAGCTCAGGGCTAAGATATGGGCTGCTCGTGATGAAATATCTGAGGTCATGCACAGCAAAGCAAGCAGTGCAGATTTTGAAATGCAACACTGACCATGCAGAGAGACAAAATTGCCAAGGAACACAAGAGCATGAATTAAGGAGATGTTGGAGAGTGAGGGTCTGCAGGGGGCTCGCCCAGCTCAAGGGGCTGAGCTCGTAATGCTGCTGGCACAGGACTGGGGATTTTTCCAGAGGGAAGGAGGCAGCACACAAGTCCCTCGGATTTCTTTTTTCCTCCCAAATCTAGGTGGCTACAGACCCACCTCTTCTTGTTCTACCTGTGTTTAAGCAGATGAGATCCATAATTATTCTCTTGGGTACTGCATAAATACTCATGGAGGGGCAATATCCCTTGCGTGTGGAGCAATATTGGCCCTGCCTGCAACTGGTCAGCTGGGTGGAAAATAAAAAAATCAGCATCAGGAGGAAATAGATGGAAACTGGGAATTAGGGGGAAAAAAGCCTCTGAAAGCCTGGAAAAGCCTTTGAGAAGTGCTGGTGTGTTTGGCATTACACAACACTGGCCATATAGGTGCTCTGTGTGCAGCGCTTGCTTGTGATAGCCTGGCTTTCTTGGGGTTTTTCATAGTCCCATAAAGGATATAGGCTTCTTGTTAGCTAACAAAACATGCTGTGTAGTTTAATTAGCTCCCTGGGAAGGGAAAATCCCCATGGATTTAAATTATGAGAAGACTCATGGATTTAAAGGAACTCTGCAAACACAAACCAGGTTTTTCACTGGTCTCCTGACTTCCAGTTGCAGAGGATTCTTTTTGTCCCTCTTACTGGAATTCTGTGCTATCTCCCTATGTTTTGCAAAGTAAAGAAAACAATGCTTTTATCTAACGTGGGTTTGTTTTTCTTTGTTTTAAAAAGCATTATTGGCTGAAGTTAGCAGAAACCTCCACTTTTCTGCCCCACCGCCTTTGATTTGTGTATCAAGGAGGAGGCTGCTACCCTGCTGACTGGTACATCACTCACAAAGCTGCGTGCTGATCTTCCTCCATGGGAGCCCTTTCCTGAGAATCCCGTTCAATTCTTAAACATCTGGCAACAGATTATGGTTAACTGCTTTTTCAGCAGTTAAATCCAAAGTTGCCTGCCCCAAGGGACTCAGAAAAAAGAGAGAGCATCTGTTAATTTGTCTTGGGCTGTATTCCTGCACCTTTACAGCAATCTGTTTCTTAATTATGAAATGCAGTATCAAATATCCCCACACACAGCATAGGAACCAAAGAAGCCCAGAGGAGTGTCTCCATCCCCATTGTCCTCTCGCTTTAGCAGTTTGTGTCAGAAACATCTCTTCAGTCTTGGATTTTCTCTCTTACTCCTTGTAATCTGACCTCTGCCTTAGGGAAGGCATCAGAAAGTGTTTTATTTTCTGATCAATGGTTAAAAGTTCATTTCTTGAGGCATTTACTAATACAGACACCTAGGTACAGTTTCACACTGCTTGTCTTTGAAATAGTTAATATCTATTAATCAGTTAGTATCTGGCTACCAATTCCAAAAAGAAGACTTGTGTATGGACTGAAAAAAAATTTAATATTTCTGTAGAAACCTGCATAAAACTAACATAGGATGAATTTTAGAAATAGTCGCTGTGAGAATGATAGAAAACCTGGTTTTGAGTAGTTCCAAGATCATTAAGGGGGAATGAGTTTTCATAATTGCAATGCTGTAAATTAATATCTGTGAATGGGGGGGAGCTAAACAACCAGAAATTCTATTGCATCCCTATTCTGGGGTCTTCCCACTGCAGCTAGAACCTGAGGACCTCCCATTCCTGAAGAATTTATTCTGGCAGAGGACCTAATCCTGACTATCAGCGAGACAGGCATCAGTCCATTTAAATACTGGGCAAATCATTATGATTCTTGAATATGTCTTTCCTTGTCACTTGGGTCAAGTAATTTAATTTTCTTTATTAATGAATGCCTAAATTTTTGACTGGATTCAAGTTTCTCTTTCCTGAAAAGCTAAAGACTTTGCATGGCTAAGATCCAGCACATTTCAAGCCACTTTATTCCATTGATTGTATGGAGAAACATTCTCCTTCCTTTTAGTCTTTATGTGGGATTGATCCTGTTGTCATGAATATATTCTTTTCAATTTTACCTGATAGTTTGGGTTCACCTGCAAATGTATATGTGTCTTTCTTTGTAAGTCTGTTGGACTCCAGGAAAGTTGGAAAGTTTCTCCTGTTGTTCTGAGGGATCCGAGACCCCTCCGAGCACCCCAGGGGGACGCAGCCTTTGATCTGTGTCCCTGGAAAAAAACTTCCAACACTCCTGGATGAATTGAAAGTATCAAAAGTGTGACACAAATTGTAGTTAATTTATCACAAGGTGAAAATTTATAATATAAAGTTTTGTAGTATATAGGTTTATAGAAAGGTAACATGGAGTCTTTTGGGCATCGTCCCTGAGTCCTTCTTCCCTCTCCATGTTCCACTTTGAAGAAGACACAGAATTTTTGGTAGAACAGGTTTGAGATAGAAGAAACGTGTTAGTAAGATTTGGTAGTTATTGGTACAAAAGAAAAAATAGAACACGTTGTGATCAGTTATTGGATGATAAGGTTTTAAAAACTTGCTGCACACAAGAACAAGCAGCCATTTGTAGCTCTGAAACTACAGTGACAAGCCAGGCATGGCTGCACAGTGAAATTGATAAGAGAAATAATAACTAACTCGAGAAACTCAGCAAAAACATTGTCTGCTTCATCTCTGATATGGGACTCTGATAAAGAAGAAAAACCTCACATTTGGGGGTCAAAAGACCCCACATAAGTCCAAGAGGATTCTTACCTAATCAGGTGCAGGAAAATTCTGGATACAGTTTCTAGATTGAACTGCATCCATCTAAATCTTTAAGGTACAATTTGATAGTTCAAAAATTATTATTTTCTGAACTTTTGCCAATTAATAAAAACTCTTTGAGAAGTATGCAGAAGCAGTAAACATCCTGTTTTACAACCTCCTTCATTTGTGTGTATAGAAACATTTGCAGCGTATTTCAAATCGGGGTGTTCCTTCTCTCCTGTCCCAGACATGCCTGTGCCATCTTCCTAAGTGCATTATTTCCCACCTTCTTCACGACTTTGCTGGCCCCTTCAGGTTGAGTGCTTTGTGATGGCAAGGAGCAGGGAGTCCTCCCCTGTAGGAAGTGCAGAGCAGGGAGGGTTGTGTGGTGCTGGCAGCCTGAGCTGGGCTTTGAGGCAGTGAATCAGCCTGGGGGACAAACAGCATGAGAGCTCTTTATGGCTGCACAGCTCCCCGCTCCTTGCAGGCACCTGAGCACTTAGCCTTGGATTTACCTTTAAACATAAACCCTGTGGTGTTTTGGCTAATCATGACCTGGTTTAAGCGGGTACCTCTAGGTGACCAAACTGCCCACCATATGAATTGTAATGTCCCCACAGGACAGTAATGCTTGGCTGCTCTTAAACAATGGATTACCCTCACAGCCGCTTTGGAGAAGATCAAAACTTGCAAATTTTTACCCCCTGCCATGTTCACAACCTCTCTGATCTTCCTTTCACATTCTCTGACTTAACACAGGAGACAATAGGGTTCTTTCTGAGCTTGTGCCATGGAAAAAGCAGTCAAGTTTTCTGTCCCCATGGCACGCAAAAGAAGCACCCTGCTCTTGCAGGAGGAGAGAGACAAACACTGCTGTCACGTCCTCCATGGCACCTCACCAAGGCAAACTCTGTCCTTTAATCTAGGACTAAGTGGTAAATTGAAGCAGAGGGCCATGAAGCAAGTTCGCAAAATAATCTACTTAAAAGGTTGTGCTTTACATATTTGAAGATAATTGAACCATAGTGACTAATTAATGGAATGATTCTATGCTGACAGAAAAAGAGCCATCCGTTCTCCTAAGATTAAACATCAGGAGAGTCTACTTTTTTTATCCCCTTGTTTCTATCCTAATGGATGTGATCATGAAACATATGTATTTATTCCTTTTATTACGTAAAGGAGCCTTTCTCAATTCTGCACTATAAAGGCATGAATAAGGCAAAGGACGTCAAGAAGAGGCTTATTGTAGTTTTTGTGTCTTTGTATGAGATGTCAAGGTCATATTTCCTATTGTATCCCAGCCTTGTTCAGCAATGAAGTAAAAAAAACCCCGCACGCCACAGTTCTTTCTGCTGTGAATAGTGTAGCAATCATATTTGGAGGGAGAAGCCTTCTGTTATTCACACACTGGCTGCATCAAATTGTTGGTCTTGTAGATGGATATGTGTCTTGCACAGCTCCCTTTCCCTTACAGTAGGCAACAGATGGCTGCGCTGCAATGGGGCTCTGCATGGAATACCTTGATGTCCACAGCTATTCCCAGAGAATTTCTTTCAGGTTCCTTATTAGCCATTCTGTGCAGGTGCAAAAATAAATACTGAAAAAGATTTGATAATTCCTGTAAAAGCATCCTGCTGGAAAAAAAAAAAAATTCTCATCCCTCTTTAATGCCTCTCTATAGGCTGATCCTTATATGTGATATAGTGCCTTCAACGCCACGAAAATCAGTGGAAAATTGGAAAGGGGAAAGAAAACAAAATAGCAAGAACCTCAAGCTTCTATGCCTTGGGGATAAACAAGCAGTTCTGCTAGTAATCAGTGGTATTAGCTAAGCAGCACATGATAGAAGACATTAGTGACTTTCTTTCCTGTCTTATTTTTAATCATTCTATTATGTCTTAGGACTGTATATTCAGATATATTAACCGACTAAAATGCAAATTAATAGTGGAAAACCAGTTTTGTCTGCTGAATTTAAACACTAGTTTTAGAGGATTTTAAGGATTTCTTTATAAAATTAAGATTTTAGTTAAGGGAAAGGGGTTAGAATTCATCAGGGTAGGTAGCTGTACAGATAGTCTGTACTGAAAATAATTAGAGTTAATGATTAGTTAAGAGAAACTGGACTTAGATAGCAATTTTAGATTTGGAAAATTGATTACTTGTCATCTATGTTTGCTTAGCTGTGCCTGCAACTAGGAATAAGACAATTGACAAATGGATCTAAATAAATCATAAACAATTGAGAATTAGGGCACCTAGAAGTCCATTTAAGGGTCACAGATAAAAGGGATTGGATTTATACCAAGAATCATTAATATCAAAGTTGAAAAGTTTAACGTGAGGAAGACACATTTTACTAAATCATTTTGTGCCCACTCCCCAATAAAAAGACCACTGACCCAAAACAAGGAACTCACTGTGCATGCTTAATAAGTATTCAAGTTAATTTCAATACGAAGTGGGGAAAGGGAGGCGTTATTGTAATTACATTATGGATATTCAACACTTTTGTAAATAAATGGACTTTGGAATGATCCGTAATTTTGCAGCATACTTTGGAGGCGACTCCTGTGCTGCCCAACATCGAATAAACATACCACTTTCTAACTTAAATGGCTGGAGAGTTTTTGTCTGGTGTGAGTTGGATATCAATATTAGATTGAAACCTATATTTAATAAACCAGAATTATTGAGCTGGTAAAGTACAAGTCCAATCCTCTCTCACCCCTTGGTTTACTTCATGCTTGCTAAAGCTCTTGAACAAGTTGTATCTGTGAAAAAGATTTTCCCTTGTATTGAGTGGAATTTTAGAGACCTGGGCACCAGCACAGGAAAGCAAAACAGCCAGAAAATTCCTCACATCATCTTTTCTTATATCCAGCATCTCTTGGGGACTTTTTATTTTTTTATTATTTTTTTGAAATCCATGAATGTCTCATTAATCTTTGTTGCATCTCTTGAGGCTCTGCACTATAATGTCTGATGTTCTCATATCTTCACTTCCAGCTATTCCAATTGATCTGTTTCCTTCAGCTGTTGCTTTTAATATTTATTCTTCTCCTCAGTCTAGTCACTGTTTTTTAGCTCTTAACACCTTTGCTTCTTCCAAGCCAAGGCTGGTCTGATCTCCCTCGCTGTAATTCTCTCCACAATTTCCTCTATCATCTTCCAAAACAGGTATCTTCACCTCATTTCTCTGTGCCTGGTTTGAGATCCCCTGTCCAGGCTCCTGGAATCTCTTGCAATGCCACCTCACTGTCTGTAGCTCAAATGAGTGGGTGGCCTTCTGCACACCATGCTTCTTTTTGATCTCAAAAGCCACCATGGCATCTTGCTGCAAATCCCTTAGGTAACACAACCTGGAAATGCAGCCAGGGCAAGCATCCTGGTCACACAGGCAGGGGCAGCCCCAGACAGGATGGACAAGGCTGTAGTTAAGAGACCTAGAGCTGTGTGAGACAAGAGTTTGGGAATAGCTTAAGTCACATAAAATTTTGCCAGGAGACTGAGCATCATCTGAAAGATGCTGCTCACGAATGGCTGGTTTCTGAGTCTGTATGTGCATTTTCCTCCCCTGTGTAACCAGAAGCATAGTGAGCTGCCACAAGTTTTGTCAGCCCTGTCACGTCGGTCTTCACTCCCTCTCTTTCAATGGCTAATTTTTAGAAAGCAGATCTTGGATCCAGGTTAGATTTTGCTTTTAACTTTCCAGATTAACCAGTGCCACTGCCATTTCTCACATTTCTTTCCCTGGTGGCTGCATGGGGCTGCCACCCAGCCATGCTGCTCACAGGTGCATGTGGGACCTTTTCCTCCCATTTCCCAGCACGGAGAGGGCCCCGTGATAAACATAAAGCCCCACTGTGAGCCAGGGCTTGTGGTGTGACCTGATTTCCCCAAGTGCTGCCCTCCCAACCACCCCAAGAGGACCTGCTGTCTCCCTTTTCCTGAGCAGTGTTTCTCCTTCTGTGGTGTGGAGCCAGCTCATCAGCCTGTGCAACCTGACTGCTATTAAAACAGCAGGTAGCTCTGCTGATTTGCACCTCCCAAGGAGCCAGCCTGTCCTGCTGGGGCATTACTTTAAATGATGAAAACATCAAAAGTGCTTGACTTTTCCTAATCAGAACTGCCATAATTTTCTGTGGCGATGCGATATTACTTTTAATTAATTAATTAAATAATTAACTTCTTTACTTGTCTTATTTTGTTGAAGTAATACTACGAAGTTAAATTTTTTTCCCAGTGATGCCAGGTTCGCTGTGACACAACTAAGAACAATTGGGGGGGGACCTCTGTCCTTGCGTAGTGTTGATGCAAAAGCAGCAGGGTTTCACTGGGCTCCCAGCCAGCAGCAAAAGGGGATGCTCCCTGACACAGCTCACCTGGAACTGCTTTGGGGCAGCATCAGCCCCAGCACTGCTGGGTGGTCACCCCTTGGGACAGGCAGGTGGCCACCCCCAGGCTGCAACCATTGCTCTTCCCATGGAAATTGTGGAACGTGGGAAAAGCTTGCAATGTGGTTTCGAGCAGCCAGACGCAAAGTGGTTCATCACTCCTGCCAGGGTGAAATGAAAGGAAATCAATCTCCGAGGGGCAGCTGTGTGAACATACATATTTCTTTAAATAAAGAGCTTGTGTTACGACAGCAAGCGATGCCATAGGTAGGGAGTGATGGGCTCGTTGCCATGGGAACTGCTCTTTCTACTTGAATAACAAAATCAATAATTGCCTAAAATCTCCACTCTGTGTTTGGAGTTTGGTCCCCTTTTGACATGTAGGTTTTATGAGAGGGGACGTGATGGATTCTGCAAGAAATCAAAATCTCTGTGGGTGCTCTATGCTGTTCCCTGCCCATCTTGGGCCCTGTGAGGTGATAAATTAATGCCACACCTTAATTTAAATAGATGGAGGCTTTATCCTGCCATGCTGAAGGCCTAATTCTGTAATCCTTACCTTTATTTGAGGGGAGCAAAGCCTGTACTCCTAGGAATGGTAACCAAAACACCAGCAAGGTTACCAGTACTGGTCAAGATCAATGGTATCAGTAAAGACTGTGTAGACTGACCACAGCGTGAGGATTGTAGGGTTTGAACAAGGTGGTCACAGTAATTTCCTATAGCTCTGAATCCCTCCCTGTGGAGAAAGGGAAAATTCTGTTTGGGAATAGGTGAGCCAGGCTCTCCCATGGCACATCTCCCCAGAGCTATGGACATGGCTCCCTTATGTCCTGGGGACCACCTGGGAGCTGGAATTTCTTCATCACCCCACTGCCAAAATAGGGTATTGCTCCAAGTACGTCACGCAGGTTTCTTTTTTGCTCCCACCCATTGCTTGCTTTGGTCAGCAGTGAAACAATTCCCCTTTTTAGTGCGTTAGAGGCTCATTACCAGGAGTGACGCGGATTTCCCACTGAGATGAACAGAGGTGATTCATGATGCTCCAAACTGCTGGGTTTGCTTGTTTACAAACTCAAGCTGCTGCTGTGACTGCTCAGTAACATATCAGGTTATGAGTTAGTTTATCTCGTGGTGAATTTCCTTTTTTGAATATTTTTTTTTGGGGGGGGGAAGCTTTGGAGGGACCTATTAAATTTCTGTGTATGTGTTGTATACTAGTGCTAGCAACAAGAATGGATAGATGAATTTATTTATATGTAAATATTTGTGTTTAGCATTTTGATATATTCAGCGAAATGATTTAATGATGACAGGATATAGTTTGTGAACATTCCCTCCCTCAGCTACTTTCAGGAGTGCTGATCTTTCACACCTGGGAGCCCCAGGGATCTATTTAATCTCTGCAGTTTACAAAATATATCAACAACCTGAAAATAAACACCAAAATACTCAGAAAAAAGATGATTTATTTCCCTTCCCATCATAATCAACTTGTTTATACTGGTTTGTTTTTTTATTTTGTCAGATTGCAACATCACATACAGGGGGCATTTACATGCTCAACATTTCTTTTTTTTTCAAAGAGATAATCGATTTTATTGTTTAAATACAATTTTGTCCACAGGGAGTTTGAGGAAGGCAGATATCAAGGCCTGAAGTCCCACTAGAGCCAGCAGACACGATCTGATCATTGCACAAGTGCAGATGTAGGGGCTAAGATAAGGAGCCCTCTGGAAATGGCAGCATATGGGATCATCACACATTTTCCAACTGGTTGTTTTCCCAAGGCTTCACCTGGGCTTGCACAAACACCTGATAGGAGCTGTTGCACAGTGTCTTAATGCATAATGGTCCCAGTTTTACTCTACAAATGTACTGCAGATTGGTCTGACTGTTTATGTGGCACCTACAGTTGTAGGATGCTGGCAGTGAATCTATCAGGAGTTAGTTTCCAGCTTGTGAAATTTGTTAAGCTGGGTCAGTTTTGAATATTTGATGTTTGTTATCTTCAAAACAGTAAAAATGGCCTTGGACTGAGCAGGTAATAGAGGTGTTGAGTGTAGTATCACATATACTGCTCTCCATTTATTTGACAGGGCTGGGGGGAATTCACTAGGTTCACAAACTGACAAAGCCTGCAAATTGGAGTTTAACTTCAATTAAACTGGCTTTTTCAGTCAGTTTTAAGTAATACATGTGACTCAGAGAAAGCTGAGTCCTCATCTGCTGCACAACCTGCTAAAGGCTGATTGTGATAAGCTTTTACATGGCATGAGCCAACAATACCTGAGCTGGTGCAAATCTGTATCAGGAGAATCTTCAGAAGACTTATAAAGTCAGCAAGGACTTTAAATTATCTCTCTTATTTTGGGTTTGCAAAACAACTCCAGAAATCTGTTTTTTCCAGATGAGTGACTAGAAGCAGAAGCCCTTTTATGGGAGGTCATATTTTGTGGGGTTTTTAGCTCACTAGGTTTATTAATGAGATTATTCCATAAGGAATATTAATGTTTCCATTGATTCATCCTTCCAGTCTCTCTGAAGGGAAACGTTGGATCCTGCCTCCATTTTCTTTCTGGTGGAGGCAGAACTCTGGTGCCCCCTCCAACATCTGTTTTCATAGTCAGGAGTCCACATTCATTACTCACCTTTGTCTAGCAGGGCTGCCAGCTGAAATACCTCTTGTTGCTCTTAGTGATTTAGAATGTTTTTCAACAACTACTTAAATTTCCAGAAAGATACCATTGGGGAGTTTCAAATGTGTGGGAGACAAATTGATTTTTTAATTTTTTTTTTTTTATTTTTGTGAATAAAATGGTAACTTTCCATCTGAGATGTAATCCAGCATAATGAGCACACAAAACGAACAGGCATCTATAATTAGGATGCAATAGCCATGAAAATCATGAGTCACAATAATTATTGTTATTGTAGAAAAGACACCACCACCAGTCTGGAAGAAGATGGAGCTCTTTAAGTACAGATCTCCACCTTCTTCCAGTTCCCTGTGTCTACTTGGACTCAGTATCTCCTGGAGACAGGGGATCTTGGCACTCTCTTTCTGAGGAACAGGACAAGGACAAATACCACATTGAAGGGATTATAGCAGGGCCTAAGACTTGGTGTGATCCCATCTCACAGCTGACTGGGTTCACTGTGTACCAAGCTGTTTCCTTGTACTTACCCCTCTAGGGTACGAGGATCCCTTGATACCACGGGCAGAGATGTCTCCCTTTATGGCAAAACAAGAGGGGACAGGATGGAGAGATTTAAAAATTCCTCCCTCCCTGGTTCCCTCCTCTGAAGGCAGATCTAGGAATATTCCCTTTCAGATTTATTTATCTACTTTTCCAGCAAAAGTAGTTTTTCTTTTGGTTATTTATGGACATGTGCTTGTTTCCAGCTTCCTCAGAGCCTCCTCAGGTCTTCCTGATGTGCTGACCTCTGCTCAGGCCACAGAAGAACCTCATTGACATGTCCCCCCATCCAAACTTTTGGGAGAGCATCTTTTTTGCTGTTACAGAAGCTGTCAAGTTTGCCAGAAAAACAAACCCTCTGACACAGAAGGCATAAAGTTGACGTGAAACCAGCATTGGTCTGTATTTAAACCATACCCTCTCCCGGATAACTGGGAGTAATTGAGGCTTTGATGGATGAACTCTGTTACTCCAGTCACTCACTGATGAACCTTTGCACCTACTTGAAATTCATAGAAATTCCTGTTATTGAGCCTGTTTACTGTGTACATGATGAATATGGGCCTGCCTTGCTCTAATACAATTTTGCACTTTCCTTATACTTTATTTTACTGACGATCTCCCCTCTCCTTTGTCTCGATGGCTGGCAAAGAGCCAGTTGCTGGAGCAGGCATCATTCTTGGGGGCCATCAGCTTTGATTTTCCTATTACATGCTGCATTCCTGCTGCCTGCACACTGGAAAGCTGTGTTATAAATCTAAAATCTGTGCCTAAATCAATATGATTTCTATCCCTACTACTGACAGGAGCTGATACCAAGCTTGCCAGTACATTGCTGTGAATTAGAGAAATCGCCATCTAAATTTCTTCAGGGAATGGAGCAAAGAGAACAAGAGAACCAGGAAGGACAGTCAAGGAAATTGTGTGTGTGTTGGCCTGGGAAGTCAGCAGTTCAAATAATTCCCTTTGTTATAGAACAGACATACAATATCAATACCTGGTAGAATAATAGCATTGGATATATGCTGCAGATTTTCTCCAGTGCAGCATTTATCAGTATGGAAATTGAATTATGTGTTTTCAGAGTGGTCTGCAGTAGTTTGCTCCACTGCAGTCTAACAGTGGGAAACAGAAATATGCTCGGGGTGCTGAGGGCTCATTACTTCATCTCTGCATGGGATCTTAATGCGAAACTACATGAATTTGCTTTTGTAGTGGGCTGGCTCTGGCTGGATTCCAGGTGCACATCGAATCTGCTCTGTGGCTCCTCCCCTCAACAGGACAGAGGAGCGAAAATGTAACAAAAGCAGTGGCATGTCCATCCTGCAGACATCTGGCATTGGCTCTATTGGACATGGAGAAACTTCCAGTGGCTTCTCAAAGGAGTCATTCAAAAGTCCCCCACCACCAAAGACTTGCTACTCAAACCTAATACAATGACATATTTAGGACTGTCTGAACTCTAAAATACCTTTGCATATTTAACAAAATCAGGGGTCAGGCAAAGCTGATAGTATCCTATCAAGGAGGTCAACTTGCTTTCACTCATTCATATTTTTCTTACAGAAATAATATAGAGAAATTCCCATGACTATATACCATGTAGTAGCACAGTTTTAGGGTAGGAGTTTCCCTTATTTCTACTAAAGCCTCGGGGACCGGAGAATAAATTATGTGGGAAGTCACAGTGCAGTGTCCTGTGACTATAAGTCAGAAATGTATTTGCTCTTGTCTAACACATAGACTGTGCTCAATGGCATTTTTTCAGCTTAGCTGATGGACAAGGCAGTGACTCCAGTGAGGGCAGGATATTTTCTCCTTCCATAAAGTGATAATCTTTCATCTCTTATCACCTTTATAGACTGCCTCTGTCCCTGCTTCCCAGGAGAGTGTGCTGTGAAGCATTTCCATGAACTTGCCCTATTTCTGCACTCTGCCTTGGGCACCTTTTATAGAAAACACCCTCTGGGAGGAGCTGGGTCGCCTTTGGTCCCACACAGTACAGCCTATGTATTTTCTTTCATTTCCTGACCTAGACATGCGGGGACAGGTGCTTGTGGTCTGAGTTAGCATGTAAAACAGGTCTTTACAGTCACAGCCCTGAGCCTTTACTGCTGCAAACTACTACATTCAGTAATTCCCACTATCGATGAATCCAGATCCACTTTAGAGTAGTAGTATTTCCCAGGCAGTTTGGATTAGATGAGCAAAGATACAGTAATTCCAGAGGAAAACTCCAGCAACTCAAAGGGGAAATCAGAGGCTGGAGACGACTACAGTGCACTTCTTCTCCAATGAGCTGTGCATGGGTGCAGCCTCCACAGCTGCTGATTTATAGAATATTTATTGATCATATAAATATTCTGTAACTTTGAAGATACGGTACTTCAAATTATTTTGGTTACCCTATTTATTTTGGATGCTGCTTTAACACCAGTGTGCTCTAGTCCCCATGTTACATTTATTCCTGGCCAGTTTATACTACTCCTGTGCTGTTCTGCTAGGGGCAGCTCTGTGCTTCCTACCCCTCTTCACAGAGGGCAGCTATGTGTCCACTCAGTCTTGTCTCACAGTTAGAATAGATCAAATGAAGCTCTTAGATGGCAATTGTAAACCAGCTCCCTCTTCCCTACTCTTCTTGGCATCCAGCTGAGAAGTATCTGATTCACTATGGCATGTAAGTGCACAATCTAGCACTTTTTATAATTAAATTTCCATTGTTCCTTCCTTCAGGGTTCTCTAGTTTTTCTTAGACAATCTTCATATTGTCATTTTTACTAACTGTGAGTTCTCACTTTGAAGTCTTGTTAAGAAATGTGCTGATTTCACAATGTAAGCAATGAAAACACTAATGAATATGAATAGAAAAAAAAGAAAAGATTGATCAGTAATGGATTCTGCTTATAATCTTCCTCTGGCCTGATGAAACCTTTCTTCAGCCCAGCTGGTTGCAGTCACTTTAATCACTTGAAATTTCCTGTATTAATTCTCGGTTTATGTCATAATACTCCATAGTGGTTTAATAAAGTTCCAATGAATGCAATTTACCACAGTTTTCCTTCATCTAGAAACTGAGTTTTCCATCAAAGAAAGACAAAAATCTAGTTCAACATAACTGGAATTGCTAAATATATGCTAAAAGTTATCCCCTTTTATATCTTTAATGACTTTCTTCTTCCCTGCTTTCTTCTGAACACTTTCTAGTGAGACAAGACTGTTATATCTCAAGGATGCTCTCAAAGTTTTGTTCATCTTTATCTTAAAAAAGAAATAACTGTGTTTGCTCTTCTTCCATGTAGTGCTGCACAAACCCTGGTGATGGAGGTCACTGTGCTGCCTTTGCCTCTCTAACATGATTGTCTGGAAAAGGGCAAAACCATCTCAACTTAGATTTTGGAGAGAATCTAGATATTCCTTAATGTTTTCAGCCTCTAAATACCATCTTATCCCATCCTTGGTTTCAGCAGGCCAAATGATCTCTCCTCCTTCCCTCTGAGAGTGCTTTCCCATAGGCTTCTTCCCTGGCTTTGTGTGGAAATTTCAAAGAGCACTTCTTTTTCCCTTGGATATATGAAAATATCAAGCCTTTACCATTCAAAAGGCTCCAAGATTTTCAGTCCAGCAGACTTGCATTTCCAGAAGATCTCCTTATTTTTCCTCATATACCTTTGTAAGAGACTCCTATTTCTCTCTTTGATTCTTTAAAGAGAAACAGCTCAGGATTTCTCCATCCCAGATTATTTCCTTCAAGTGGCTCTTTCATAATCCCTTCATTAGGTGCCAAACCCAACTTCAAAAGAGCATCAGCTCTTGTTGGCTGAGTGCCCATGTCTTCTGCTGTCTGTCAGCTCTCACATTCCGACACCCACCTCCGAGGGGAAGCGTGCACAAAGCAGTGTCTTCACCGTCATGCCCAGCCTGACAGCGAGGCCTGATCTTCACAGACACTCTGGTTCCTTGGCAGGAGGTGTCACTCTAACTACCTGGCAATTATGTCAGCTAAAATTACTGTGAAGCACTGCATGTAGTTTCCCATGCCGGGTGTCAGAGGGTGTAGTACAGAGCCAAACGTCTCATGTTGAGGATAGGAAATGAGACCAATTCAGTGATGACATCAATCATGTCAATAGTGATGAGTAAACAAAAGGTCACAGCTTCTTGGCAAGGCTCCTGGAGCTCAGTAACAACAGTGGTTAAACTAACTTGAGGCTTCTGGAGCCGTGAAATATCATTATGCTAATTTTGGAGAGGCAATAGCATTAACTGAAGCCTAGATGACTTGTTGAATTCATCAGATTAGGGCAATTTGCTGATGTGATTCTATTTTCATTCACTATAGTTCTGTCTTGGAACATTTAACTTCATGTGTTTATTTAACCCTGTGCTGCAATTGAATCTCTTGCCTTGCATATGCCTAGCCTAGATTCACAGGCCTTTAGAGAAAAGAGACTCTTATTTCCACTCCTGATTTGAAAATTTTGATATGCTGGCTGCATTTTCAAAGTGTTTCCATGATCAGGGATAAAAAGTCCTGCTCACAGGACTTTGATTGGGGTGGGTGATCGCTGACAGCTCACAAAAATCCTCTGTGCTACTCTCAGTGACATTAATACTTGTTGAATGCCTAGCCCTCTGGTCATGGGGACATGCCCAGATCTGAACTGCTAAAGTCAAATTAAACTGACCCTAAGCTCCTAAACTGACAGATAAACTGCCAATTTGACTCTGGTCCTGTGGGGCTGTTGAGCCCAGATCACTTGGGATTTGGATGGGGCTTGTTGACCATGTCTAGAGACTGGTTTCTTCCCCATTTCTCACTCTCATTTTGGTTCAGGCAAAACCATTTCTGGATTACTCTTGACAGCAACTTCTGTATCCATTGCATTTGAAATGCCTTATGACACTGACAGAGATGGACCTGCTTCAGGGAAAGCATCTTTATCGAAGAGCATTTCTCACTGCCTTTCAGGAAACAGATTCCCTCTTCATCTCAGAGCTTTGGGTTGCTGTAGGAAGGGAGGGGCAGCCAAGAGTATTTACTGTCACTGCTGTGCAGAGAACTGGGCATGCTGCAAGAGCAAGAGCTGGTTCCTTGTCATCAGTGACGCTGTGTCAAAATGAAATGCAATGCAGAAAGGATACTGGATAATGTGAAATGGATAATGTAAAAGCTTTCCCTTCCTGCCACCTTTTTTTTCCCCTCTGAAGCCTCCTGAAAACAATGCCAGGGCCCCTTGTCTTGAAAGGGTGTATGACTGGAGGATGTTATAAAGCAAAAGCATTGTGCTCCCTTGAAATAAAAATTTTCACTAAGGCCACTTGCATTACATCCCTGTTTGAATGCTTTTTAGAACTAATCCAAATCAGAAATCTCTTGTTATTTTTTTAAGTCTGCTATTCCACTGCTCCAGGTCTAATCTTTGTTTTCAAAGTAGTGACAGTGGTTGCTCAAAGCTCAAGGCAGTCTTCAGAGGAAAATGTCATCATTTTGGCATCTGTTGGTCCCTAAAATCTGTGGGTTTGGGTCAGGATATCATCAGTTCCACGTCTGTAGGTAGAGTTTGTCATCAGTTCAGTCATGGAAAAGTTATCCACATACCTGTGGGAGCCTGCATGTAACAAGTGTTACAGCCCTAGATCTAGTCCTTTTGTCTGCAGGACAGAGTTTTTGTGACATCAGTGCAACTGAATATCCAGAAGTGTGAACAAAAATTTAACTTTTGCTCTGGGGTTTGGTTTGACTGAAGATGCCGTTTCACAGACTTGCTAACTGAGGCCATTCTTCACAGAGTTGACATTAAAAATAAGAATTCAAAGAACTTTGAATGTTTTTCTGATTCTTGTTTTCAAAACTTGTGATGCAATTTGATTTCTAGAAATGACATACTAAAAAATGTTTTTTAAAATCATCCATTTACCCTTTAAGGTAGTTCAGATTTTGGTACCTGAAAATAGGATGAATGCAAAATCATTAATTACTTCTGGTATTCTATTCTGTGTCCTATTTGCCTTTCTTTGTAGGATGAAATTTGCTGCACAGAACTCATGTAGGAAAAAAAAAGAAAAGATGAGAATTTTATAATGAACACAAAATCTGGGCTCATTTCAACACTGAGCAATTCAGATCAAAACTGATGCCTCTGGCTTGCAATTTCTCTTAGGAGTATTTTTGTACTCGTAGAAAAGTAAAAGTTTCTACTGGAAAAGATGATCAAATAACCTTAAATCCTAGTTTCAGAGTATTTCAGATCCGTGTTTGATATTTGCCAGATATGCCCCTCTGTAGCATCCACAGTCATTGCTGCATAGCCCTGTAAAAGGAGAGCCTGGTGTCCTTCCAGAGCACACGTGTCCTCTTCCTGCCCCTGCCACTTCCTCGGCAAGGTGCTCGTGTGCTCCCTGCCAAGCCGTGTCCCAGCAACCGCTAAATCCTCTGACTGAAATGCCGTCTCTCCTTGCACTCCTGCCTGCTGTGTTACAAGCTCAGTAAAACGCTGACAATTTAAGCAGATGTTATTCTGCCTCCCGGAGAGCAGCTCCTGTCTGGAGTGCTGTGAGGCAGCAGTGATGGCAATCCAGCACTGTGAGAGAGTGGGCACAGACTGCTATGAGGTGAAATCGTGTGAACATTTGTGTAGGGTAGCGACAGGCAGCTTCATCTCCTCCATTGCCCTGATGTTCTCCCAGTCCCCTTCCCCAGGAATGGAAGAACATGACTGCATTTGACTTGAGACCCTGCACTCCTCTCTTCTGGCAGAGCTGTTGCCAGCAGTATCTGCTCTCAACTTTCTGCAGTGCCCCAATTTTACTTGTGGCTATTGGAGAAGCAAAATCTGTTTCAAATCACCATTCCCCAGCAGCTTCCCTCCTATGTCTATGCCCCTGCATGGCAACTCCTTGTCCATGATCTCTTAGCAGGCATTGCGTGTACAAAAAGGTGTGTTCCCATGTCTTTTCTGTCCTCTGAAATGTGCATGGTGAACTCTTCACTGATGTAGAATTTTACTGCTATTTATCTCCTTCCAGAAGAGTCACAAAAAGGCAGCAAAATGGTGGGTGTTTGTCTTATGTCTCTTACAAAGTCATTTACCAGGAGAGGAAGTGTTTCATAAGTCTCTCCTTAACACAAGTGCAGGCACATATTACCTTCCATTATCTGCATCCATGGACCAAGGCCAATTGCACGAGGCTTGGGAGGGCCAAGTGCCAGGTCCTGTGCTTGGGTCACAAGAACCCCATGCAGTGCTACAGGCTGGGGACAGAGTACCTGGAAAGCTGCCTGGCAGAAAAGCACCTGGGGCTGCTGGTCAACAGCGGCTGAACATGAGCCAGAGTGTGCCCAGGTGGCCAAGAAGGCCAATGGCATCCTGGCCTGGATCAGCAACACTGTGGCCAGCAGGACCAGGGCAGGAATTTTCCCCCTGGTACTCGGCACTGGTGAGGCCACACCTCAAGTGCTGTGTCCAGTTTTGGGCCACTCACAACAAAAAAGACATTGAGGGGCTGGAGGGTGTCCAGAAAAGAGCAACAGAGCGGGTGAAGGGTCTGGAAAATAAGTCACATGAGGAGAAACTGAGGATTGCTTAGCCTGGAGAAAAGGAGGCTCAGGGTTGACCTTATCACTCTCTACAACTGCCTGAAAGGAAATTGTAGCCTGATGGAGGTCAGCCTCTTCTCCCAGGCAACCAGAGATAGGGCAAGAGGGCACAGCCCCAAGTTGTGCTCTGGAAGGTTCATGTGGGACATCAGGAGGAATTTCTTCACTGAAAGAGCGGTCAGGAATTGGACCAGACTGTCCAAGGAGGTGGTGGAACACCACCACTGTCCCTGAAGGGGTTCAAGAAACAACTGGATACAACACTTAATGCTATAGTCCAGTTGACAAGTTGGTGATCAAAGGCTGAACTCAGTGATCTTGAAGGTCTTTTCCAACCTTAATGATTCTGTAATTCTGTGATCAAGGAAACCTCATACCAGCTTTCAATTTTGCTTTGCTGTAAAATCCTATCTCCCTTGCTTTGCACTTCTTGCTTTTCCTCAGATCGCCAAATACTTCCCCACAGGTTCCTGGAGTATTTTTCCATGCTTACAGATTTAATTTTGGTTTGTTTGTTTCTCCTCATATCATGCCTTATGAGACCATGGAAGCATTTTGGAGGTTGTCCAAGCATCACTTCTTGACATATCTCCAAGCTAGTCTTGGAGCGCCAGTCTTTATCTGCTTTGCACTTTTTGATTAGGCTATTCATCACGAAGTTACTAGTTTTAAATTATCTTCCCTCCTGCTTTCCAGGTCCTCTTCCTCTTCGGTACAGAATTTTCCACTTCTTATTTTTGCCTGCAAATACAATGCTTTATTGAATATCTGAGCTCTGAATTCTCAGTTTCATTCCCACTTGTCAAATTTGTGCTCCAAAATTTCAGCTACTGACACCACTTTACTTGGCAGAATCTAGCACTGCTTCTTGAAGTCTTCTGGATCTGTGGGTTTTTTTAAGTTATTTAACCTTTACTGAGGAAGAGCTTGGAAAAAGTAACTGCATTCTTAATGACACATTTTCCTAGTTGATGATACAGACATTTTTGATACGACACTGAAGTTTTCTGTATTTTATGTACTAGCCAAAAAGAATCTCTACATATCAGGAATTAGTTAACCCACCCCTCCAATGACGAAGTGAGTCATGAGCAGGTGACACTCAGTGTCCTTGCTTCTGTAAGGTACTCAGAGGATACAAACTCTGACCATAATGTCCTGCAATTGCCTTACAGTTAAGGCAATTGCAGGACATTATGGTTAGAGTTTGTATCCTCTGAGTTTATCTACCTAGAACATTGATATATCTGTCTGAACTTGTATTTGTTTCCATTTCTAGGCTTTGATAGAGTCTTGGCAGTAAGACAGTTCTTCAGAGGGCAAGTCAGTGTATTACAGACCAGACTCTAGCACTTTTATGCACCAGCTGAGTTCAAATACAGTTACACTGTACAGAGAAGAGTATTTATCAGTCTTGGCGACAAATGTACAGACCACATTTGCCTTACCTTAATGTTAGAGAGCCAAACTATGGTCATAGCAAAATACAATAAGGAGAACACAGAAACCACAGACTGAGCCAGACATTTCCCAGAAGCATGGATAGCTGAATGAGCCTGATTGCAAATAACCAAACAGATATATTTCATTATATGTGGTAGGGTAGCTTTAATTTAGTAGCTGTCACAGTTTAACGCCAGCGAGCAACCAGGCCCCACAAAGGCACTCACTCACTCACTTCCCCACTAGTGGGATCCAGGAGAGAACTGAGAGAGCAAAATCCAAAAAACTCATGTGTTGAGATAAGGGCAGCTTAATAAAAAAGCAAAAGCTGTCCATGCTAACAAAGCAAAACAAGGGATTAATTCACTGCTTGCCATAGGCAGGCAGGTGTTCAGTCATCTCTGGGATAGGCCCCATTGCACACAACAGTGATTTGGGAAGACAAATATAATAACTCCAAAATCCCCCCATTCCTCTTCTCCAGTTTATACACTGAGCATGATGTCACATGGTCTGGAATATCCCTTTGGTCAGTTTGGGTCACCTGTCCTAGCTGTGTCTCCTCCCAACCTCCCATGCACCCCCAGCTTCCCAGCCAGTGGCAGTAAGGAAAGCAGAAAGGGCCTTGCCTTGGCTCTGTGTAAGCTCTGCTCAGCAACAACAAAAATATCTCCATATTATCAACCCTGTGTTCAGCACAAACACAAAACACAGCCCCACACCAGCCACTGTGAAGAAAATTAAGTCCATCCATGCCAAAACCAGCACGGCAGCACAGATAATAAAAGAACAGCCTCGCTACTGGGTGAAGCTTTCATTTTTTTTTTCGTTGCTGCAGATACAGGCTCTCTTCTGTACACAACCCCGGGACTCCACAGAGAATTACATGAGGTTTCTGAGTTCATTGCATTTAATTTCTTATTCAGCATTGATATAATTTCTCTCCACTCATGGTGCATTACATATATTGCATTTATTGTTTCTCGACCCCTTATGAAGAGTAGTTCAGGTTTTTAATCAAGTACACTTGTTGTTTTCCCTTTCTTCTTTTAAGGATTGTGAGACGTGTTTTTCTCCTCATGGGAGGGGCATTCCTTGACAGTCTCTTGAAATTGTACATGAAGGTCAACAGAAGAAACAGACCCCGTTTTGGAAAGGAGCTCCTCTTCCTTCACTGAAGAGAGGGTCCCTCTCCTTGAAATATTAAATGTTATTATTAACCTTGCCAATTTTTGTGGGTATCCCCAGGCAGATGGGATAACTCCTCATATATTTACTCACAGTTTAGCCTAACACAAGAGTAGCTAGGCAGCAGGTTTGTCTGCTTATTGTATGCGTCAGGCATGGCAGCCTGGGTAGCGTGGACAGTTCTGAGGGAGGCACAGCTCTTTTCTGTCAGCAATGATGCTTTCCTAGGTCCTGGGAGGTGTCAGCTGTAGCACAGAAGAGCTGATACCCGAACCTGCTGGTGCCTGTTGTTCATCTGGGATGCTGGATATACTCTGCTCATTCCCTGTGGTGTGAGGTGGCAGCTCTCCTGTGGTTGGGTCTCCTCAGACATCCCCGTTAGCATGGTGGGACATCTTTCCTCTACTCTCATGGTCCTCACATGTCTGCCAGCACTGTCCCAAGCCAAGGTGCAGTGCAGAGGAGAGATATTTTTAAAATTTATGTTATTATTTAAATACCAGACTAAGATTTATTTAGTGTGGCATTTTAAGACTATTTAAATACTGCACTGTCTTGATCTAGTCAGTATTAATGACTAGAATTTATTAATGATTCCACAACACATGGCAAGAAAACATGCTTCAGTGGCATATTTTTTTTCCACATGACAGAATAACAAGTCCCTTCAGGAGCATATCAATGGCTTTATCTTGGCTAATTAGTGCAAGTCTTCCATCTGTCCTGTTACAACTGCATAAAGGAAACAAGCAAATGAAAATAGTTTACATACACTGATTATTCTTTCATGCCTCAGGCCTGAAAAGAGTACATATTATTTCACTAAAATAATGTTTTTGGCAATATCCAGAATTGAAATAGCCGATTTCATTGCTTGTTTGAAAGTGCACCCAACAAACTCCAAGTTCTTCACCACTTAATTCCATAGACGTGACGCATATGCTCCAGACCTTCAGTAACAATCATGTTTATTGCAAACAAGTCAAATGTTCACCAAAAACATGTAAATAGGAGCAGTAGCAGCAGATGTCCAAACAAAACCAGTACTGTGCTATTCAAGTTTGAGCTTGGCGCCCATCTTAGACAAGCTCTTCACAGGGAAAGGTTATTCTATCTACGAAAGCTATGCTAAAACAGTGAAACAAATCTGTCCAGCTGAGCTTTTGCCATCTTAGAAGCTACTGCTATAATTTTGTACTAGTTCTTCTAAAATTTGTCATCCTTAAATGTAGATTTGGATATGTTAGCTCATCTTGCATAGTTTTTTACATCATATGCCTCATATTCTCATTCATTTTCTTTCTCAGCTCTTTCCACATAATCCTATCAGTTACAGAGTCCCACAGCACGTGTTACTGAAGTTGACTCCAGCTGGTGGCTTCCCCCTCAGGTTTCCAAAGAACGGCAAACAAAGATAATTTAGGAAAAGCTTCAAGATAAGAGACATAGTGAAAAAAAATACAACCTCCCTGGAGAATGCCTCCTTCGGCATGCAAGTAAAACATATGTCTGGACGGTCTTGTCAGAATCTGATTTGGGCACCTGTCTTTGCACTAGATATGTTTTAGTGACAGCACAGGGCAAGTATTCACTCAGCTCTTCTGGTCTTCAAATTTCTGTGTGATGTAGTCATAGGATATGATTTATGATCATCTCTTCTAGGCAACTGGGGTGATCCAAGGCACTGTTCACTAAAACAGGTTTCAAGCAAGGAGGCAGGGAGGATTGCCAGGAGAAAGTACAGAGGGATTTAGGAAAAAGAAAATCCTTAAGGCAAATGTTTGAGAGCTAAGTTGAGAGAATCTTCAACTGAAATTTCACCAGTGTTTTAGATTGAGTTATTAACAAAATCAAGGTTGACACTCAGTTGTTCTTAAAGTAGCACAAACAGGCTTGGCTGCAGGGCTTTTAGTATTGTTAGACTGATTTAACTGGAGAATAAGAATTTATTTCGAAGTGTCTGTACTGTATTGAGGGCTGTACAGTAATCATTTATTTGCAGTGTATTTATTGGAGTAGTGCATACAGGTGACAGTTGTTCAGATGGCTCATTGGTTTTCTTTCCTGGATATTTCACCAAATATTTTTCACAGCTCCCCTTAAAGACACAAGTGGATCTTGATATCCCTTCGCTTGTGTTACTCTCATGATATTCCTCTCAAACCCTTCCATACACAGTAGAATTTTTATGTTTGTTTTTAAATAGAAGTGCACTGAATGTGTGAGACAAGAAGACACTGAGCCTGATTCCAGCTGAATTTCTATACCATGGGTTTAACTCTCCTGACAGTAGGTATGTTCTTGAATTTGACATGTTGTTGGAGCAAAGTAAAAAGATGACATAAGCCTAAAATCAGATCCAAAATGTTAGTTCTCCTGTTGCACATCCTTACAGACTTTTCTGCAATCACGTTCTTATACATGCTCATGAAGACTGATCATCTATTTGCTTGATTTTAATTCAGCTTTAAAATTTTCCTTAGAAAAAATAGTGTGAAATATAATTTTACCATTTCAAACGCCACTAAATATCTACTCCAGGCTATAATTATTTGACAAGAGATGCTGTGGATGAGGGTTGGTAAAAACAGTCAAGTTGGTGCTTTAGCTCACTGGCAGAGAGGGTATCTAGAAAAAGATGCAGAGAAGGAACGCAGCCTACCTATGACTTTAGTAAGACCATAATTTGCACCTGTTCTATGTGTTATTCTTGTTTCCAGAAACATCACTGCCCCTCAGTGCTGCATTGCTAGCAAAGGCTTGCCTCGTGGTAAATGCTGAATTTAGCAGGAAATAAACCCTAGGTCCAACTCGGAGCTGTCTGCAGCCCAGAGAGAGAAGTAGTGTCTTCCCCACTGCATTTAACCTAATTATCTCTCCAGTATCAAAAAAGGGTCTGTCTGCAAATCTCTGTTTGCCTTGAAGAAATCGGCACTGATGGGGATTCGCTGTTTCAGGGTAGAGCTCTATTTCCTTCTCTCTCCCACTGTTTTGCTTCTAAAACATAAGAAAAAATATGATAGATACATGCTGTGCAGAAAACAGATGGTTGAAGTAACCCCTCTCTTGCAGAGTACCCTGAGAAAGTTTCCCCTGCAATAATTTTCTACGCATGTACTGCATGTATTCACTCACCTCCTTCCCCTGCCTCTGGGTGGTTTTTGGGTTTTTTTAATGATTGCAGCTTCTGGTTCCGTTGTCTCAGATTTTATTGTTTAAAGCTAGAACAGATGGTGTTATGTCTATTAAATACTAAACTGTGTCATGCAGGAATCATTATCTCAGCTGAATTGGCTCCTTGTAAGAGTGGTTTAATCCTTTAGAACAGATTAAAGGACTGGGAAGAAATTCACTGCACTGCTGGGTGCCACTGATGGGCTAAATGGATGACACTCCACTCCTGGCCAAAAATACAGTGTGGGTGGACAATCAGTATTCTTTCCTACAGGATCAGATTTACCGCAGGTTTCTGCATTCTTGGGTGCAATGCAGAGTTGCAGTGCTGAGAGGGGATTGAACTGGGGAGCTCCCCTGGGGCATGGGGTAAAAGTCCTGCCAGATACTGAGCTGCTTCCTTGCTTGTTTTTGCATGGGCCCCCCATGCGGGGTTGCATGACAATTCTGCTGCAGGAACCATATTTTCTTCTATTTAACACAGTTTCCCAGGAGTCCCTCTGCATAGGTTTGCAGAACTTTGAGGTATTTGGAGCAAGAATTATTTCTTCTTTCAAATTTGAAATATACAGTGGCTGGGTCAGTGTGTCCCAGTTTATTTTCTCTTGATCTCTCATGGCTGCAATGCAAATAATTAATAAAAGGATGGGTTGTAAAAAGCTGCAGGAGCTGCAGTCCTCTGAGTGATATATTACTAAACAGGATTCATTGGGTCTGGGTTTGACTCCCTGAAGTATAATAGTCCTGCAATTCACCATCTCTGATGCAATGGATCAAAATATTCCTTACAATAAAATGAAGACATTTCCAAAGTACAGGACTGTACTTCAATAAATGTTGCCAGAAGGAATCTCATTTAAACAGCAAGATTCTACATCCTCTATTTCTTTCCTTTCCTAATAAAATCCAGTTTGCTGTTGGGATATTTAAAATTTCCTTTCCGTGCTCATCAAGTGACCCCATACAGTGCAATGAATACAGCTGGAGAGCTTCAGGTCAGTGACACACTGCGTGGAAATGTGTTTTTCTGGAGTTTCTGTCTCTGAAGGGTGATGCCTCTGAAGGCAAGATGACATGTCAGACAAGTGCTCTTCTTGTATCACGATCCAGTACCTCCCAATTCAAATAGCTCCAAAATACTTTTTCAAACATGAACTTCACTCAGGCCTCATTTCACTTCTCTTATTCTTGTGATCATCTGTGCTGAAGCACAGCCAAGTTGTGCTACCTGCCTTGCCTATACTTGGAAACATTTCTATTTGGCCTGAAGCAGAACTATTTTGCTGCGTGGCTGTCTCAGGAGCTCTCCAGCACAATCTGGCAGTGGCTGTTCCATCTTCTTTCCCTCCACTGCTGACCAGTTTTCAAAAATGCTTTTTGAAAGCTCTGTTAAATTTTTCTGCATTTGAAAATCTTTATAATGGGCCAAGACTACATGTTTTGTAGCCACCAAAAATTAAATTACATTTCATTAGATCACTCACTTGGCTGTCTCCCAAAACAATCCTCTATCAAACTCTTCTGTTATCCATGCTCTTGTAAAACAGTGGAAAGGGAATGAAAAAGCTTTTAAGGCCCAGCCTTACAAATCATGTATGTGTGTATTTTATAGAAATTGATATTTCATGGAAGAGAAAGTGGCACTAATTAGCCTACAAAACTATCACAGCAATGTGAGTTTTTCCTCTGCTCATTATTTTAATTTCTCTAGTACTATGCACATCAAGGGGACCAGACCAACTTCCAGTCGTGGATTTGAGTAACAGAGTAGCATGGCATGCAAGATCCAAGTACTTGGAAATTTAAGTATACCCAGGGGGATGTAACACCAGAAAGCACTTTGGGATTTTTATTTCTCTACTCTCCATGTGGCTTCACCAGTTCAGCAGCGCCATCCTAATTTCTGTCTGAGTAGAAAAAATGCTGTTCTCTGTCTGAAAAATCTGTGATTTAAGGTGCTTTGGGTTGACTCTGTAAAATTCAGTTGTGCTGTTCTGATCTTAGATTTTGCGGCTGAGGTGTAAACGTGGAGTGCTTGGCTTGTGGAATGCTGGCTTGACTTTCTTGTGGATTTGATGAAATCTAGCAAGCAGTGTTAAATCCTGGTCTTTCTCACTCCTTTATTGCACAGTAAATTATATTTCCCTCCAAAATGAGAGCTCTCATTTTATTTTCTTCTTCATATTTCTCTTTGCTGTCCCTCATATTGTGTGGGCAGACTGGCTCCCACAGGGTTGCTTCTGTTGGTTGCTCTAAAGAGTACAAGTAAAAAGCCAAAAGGTTTTTTTCCAGGGTGAGTACAGAAGACAAAATCCTCATAGAAATTTATTGATAGGACTCTTTGGGGATAGAAAAATGTAAGAATGATAAGCAAATTATCTTTGTGACCATTCTGCCCTTCTAGGTCTATCATCACCAATTTCATTATTTTATGGGTAGTGTTTAACAAATTTTTCTCAAATCAGAAATATAAGCCAAGCTCTTCTTGTTCTAAAGATTTCTACTAAGCAGGCAAACTTTAAATTCAATTAGATCCTGGCAGTACAGGTCTTGTTATCAATGCTTTTGAGACACTGGCTAATGTCTGAGGAATAAATTGCGTTATCTATTGATGAATGACGTCTCCACAGATAGTTCAAACTGCACAGACCATTACGTTCATTTTCTTTGCAACCAGAAGTCCTTCTCTGCAGTGAAATGAACTTTTTTCCCACTCTGAGCTTTTCTTATTAGATTTTAGTTGGGTATTGAGGGCTAAAAACTTGGTGAGTCATCTGCTCAGCAGAGAAATTCCTGAGATAATCACCATTCTTTGAGGTATATCTGTGTTCCTCGCCTTGCTGGAGAAATTAGATGATAGTGAAGGCTTCCAAAAATAAGTGCCTGCAGATGCAGTGGGAACAGTGGTTGTGTTCAAGCAAGATGGACCAAGTACTGGGGTGTCTGGAGGCTGCCCCTTGGTTTGCAAGCTGGCAATCATTCTTTAACCCTTTTGTTCCCTCTGGTAATGAGCAAGCTGCCTGGACCCCTGCTGCAATGCAAGTGTTTAAATTGACTGTGTTTTGGTCATATTTAAACTCCCTCTGTAAGGGACAAGGGGATTGGCCCTATCAGTGCATACAATCACATCACTCTCCACGTTTTGGCAGCATCCCCTCACCGTGCAGTCTCCCCACTGGCAGCTTTAAATGGAAGAACGATTAGCTGAGGGCACTGGTTCTCGAAGTCACGTTCAAAGTGTTTCATTGGAATAAGATGCTGAGTATAAAAGCAATACAATCCTGGATCATCAGAGGGAGGCAGAACACAAAATCCTATGTTTTACCTACATCCTGACAGGATGTAGGTAAGATGCAATCCTGACAGACTTCTTTTCACCCGATGTGGTCTGTAGCTTCCAATGATGCTTTTGTTGTCTACATTTAAGGAGATTGAATGGAGCAGTAATCTAAAGGCTTTCCTTCAGACTACAGCAAGCATCTTTTTCCCAAATATCTTGGCCCAAATAACCAATTCACTTGCTCATGTTTGAATAGGAGAGAGACCACAAGATTGAAGGAACATGGATTTAGTTTAGTTTATTTTAGTTTTTCTTACATAATGCAGCATGTAGCAGATCATGGAAATCCAGGCTTTTTCCTAAACACAGGAGAGAGTGCAACTATTCAAACTTCTGAATGACTGTCGCCAGGAGCTCTGTGTCCTTGGTGGCAGAGAGCACACACCTGGGTCAGTAAGTGCCATTTCTGTAGAGTTGACTCAGATGGGAGTAGTTGCTTCTGTGCTTGGCAATTAAGTACCACGTCGTTATTTCCCTCAGCATTTGGAAGCTGAATTTTTTTAATGGAAAATCTAGGGATTTGAAAAGCCTAAACAGATCAACAATCTTTTAAATGGGAGCCAGGAAACTTTAATTAAAACACACAAGTTCCCACATTCTTATCTGTCCTCTGACAAATAAAGAGAGGATATGCCTCAAGCAATTATACTCCAGTTATCTATTTGCAAAGATCTTTTTAATTTCTTTTGTTTTCTATTACAGCAAAGTATACTCTAGAACAATTTTATTTCCTGGTGAAGCTTTGCAAGAGAAATTTATAAGCTAGCAGCTGCTATTTTTGAGCACTTCAGTGTCTGTGTTTCTGAGTGAAAATGGGTTCACAAATATTGTGGTGTAATCTGCACCAATACAGATAATTTTATGCATGGACCACACATGAGAACTTGCTTGTGTCATCATCCATGAGGACTCGGTCAAAAAATTTATAAAGCCAGGACTTGAGCCTGGGGGGTTTTACTTATGGGTTTTACTCCTTAAGAGTCTTGGATCTGGAAATCTCTTTCACTGCATGCAGCTGATGAAAATATATGTGAAACTCCTAAACCGATAAGAGGGTTTCTGTGGAGGTTTCTCGCTGATAAAATGAGTCAATTACCTGTTGTAATAATGCCTATTGCATGGACTGGTTTGACACAAGAGAGGCTTTAAAAGTCAGCTGATGGTTCTTGATCTCAAGGGCCTGAATTCAGCCAACAAAGTCTGGTCAACACAGTCATTAACCTCTGGAAAGATACAGTTTGAGTATGAGAGATTTGGGATTATGTCTTTGACAAACATTGCTGTGGCTAGGAGTGTCTGAGGAAACCTTGTGGAGTTGTAGGCTTCATCAGGGACAGACCCTTATTTCCAGACAGCAGTGATCAACCTCTGTATGGATGGTTACCAACAGCGCCTCTGCAAAGGATGTGGCTTCCGCAGGAAAAGACACTTAAGATGTCTAAAAACATTGGTACCTTTACTTTTATCTCCTTGAAATACGGAGGAAAGGCCTCTTCTGCTGTAGTTACATAGATCCCAGCCTTTAACTTTAAAATAGTCCTTTATGCTTGCATCAATATTGATTCTTTTCAGGATGGCACTGAGGTCTCCATGTGGAAGGGAAATGGCTAACTCTTAAAAAAAAAAAAAAAAAAAAAAAAGCTGACATTTAATAGATACTAACAAAAATAAATAATAGCCTGGATAAACATAAGATATTTTCTCAGTGAGACAGGTTTCATACTCATGGTTTCTGCTGATTCCCTGATTAGTCAAGATCTCCAGGGAAGGCCGAATGATTTCCCTTCTGTTTCTAAGGCAAAGGCCCCTCTGTCCGCCCACAGCCTCCTCTTTTTTCCTCCTTGCCTAAAAGCAAAGGTAAAATATCTCACATTCACAGGCCCACATAAAGCATAAGGAAGCAAACCACTCACAGATACACATTTTCCCTTTTCAGTGACCTTTAATGTCTTTGCTTGTGTTGTGGGAAGCAATTCATAAAAATATGGAAAGAGTGTCAGATTTGTCACAATATTTTTTTGATGCCAGATGGCTTGCTCTTTAGGCCTATTTATCAAATACATGGCATTTTAATGTATAAATTCACACGTCTTCATCCAAAGGGAAGAGATGGTTATTTGAACAATTAAAATCACAGATGAGATGTTTGTTTTCACTTTGGACACATGTTGCATTGCATTGATGGTATGTAAGATGTCTGAAGAGAGGAAGAGAGTCATCTCCTAGGCAGCTGAACATTTCTCTTATTTCTTATCTGAAAATGGCGAACCCTGGCCAGGTCAAAGATCACTTGAATTAGTCTTTTAAGTGAAACATCTTTGCACACACACTCGGAGTCCCATTCCCAGGTATGTGAGTGAGATGGGAAAGATTCACAACCTTCTGGCTGTATCAAAGCAGAGAAGGGGAACAGCAGATAGAGCAGTCGTGGGATCTGGCTGCAGAATAGCCCATGCAATCTAAATTCAGAGAGGTTTTACTTCAGATCTGTGTTTCTTTTCATTTGGAAAAAGCTTTATAAACCTGATCAAAATTTTGCTGATACCAGCGGAAGCCTGCGAAATACTGATAACTACACAGTGATATGCAGTTGTGACATCAATTTTTTCTCATTAGCATACTCAATCCCATTCCTCTGATCTCTGGGGACAGAGTTTTCCTTCCCCTAACCCTCCACAACCCCGTTTGGCTTGGCAGCTTCCACAGCAACCCTGCTGAGACTGACAGGCACAGGATTATTTTCCAAGCTTTGCCTCTGAAAAATGCCACACAAGCACCAAATATTGCTGATGTGGATTCCCAAAAGCACAAACAGCCCAGCAAGGAGAGCTGAGAAGTGGCTTGTAAGAAGAGGAATGCAGAGGTGGCAGAAACTCAGGGAGCCTGAAGTGCAAGGGAGACTGAGTTGAATGTAACCCCAAGGCTGGGTGCAGGCAGCTGTCCCCACCACAGATGTTTTCCTCTGCCTCTCTCCCTCTCCCATTGGGGGACATGCTGGGCATCCCATAACAACATCTCTGAACATATACCTATGCTGGAGTAACATAGCCTCTACCTGCCCTCAATGCCATTTTGGAGCAGCCAGTCTGAGGTTTTTTTAGTTTTGGATTAGGGATCTTTCTCCTTCTGCACCTTACATGCTTTTCCTTCAGGTTCTCCTTTTTCCCAGGCATTGTGAATGCCCCCATTTGCTTTAGCTGCTTTCTCTACTTGTCTTTTACACTTCCATTCACAGTGCTGTCAGATGAAAAATAATTCTGGGCAAGAAGTGCACCTGTCTGATATGTTGGAGGAGCAGTCCTAATTGCATGTGGCATTGCAGCACAGTGTAAGATAATTGCTAGAGGCAGATCTTCTGTATTGTAGATACATTCATGATCCCAAATCTGCAAGTGTCTGTAATGGTAAAGGAAGCAAATTTCAATGAGAACTGATATTTTTCCTCTTTTGGTCAGGAAGGAAGTTGACTGGCATGTCAATCATGTCTGAAACCTCTATTTCTTAGGAGTCTGTCTCCATATCTCAAAGAGATTTTGGATCTCTGTGATTGCTATCTGTGCAGTTAGTTTAAAACATGCAATTATTTCCATAGCTCCCCAAGACCACACTAAACTGCCAGTCAAAATCACGCTCTAGATTCAAACAGTTTTACGAAGGTGTATGTACATACAGGGTCAGATCATC
Source organism: Vireo altiloquus (assembly GCA_013396875.1). Lineage (NCBI taxonomy): Eukaryota > Metazoa > Chordata > Aves > Passeriformes > Vireonidae > Vireo > Vireo altiloquus. Next base: position 330,572 of record VZRF01011044.1, read on the forward strand.
AATTTAAAGTCATATCAATTTCCACTTGCATTAAATGAATTGTGTTTCACATAAACCAAGCCTCAGAGACCAGACCTGCTGCATGCCCCGTGTTGTTGGCTAATTGAACTAAACCAATGAGACTTTTGATTCCACTGGATTCCATCCACACCCAGCTCACAGACATGTCCCAAAGGTCCCAAGTGGCCACACAGCCTTACATGAGGAGTTAAGGCTCTGCTGCAGGCACCAGGGTCTGTCTCACCCTCATGGAAAAGTGAAAGTCCATGTATTATCATGCGTTACAATCCTGATAAAGGCTGGAAGCATTCACAGGTGCACTACAGCAGCTTGGCCGGCAGACAGTGATTTTATGGGATGGGCGGATGTGTATGAGTTTGGCAGAAGAATCAAAGGTAATGATTATGCTAGCACTTATGCTACTGAAGGAGAAGGGAATACCAAAGATGTAGGCAATATCTTCTTCTCTCAGGCCAGTGTCAACGGGTGCAGAATTCATGACCACTGCCTCTCTCTGATTACCTGTGATCTTGCTGCCATTCACCATTGCTTAGCTCAAACTGGGTGCAGGAACCTGGGTCAGAACAGACACAAGAGACATCCTGGGGGAAAGGAAAAATGATGTGCACCTCAAAGCACAGTGAAAGCAGTCTGAGATTACATTTTTAGGTGTTGTCCCTCAAACACCTCTTCTTCAATTAAAAGTGTGCTGGAGTTAAGACCAGGGCTCTTGTCAGCATTCAGGCAAGAAAAGTTTCCTGTAGGTGAAATATTAGGTGATTCAATTGTGGGGGGAGCCCTGGTGGTGTAGTGGTTAAGCACACGGCATAGCAAATTGCCGAGACTCGGGTTCGATCCCGGCCAGGCTGCTCCCCGGGCAGGCAGTGCTCGTTAGCCCTGCAAGGGGGCAATCTGCCTACGTCCTGAGGAGGACCTCAGCTGCCACTGTCCAGAATCGCTTTGGCCCGGCAGATTGAACCTCGGGATTAAAGGGTGGGCTCAGATCTGCGCGCCCTGTGTCTCACCTAAAAAATCCAGTGCGCAGGCTGGAAGGTCTGAAAGGAAAGAGGCCTCCCCCGGATCTTCGTACGTGAAGGCTGGCCAGCAATTGTGGGACTGTGATAGGTCTGCATGTGTGTTTGCTACTGAGGGCATACAGGCTGTGTATGTTCACAAAGTTTTACCTGTACTCAAAATGCCTTAAAATGCCTTTATGTTATATGGAAAAGCATTTCTTCAACTTGATTTGGAGAGGCTGAGGTTGAGATTAGCCAAACCCATAGCCTTTACACTCCATAAAATGCCACCTAGTTTGAAAAGAGCAGTTGAACACAGCTCACCAGGAACAGCACCTCCCAATAAAGCTTAAGCCATGTGAAAGTTGATTTAGAAGCACTTTCATGTAAATAAGTTAGTGGATAGAAACCAGGGCCTCTACTACTTGCTGAAGGCTTGGAGGCTCATGCACTCTGCCATGTGTACCATCACTGGTGGTCTCCAATATTATGATATAAAAAGCAGTGTCATGCAGGTAAAAAGAGATCCAGAAGAAGAATACTTTTATGTCCAGAAAATGAATTTAAAGCTGACTAGTTTTCATATTTTCCTTTTGTGGGTCCTTGGCCCCGCTTTTGCTAGAAGTATGTGTTCAGCTCGCAGCCCTTCAAACTCAGTTTCCAAATGTTTCTGGCTTGGAAAACATTTGTTGCCTTCCTAAGAATTTAGGGAGGGAATAAACCTGCCCTCCTCCCATGTCCCCACACTTAGGTAGCACCCTCCATAAAGAGAATGGGAAATACTCAGAAGTTATTAGAAACAGTAAGTTATTAGCTTGATGCAGGCCCTTTAAGCATTGCAGATACAATGTGCTACAGCTCTCAGCAGGATTCTAGTTGATTTTTTAAAGTATAAATTCTCAGGTTAAAATTTTAATTGAGCTCTTGTCCACTTATGTCACTCTTTCTCTCACTTGTTTATTTGCCTTTTGGGAACAGGAGAATATGGGAAAGTTTCCTTTTAGTGACATTCTGCCTAACCAAATATCAGTATCAGGATTTAAGATCTTCTTGTCTTTAACTCTGATGCATTGTTGCAGTTAAACTATTATCATGTTTCATACCTGAACCAGGTCCTATCACTGATGGATGGAGCAAGTTTTTATGTAGTTTAGTTTTTTTTTACATATAGTTTTTATGTACTATATCTCAGCCACAGATTGTAAATTTTGTGCAATCCTTTCGGGGCAAAAAGCACTAGGTAATGATAGGTATGAATCATTTTATGTAATACCTAGCTGCAGTTATTACTGTTTTAGATATTCATCTCACATCAGTGCACAGATGTTTAGAAGACAGGCCTAAATAAAGCAAAATTGAAAAGAACTCTGCCTGTTTTAGGAGTTTGCATCACTTAATGCTTTTTGCATTAAGTTTAGCTGGGCTTTTTTTACTTCTATATAAAATTGTATTTCCTACCATGGCTGATGAGTTTGGGTTTCATGCTGCTCGTTGTAATTCTATTTCTAAATGAAACTGAAAAATAATTAGGTCCCTTCTCCCTCCCAGTGGATTGAAAAATGTATTTAGATTCTTATCCAGAAGCTATGTGAAGAGTGGTATTTATAAGTTACCAAAAATAGGGTATCTGAGGAGTATTGTGAAATGCTTACAATTGACATATTTCCTGTGTGAAGCATCAGTTCAGTGCAAGTCTTCCTTGGCAGATGAAAAGCTGTCACACCAGAAACAAATGGTCACTTCAGCTTTCCTGTTGGGAGCTGCCAGCGTCTCGGCTTGCGTACCTGCATATTTTGGTGTCCACACTCGGTGCCAGAAAAGCCACATTATCTTCTAAGCATTTATGCACCTTGTCAAGCCAATATTAATTTCTGCTTTAACACTGTTGTGAACAAGAGAAGGAATAACCTTGCTGTCTGAGGAAGAACTGCACAGACGATATTAAAGCACAGTTGGTGACAGAGGAAAAGGAGCTTCTCTGCCGCTGCCATCATGTGGTCCAAAGACTGCATAAAGGGGAAAGGCAGGCACTGGAGGAAAGCTGAGGGAAGCCCATAAATGAGCACTGCATCTCCCAGCAAGCTGGGACTTGTTGCTGTGCTCCCTGTTCAACATCCTCTGGCAAACTCGTTGCTGTTTCTGGGGATAAGGGTTTATGTTCATCAAAGATGCATTTAATACATCATTTTTTCTTCTCCAAGCTTCCATATAAAGCCCAAGAGTGGTCTTTCTTGGTCCTGCATATCTTAAAAACACTCTCGTGATGCCATGAGAGGTCTCTCCACCTTTAAGAACACAAATTGCAGTCTGGAGTGAGGACAGTGGCAGAGGTGTGGGAAATGGAGGGTTCCCATCTTCAGAAGGAGAGTCTGTGCAGAGCATAAATGAACTGTGTGAAATCTCAGGGGAAGTTGAGGAAGCAGAAAGGGTTTGAACTCTGATCTGTAGAAGGCTAGTGACTAAAGAATTGTGTCCATCTTCAGGTATGTTCCTTGCACTGAATGCACTCTTCTGTTTTCAGCTCAAATGCATTTTATGTTGGTCTGTCTTCACTCCAGATGTATCAGAACTAAATAAGTAGTAATATTAGTAAGGTGTGGGTTTTTTATTTGAATGAAGCCCTTATTCTGAGGCTCAAACAACAGTTTTCATTTCCAGTTTGTCATCACGAGGCAAACCAGGAAGGTGGAAATGGAGACCAAATTCAAGCACTGATTTGAATCCTGGGTGTCCTTCATTGACAGTCAACTTCTCTTGCCCCATTCCTCTTCTATAAAACTTCAAATAGGGCTACCAGAAGAGAAGGCCAGCTCACTTGGAAATGTTGTACTGCATGGTGTTTAGAACATATTCCCAGAATACGGAGAGGTCTGGCTGTCCTATCTTACCCCTTCACAAGTGACAGGAAACTGAGCCTGCTCTTCTCCTCCCCTTTAGCCCTTTAGTCTTAAATATACAGCAAGATGGTAGCGACTCTTTTTCCTCCATTTTTTGGCAGTAGATCACTTAACAATTCTTATTTCAAACCCGTTGCTGAATTTGACACAAACAATGGGTAATTTTTAATCCTTTATTTTATTTTTTTCTTAGGCAAGTATGTGACTTGCAGAATTTTATTTCACTTTTTTCCGCAAAATCTCCGGTTTGATTTTATCTTGCAGTTCAGCTGTAACTAGAGAAATGGCTGTCTTGCATCCCAGGTGGAAAGCAGGAGGGGGAAGAATTCCACAATCCAGCATTGTGTTAGCAGGGGAGATGAGGGGAGTCAGGTGTACCTTGTGGGCTTGACTCTACCCATACCCTGGCTTGGGATCCCACATGACATAGTTGGTTTTACCCACACTATCAATCCTGCTTGGGAGCTTCTCTCCAGGATAGGAGCTGAGGAGAACTGGAAGAAATGTCCTCCCCAGCTGTCCCAGCAGCTCTCAGTGCCAGACCCAGTGGGCAGGCCAGGGGAGGTTCAGTGCGGGGTGAATGCCCCAGAGCCTGGCTGCAGAGATGTGTGATCCTGTCCTCAGCTCATCCAGGGGCACATGGGGAGATCACCAAAGAAATGACTGCTGCTAGCCTGAAGTGCTGTGAGAGAAGGAGCCTCATCCTGCTGAAACACAACAGACTTTCATGTCCAAATGTGACTGACAAATCCAGTCTCAATAACTCTTTAAGGCAAATCAATTAATTTAAAACTCCTAACTTGCACTATGTCTCAGCATTCTGTAAATTGGATTTTGATGGGGTTTTCATTAGAGCTCCAAAGGGACAATGATGCATTTATTTAATAGTTCAAAGGAAGACAGGGAATTTTCTGAAATGCATTTAGATTGTCACTGTTTAACTTATTTATATATAACAGGTTTGTATTTTATTAGGAAACTGGGAATAATTTTATCTATACATATTTCTAGCTTCAATTTTGCCATAAGAGGCATGAAGCCATTTTATCACTTATACTCAGCTCACTACAGTGGCATTTGAAGATCAGAAAATCTACTTGTTTCACTCTTACCTAACACAGTTTAAGAAACATTGCTATTCATTTTCGTCTGCCTGAAAACACTTGTTTTCAATAAAAACAATATTAAACAATAATTTTTATTGAAAACAATATTTTCAATAAAAACAATAAAAACACTATTATTTTTTATTACTTTTTCTAATGCTAGAGATTAGAATCTAAAATGTCTGCCCACTTTCACTTCAGATCTAGAGGTAACAAGGGATGAAATCAAGCAGGACTGCCTTTCTGAGGCAATGGTTTCTCACATCAGGGCTGTGCTGTATGTGCTATTATTTTCCCCAGTGCCCAGACTTTGTGTATCTGGCAAGTCAGCCATCCAGCAATCAGCCAGAGATGCTGCATGGGCTATCTAAAACCGGAATGAATACTGAGACAGTGGCTGGCTAGGTAAGCGCCCAGTGCTGTCTGATTAACATGCAGAAGGCCTGCCAAGAGGTTAAGAGGAAAAAGCAATGAGAGGGGAACTTTGGAGACAATGGGGCAGCAGTAGAGAGAGGCAGCTTCAGCCTCACAAATTTGGATGTTGACCCCATGCAAGCTGAAGATGAGGGCAAGGAACAAATCCCCAGAGGGGAGCAGCCCATGGGATGTACTCAGCTGCTATTTTTAGATCTGCCAGGAGAAAACCTCCTACAGGACCTGCACTCAGGGGAGCAGCCTGTGGCAGCTCATGCCCCCTCTTGCCTTGTGTGGTATCCCTGCCTGCCTGGTGCCTCTCAAACCCTCTGTTTGGATAGGGGAGCTGGAGGAGGTCATGGAAGGCTTTGTATGGGGGCTACAGGCTCAGTGCCCACAGAGCAGACCCGACAGGTTCTTCAGCATTTGGTATCATGTTAACAAGTTATTTGGCCTCAAAAACCTTTTCGTGGGAGAGACCAATGTGGGGCTATTCTGTTGTTTATCAGAATGACATTTTTTACATTTCTTTTTGTCACTATTGAATGGTAATGCAGTGCTACACAGCACAGCAGAAAGAGCAGGAGTGATGTTTTTAAGCAGCAATAGCTGACCGTGACCAAAGGAACAGCTGTGGCCAAGAGCATCCCTGGTTGTGCCAGCAGAGTGATCTGGCTGCTCTTGGCAAAACTCTCAGGATCCTGGGTCGTTTATGGAGCCCAGGATCATAGCTGTCCCCTTTTTCCATTTGGTTTAGTGTGATTGAGTTGGAGAGGAAGGCAAGTTTTTGGAGGAGAGGGACTAGCTGCCAGGTTTCAGGGCCTGGGAGCTTTACCTGCAGGTGTTTGGATTTAGGCTGTGCCAGAGGCTGGGAAAAATGACTTCAAGTGGCTGAAATCAAAGAGAAAATATATTTTCTACATGAAAAACCACAGCGTTCTTCTTAAATGTTGCACTGAATGCTGCTCAAACACTTGCCTTGAGATGGCTTTGCTCTTGAAAAGGATGGGGAACTTCAAAACCCACAAGTAGGGACCGTAGCTGTCCAGAGATGTGCACCAGAACAAGACTCGCACAGCACTGTGTGCTGTCACCAAAACATCTTAAAAAGCAGGGCAATCTTGGCTTCAAATATAATTTTCCTCCCCAGATGTCTTTCTACTGCTTTTTCAAACCTGTGAGTTTATAGGTTAATAAGTTAATAAGTACAGGATAACACCCACTGAAGGGTAAGCCTACAAGGAAGCTGGAGAAGGACTCTTCATCAGGACCTGTAGTGGTAGAACAAGGGGTAATGGCTTTCAACTGAAAGAGGGGAAATTTAGGTTAGATATGCAGAAGAAAATTCTTTACTCTGAGGATGATTAAGTACTTGAATAGGCTGCCCAGAGAAGTTGTGGATTTCCTATTCCTGGCAGTGCTCAAGGCCAGGCTGGATGGGACTTTGAGCAACCTGTTCTAATGGGAGGTGTCCCTGCCCATGGCACAGAGGTTGGAACTAGATGCTCTTTAAGGTCCCTTCTAACCCAAAGCATTCTATGATCCTGCTCTATGATTCTGGGTATTAAATGGAATTTGTGTGACTAGGTGGGGCTATGAAACCTATTCAGATAATTCATCACAATGTATAGAATTTTGTGTTTACTTGTCTCTTCCCTTGGTGCTAAACTGATGCTCTTTCAAAAGACCCCCTCACTTGCCTCAATTTACACATCTTTCATCTTTAGCTTCTGATATTTGGTCACCTCAGTATTTAATTGCCTTTCTCTGAGAAACAACACTTCTGTGGTCACAGGTCAGTAGTTGTTATTACTCTTGCTAATGATAAACGTAAAGTTGTGATTTCTTCCTATTAAAAAGGGGGTTTTGTCTCTTAAAAGTAGTTTGTGCTGCAGCAGATGACAAGAGGCCATTATGCATTTCATTTTTGGGTGATACAGGCAGACTTGGCTGAATAATGAGTCAGGCTACAGTAAAATTCATGAGCATTCATCATCTGCCTGTGCTGAAGGTGACATATTGAAAGGCTCATGCATAGCAAAGATAATTACAGCTGTCTCTGAAACGGCTGTGGTAGTGTAACATGCAAAAGGACATAGAGCTTACAGGGGAAAAGACCCAAACTAGGGGTGGAATGAAGGAATGGGTTATTGATGGCTGATTAGAAACTGGGTCATTTGGTAGCTGGAAGATGTGAAACACCTCCTGGATTTCCCAGTCAAACACCTGCAGAGTTGGAGATACCTATAGAGCCCCTAAGAAACATCAAAACATTTCCAGTGCTATTGTTTCCCTACATGCATAAAAAGTACAGTAATGGATTCAATCCCTCTGGATGCTTCAGAAGGGCAGATTGTTATTTACACACACAGATTATGGAAATGGCATAATTCTATTTTGGTGTGGTCTTTAACCAAGTAACCCCAAACTGTATGAAAATGCATGTGAAAACCATCCTTGAATGAGAATCAGAAATAATTACCTGCAGGCACCCCTGAATTTTTAGGGATAACTTGCAGCCAGATTCTGATTCAGGGACTTTCCAATGGAGCTGAACTAACACATTTTGGACAACATTACTATAAATGAATGAGTTACATCCAAATGTGCCCATCTAGCTAAGAAACGAGATTGGGAGCATTGTCTCATTAAAGTATAACCACTATATTCCACCATTCAGAGTTCTTGCATAGATATAAGTAATTTTAATGAGGGTCAGCCTAGGAAGAAGCATTTGGGATGAGGGGTACATGGGATAAAAAACAGATATTATATGATCTTTTTCTTAGTTCACTGTTGATTTCATAACCATCTCCTATTGTCAATTTGGACTTTGGGCCTTTTCTCCCATTTCATTATTATAAGCTCACTATTATCTTCTTTTCTCTTTGAATATTTGATGTCACCAATTCCCATCTTCTTCCTGACATCTCAATACATATTTATAGTAGTTATTCCCATATTATCTGTCAGATGCTCTTTTGCTAGGGTAAAAACTACCACATTCCAGTTTTCCTACAGGGATGAATGTATGGGTTGTTCTCTCATGTTTCTGCTTCTGATCTTTCCATACCTGTTTGCAAGAAATAAACCACCAGAGTCCTGTAGGGAGCTGGCTGCATATTATGCCATTGATGGGGCAGCAATCAGAGCTAGGGCTCTGGTCTCACAGATACCCTGTGAGACAGACCCTGTTTAATACCCAGAGTTGGCTTTAAGGGTGAGCAAGTGAAGAAAGCAATGTTAGTACACAAATGGGATGATCTCTGCCTTGGCAGTCACACGTTGCAGTCTGTGCTCTTCCAGTACCCAGCAAATCCAGAGGACCCTGTCAGACAGATGTTGATCACGAGCTGGTGGCACACTTTCATCTCTACCAGTGTGTAGCAGTATATGCTTCTGAAAGAAATGAAATAAAATCTGAAGACCTTCTTTCTACAGTTAGTAAATCTTTATAATTCAACAAATGCCCAGGTGTTAGTTGCAGTGCTCTTGCCAAAATCTGGTAATGATTTTGTCTGGAAACCTTTGTTTTTAACTTAACTGTGCCCTTTTTTTTTTTTTTTTCATCCTACCCTCATCTGAAGCAGCTGAGGGCTGCTGTGCTCTTGTGCATGTTGAAAAACAAGCTGTAGTTTTTGGGTTGTAGGATCAAAAGAGATTCAAGTGAAGGTCTTGCAGTGGAGACAACAACAGCGACAGCTGGGACTCTATGAAAATTCACTGTAAAAGCATTTATCTTTTATTAATCCTTCTTTTTTTTATTGCACAATTGAATTTGTGGATGGAAGAGCAGCATGCTTGTTCTGACTTTGGCAATATATTTTTAAGAACACAATTTTTTAGAACAAGAACTTATCTTTATTACAATGAAATATCTACTTCAGTTAAGGAAAAGTGATTGTAATGAGAAATGATGAATGATGTTCACTCAACTGCAGGTTTTCCTTTAATATTTATGATAGCAGTCCATTTTTTGAGCTGATACATTTTAAAGTTTTAGACTTGTTTCTCTCTAACACATTATGTTTCCCCAGTGATGTGAAGATAGTTATGGAATAATAGAGAGGTGATTTATTTCGATGTGTAAAATATCTCTGAATGGCTCATCGTCCAGCTTAAGGGGGCTGAGAGGGAGACCAGACTCTTCAGGCTAGTTAGTATTTCTGAATAACTTTTCTCAGTGACATTTTTACAGGTTCCTTAGGATAGTCATGCTCTGAATCATAGCTTATAATTTTATTTAGTTTGTCTTGTAACCTCCAGACCTTTGTCTCATGTCCCAAATACAGTCGTTCTTATCCTGTCCTTCACTGGGGTTTCAAAGAACAGCAATTCTCCTCTGGAGATTGATTAGTTGTCTTTTGTTAGGTACCCTACATTTGCTTTTCTTTTTTTTTCCTACTTCTTCTTACTCTGTGTATCTAAATAATTTTATTTCCCATTCTGTCCTCTCAAGTGACCACACCAGAAAACAAAATTAAAAATGGGCATGGTACAGCCCACTCACTGAGTGAACAGCTGGCATCTTAGAGAATTGGGACCTTTAGAGCTAATAATCTCCATTGGACACAAGCTGGAAAAAAGAAGACTTTGATTAGCTTTTCCCTGGGGTAAAATTTTTTTAACCCAGAGTAGTCAAACACTGGAACAGGGACCCATAGTGGCCACTTCCCACTTGTGCTGGATCTGTGACTCCCTGCAGGGGAATCATTGTCCTACGTAATTCACTGATACTGCAGTTACCTGGCATAGCTCACTGGTGGTGGCTTTGCTCCTTGTGAGGGATGCAGCCTCCCACATTGTTCCACAAATGTTTTTACCACTGAACTATTTTCCATTTACAACTTTTGCTTTGTTTTTAGCAGTCTCTTTGTTATGCCTTTTGATTGCAAAAAGTCATCCTCTTGGCCAGGACAGATCCATGTTCATAAAGGCAATTGCCTGCCCAATGGCAAAAGCCATATGTTCAGGGTTGCTGCCAGCTCTCCAAACAGGGTCATGTGTGGTTATTTAGCCAGCTGTGGTCTTCTCTGCAGTGAGAAAGACCCAATTTTCCCTGTATTGGATCTGCCTAGAGCTACTTCCTCCTACCTTTTTCTCCTTTATTTAAAATACAGGAGTTTATTGATCATCTGCAGACACCTAAAACTATTCTCATCTGCAGCAGCAGTTCTCGACTCCCTGTTTACCTCTGGATTTAAAGATACTTTCCTGCCCTTCTGTGCTGGAAGACAAGATGTGGTTTCCTTGCCTTTACCATCAGGAACCTCCTTCTAAATGCAAATATGAGCACTGATTTACAAAGACGACCTCTGGCCAGACACCTTCTCCTCAGGCTTGAGCCCAGGGTAGCTGGGAGACAACCATCATTGGGGGTTTCCTTGCAAAAGGTGAGGCTGTTTTGCTGTCAGGTTGCTCTTTTTTTAACAAGGGCCCTGTTTATTCCTCATCTATTTCTCCTCCCAAAGGCTGCACTGCAGGTCGCGTGATGCTGCAGAGGGTCCTGGACAAGCAGGCGAGCAAGGGCATTGTGGAGGTCTCTGGAGTGAGAGGAACATGAGAACGCAGAGCCTGGGTGGCAAAGTCAGCATGAAAGCATCAAACAGCTTGTATTTCACCAGGTCTCCCCAGCCCCTTCCCAACAGCCAGTAAAAGGCTGCAGATTCAGTGCCCGGGCAAAAATTCCTGCTTCTCTGCATGTGAAAATGCCCTACACCAGGCTAATATCCCATAGGCTTGCTCTTTCAGGGTTTCTTCCCTTATTCTTTGGAAGAACAGAAGCAGTTTTGTGGCGCTGCCACTTCACAGAGCAGAGGACTCCAGCAGCCCCCAGCAGACCCAGTCACACTGCTGCCATGCAGCTGGAGGCAGCACACCACCAAGGCACAAGAGTGCAGGCATCTTTCTGAGGCAGTGGTCAAACATTTCACTTCAGAAGTGTTTATAAATTAGCAACTTATTTTTTTATATCTATTATTTTTCATCAAAAGAGGAGCTCCTGTGTGCCTCCTTTCTTTCCCTTTTTGTCATAAAATACAAAATAAAAGAAATACAAGTATGCTTGGGGCTCTCCCCCACCCCCCTTACTTTTCTCTTCCTTGTTTTTTTATTTTGGCTCTCTAAAGCCTTCTTAACTTTGGAGCTGGCAAAATAAATTATAGGGTGCTCTAGCTCTTTGCTTTAACTGAGGTCCTGACCTGAGAGGAAGGGCTGAAAATCAGCAGAAAGAATGAAATACAGGGAAAAAGAAATTCTTAAAATCAAAACCTCTCTGGATATCACTGCTGTATTTTCTCACACAGAAATCTCAGTGAATCTTTAGCTGGTAGCTAGATCTGCAGAGGAAACCTCATCTGCATTTCTTAGAAAAGATGCAGATGTAATAAATATTAACTGAATATTGACTTCTTTGGAGTTGTTGAGATTTAGCCTGATAACAGGACGCATGATAATGCTTGAATGAAGTCCCTGAAGCCTTCAGTGGGCACCAAGGACTGCAGCAATTGTGTGTGAATCTCATATTCCTTATTTACTTAGCCATAGGAAAGAAATGTATCTCATTTGGGAACAGACAGTCTCCCACTTTCTTTCTAAGAGAGGAAGTGTTCCACCATTTGAGCAGGCAGAAATCTGTCCTCCCAAAGCAGGGATCTGTCCTGTGTCCCCACCACAGGTACTGGCTGTAGATGGGGGGTGCTCTCCCCATCTCGAGGTCCAGATTTGGGGTCACTATGACCTTTCCCATCCCTCTGCACTTGGAAGCTGTATCCCCCTGCTTCCTCTTGGTTGAGCAAAATCCACTATCACTTGTTAGCCAAATTTTCAATCAAATTATTTTCTGTTTTCTCCTATGCTGTTCTTTGTAGTGGAGAAGAAAAAATAAAAGCCATAACACTGACCATAAAGCCAGATTTTCAAAAATCTTCCAGCAGACATTGCTCTAACCTTTGCACAAATGTGGATAACTCCAGGCTGGGAATGGGATGTTTCCATGCATTATGTGAGGTGGCACTGCCTCCCCTTCCTCACCTTCATCCCCCCTGTCTGCCCCGAGGGCATCTCCTGTTTTCAAGACCCACCACAGCGAGATCCATGGGGCAGGGGTGGGCTTTCTGCTCGGGCCACGGAGGCTGCTGCTTGTCACAGGAGTCCTCAAGGAGCACAGGCATTAATTACAAATACCAGGCAGAGACTCTCACTTCTGTGAGGAGGTGCAGCAGCTCTGGATGTGGTGAGGTGAAGATCCCTCAGCACAGATGTTCTCAGTGTTCCTGGTTTGCCAAGGATCGTTTGCACCCGCGGGAGTTATTTTTACTGTGGCATTTCATTAGCTTTGTATCTCTCCCGAACCTTTCCATAAGCTTCCTGCTTTAAAACGGCAGCACAAACCCAAGTGCCACATGCTGGAGATTTAAAGGTGAGCTGCTGCCAGCTCCCTTAGAGCCGGTGATGGGGAAGATCAGCTGCCAGTACTGCTGCAGATGCTGCTGCTCTGAAAGGTAAAGTGGAGCAGAGGGAGGGAAGGCACAAGTGGTGGAGGAGGATGGAAGGCAAAGCAGATGCGTGACAAGAGAAAATGAAAATAGGTCTGTTGTAAAATATGGTTTTTTAGACGAGAAGGTTTTCATGTATTTCTGTGTTGGACAATTTAACCACAGTTTTTGTATAAGGTTGTCTGCATTTATAGCAATTAATTCAAAAAGAAACATAATTTAGATGTGTTAATATGACCTATAATTCCTTATAAAGCACCAGTAAATATGAATATATTCATATTCCCACCTCCCGTGAAACAGCCATGGGCAAGTGTGATAATTACTAACTTGTGCTTACCAAACAAAACTACATTTCATCTACAGACAAATGCTCATTCCTTCTGAATGCACAATAGAGTATTTTTCCATACCAGAATTTGAATTCTGCACAAAAGCAAGTGTGGTTAAACCTTATCCAACTGCTTATGTAAGTAAAGCTCTCAAAATACCTTAGAGTAATGTAATTTTCTCTCAATATATGCTAGTGTTTGTAAAAACAGAGCAATGTAATTTGGGTACATTTTAACCCTGCTTTGAAGTAGTATATTTGGTATGGCAAGTGTTTTCCTAAGTAATAAGCCAAACAAATTGCTATTCAGATAGAGGAAAAGGTTGTAAAATACGAGTTCTCTGAAATATCACAAAAGCATTTTCAACTAATAACAGTAAACAACACAGAGATATCCACCATTGCTGGACTTGCCTCCTTTGAGAGGAGTCACAAAGCAAGAGCTATACTGAAGATATCAGTGTTTTATCCCACGGCTAAAAGAGGAGAGAAAAGAAAGTCATATAATCATGAAATGTAAAGACTGAATATTTTCAGTGACTTCAGAACTTTTTGGATGAGAAATAGGTTGTTAGATTAGTTGTGGACTTGAGGATGCTTTCAGTGCTCAATTTTTCACCCTGAGAGAACTGGATGTGTCATTAGCTAGCACGTATGTGTCTGTTAGTCCATTTGTGTATCCTCCAGTGAAAGTCTGTGCTAGAGTGTTACCTCACACCCTGTGAGGCTCGACACTGAGCTTTGGTCATCTCAGAGTTTCAGCAAAACCCTTGTGCCTTTCCCTGTGAAGTGTAAGGGTGCAGGACACAGAGGAAGATATGAACCTTCACAACAATCAAAGGCACGGAAATCCCTTCCTGCTGCTGGAGCAGGCTGATCTCCCAGGAGTGAGACCTTGGCTGGGTCCAGGGTAGTGCAGTTAACCCTGTGAGGAAGGGAATTGCCTCTTGATCCAGGGAAGCTGCCACAGGCTGAGAGAGAGGCATGGACCACAGTGTCATAGCACTTCCATTCCTCCTTTCCCGTATATCTTTGTTCCTCTTCTGGAGGAGTGCAGGAAACCAGGTTTGTATTTATACCATTTGACTTATCTGGAGCAACACTTGCCACATCAGTTTTGCCCAGCTTCTTGCATGGTGCTACGCAGCTTCATGAACTGTGCTGCAGGTGTCAGGTTGCAGTGCTGGTGCCTTGGTGACTGTGATGGACCTGGCTGCAGCTCCAGCTGTGAAGTTTGAACCGTGTGGGCTGAGAGGCCAGATCCAGACTGACCTCTGCTTGTCAGCCAGCCTTCCCTAGCCTGTGGTGCTGCAGGATTTATCACATCCCAGCCACAGTACCTTGCATTTGCCTTTGCTGAATTCCCATCCACTCTCTCTCCTACCTGCCCAGCCCAGGTCTCTGAATATCAGCCTGACCCTCCAGCATGCCCATTGCTCCCTCAGGTTGGTGTTGTGCTGTGAACTTGCTGAGATCTCACTCCATTCCCCTTTTCTGGTGTTAGCAAATGTGCTGAACAACATTGGCTCAAGTATCAGTGGGCTGCTGGCTGGATTCTATTTTGCTGGTCAAAACCCTTTGACCAGCCAAGTTTCCACCTACTTTATGCTCCAGTTATCCAGCTGACACCACACCAGTTTGGTTACAAGGAGGCTGTAGGAGGGAATGCCAAAGGACTTGCTAGGTTCAAAATATGCAATATCCAGTTGCCTAATCACAGGCTGTGGCATGATAAACCCTCATGAAAAGACCACTTGAGCTTGGTGCTATGCTGATACAGCCACATAGTCTGTATTTTGGCACTGGTTTGGCTGGTATTTCTGGCTGTCACTGAGCTTGAAGAGAGCACAGGCTCTTGTTTTTCTGCACAGTTATTCATGCAGATCTATTCTTTTCAACATCAACCCAAACAGCCCGTTCACAAACAAAGAAGACCAGATAAGCAGTATGTCACTCAGCACTGACAAGATGCAAAACTCTGAACTGGCCTCAGGGAAAGGGCTGAGTAATGTTCATCATCTGAGTTTAAACAAGGATAACAGTTTTTAATATTGCTTGCAGCAGCAGGAAGACTTTCAGTAATTTCTCTAAAGCCTTAATGTTGATTTTGACCATTTTTAGCTCAGCTGAACTTTAAGAGATATTGAAAGCTCAGGTGCAATTCCTTTGGGGCACAGAAAGAGCAAACTCCAGATAACGACGATAAAATGTCCTGTTCACCATAGTCAAAGGCTTGGCTCTGACACAGACTAGAAGTTAGCAAAGAGTGTGGAACCACAAATGGGAATTTGCCAATTGGCTGAAACAAAATCTCAGCTCTGGATGTGAGGAGAGCAGACTTAAACCTGGTCAGTAGCAAGTAGAACATGAGTCAGCAGTGCCCTGGGAGCCAGGAGGGCCAACCCTGTCCTGGGGGGCATCAGGCACAGCATCACCAGCCAGGCAAGGGAGGGATTGTCCTGCTCTGCTCTGCACTGGGGCAGCCTCACCTCAATGGGGGAAGTGTTGGGTGCTAAAATACTAGAAAGACATTAAGCTATTGGAGAGACTCCAAAGGAGGGCAACGAAGATGGTGAAGGGTCTTGAGGGGAAGTTGTATGAGGAGTGGCTGAGGTCTCTTGGTCTGTTCAGCCTGGAGAAGAGGAGATTGAGGGGAGACCTCATTGCAGTGACAACTTTCTCCTGAGGGATAGAGGAGGGGCAGACGCTGATCTCTTCTCTGTGGTGACCTGTGACAAGACAAAAAGGAATGGCCTGAAGGAGTGGGCAGGGAGGTTTAGGTCAGCTATTAGGAAAAGAAAACCAGCACAGGGTGGTGGGGCACTGAACAGGCTCCCCAGGGAAGGGGTCACAGCACCAAGCCTGACAGAGTTCAAGAAGCATTTGGACAATGCTCTCGGGCACATGGTGTGACTCTCGGTGTCCTGTGCAGGGCAGGGAGTTGGACTCAATGATCCTTATGGGTCCCTTCCAACTCAGCTTATTCCGTGATTCTGTGATGTCATCTCAAGCAATTTTTACTTGATCGGTATTCTGACAGGGAAATGCATGGAAGAAAGTTCCCAAGCAAGCAAATATGATCCTACTAAGAAATAAATCATACTGCTAATGGAAAAATGCCTGCTGACCAGGAATATTTCATGTCTGAAAGCTACATATCTGCTAGGGGATCAGGAGCAAAGCACTGGAAGTACAGCTGATCAGCAAAGCTGTGTCTGAAAATCTCCTCATCCACTTATGGACTGATTTTACAGTGATGGAAAGAAATGTGTTTATGATATACTTATTTTGTGAGGCACTTTCTTAATGCTTCTGCTGCAAAACCTGCTGTCACTGAGTAATGGTTTCTAATCTCCAGGGCTCTGAATCCAATGTTTTCTGTAGTATCACATTCTGTCACTGAGAGCTTTTCTTGGCTCAAAGAAGTGGTTTGTGTCTCTGAGCGTCTTGGCTGGAGACAGCACAGGCACCAAGACAGGGAATCTTACTGCACTGGTCACATTGGGTGTTTGTATACCTTCCCTCCAGAGAGATACTTCTTAGAGTAGGGCTTTCAGAAGAAAGTTGGTACTAAGCTCATTCTGAAAATCAGACCCTTTAATATTGCCCTGAATTGGGTGTCCAAAGCCAGAAGCCAGCCTAGAAAATGCTTGCCCAACATTTTTTTTTAATATTCTTTGAATTATATAAGGACAAAAATGGAGACATTTCCCCTTGGCCACATTTGGGGTTTAAGGCTTTGAAGTGAATTTTATGTAGAGAAGATTTAGAGATAAGGTTATACCTTGACCCTATGCCACCTTGTCAGGGCCATGGAGGAGAGGGAGAGGTGTGCTTCTTGTTTCACCAGTGTGGCTGGGCTTCTCAAAATCACAGGGAAGTGGGAATGTTGGGTGTGTAGGAGGTCAGAAGGCATGGTACAAGTAGTGTGCCCCTCTTCTGACCTGCAAGGGGTGAGGAGCTGAGCTCTAGAGAAGCCAAAATATTTGCCATCCCTGCCATGATCACCAAATGGGTTCAGATTTCAAGCTGAGCTGCCTGAGTCTGTTTCCCCAGGTCTAGAGCAAGAGTATGAAGTTATTTGTGTGGCACAAACCCTCAAGTTCCTCGTGTCAGCAGGGAAGAGGAGGCAGGGCCATGTTGTAGGGAGAAGGAAGGAGGAGTATGGCCAGGAGAGAAGTTGTTGCTTTGCTAAAAAGTTATTCCACTGCTGCATCACACCTTTAGACAGGTGTAAAATGTGGCTCCCCAAGGAAGAATGAAAACGACTGCAAAGTTTGAAGCAATCAAAACAAATATGGAAAGTCCTAAACTTCTAGGCATTCACACCATGGCAGGGCTGGTTTAATGGCAACCTATAAATTTTGTAGAACTGTAGACTTTATACAATAAAATTTTGAATAACAAAAGGCGCTGCTACCTTCTTTACATCACTGGTCTGCCAGCACCAACAGAAGGATATTTTGGCTCCAGATTTTGTTTCTGTATGATACCAGTATCTGAAGAAAGTCATTACATCAATTCGTAAAGTATATGTATGTGCATCAGAAATTAAGGTAATAGTCAGCTAATTTACTTCTGTTTTCTTTACTGCAGATACACACAAGTAAGTAGGAAAAGCAAGAAAAAAGTCTTGCTTTGATGATTTCTTTGACAAAGAAATAATAATCACAGTATCATGAGTATCACCACAGGAAACAGCTCTTTTCTGATAAAAGAATAAAATGCAGAGGATGGGAAAGCTGCAGCTGGATAAAGAAGTAGAGATGCCTCCAGCCATCCCACTGCCATACTCATGATATACTCTGGGTTCTCCATTCAGGGACAGAGCCACATGATTGAACCAAGTTCCTTGGTGCCTCCTCATGCCCCAGCACTGGGATAAGGAACACTCTTCCCTTTTTGGAGTATCTCCCATTAGAAAAGACTAATTTACATTTGAAAGCTCTCATGCAAAATCGGTTTAACTTTCGCCTTTGTATTTTGTCACCTGCACTTCTCCCTTCGCCCCTTCTGGCATCCTCCCTCCTCTGCTCTGCTTTCCAGCTCCAGGTGCTCGCACAGGCAGTGGAGCAGGACCCTGTATCTCCCAGTGGGGGGAGTTAAACAACATTCCAGCATCTCAGCAGATCCCACAGCATGCCTGGAGAGAAGCAATTTGCTTGCTGAAGTCTCACACTGGGTCCCCAGCAGGCTGTCAGGGCATGGGTGGGCAGAGGGAGGCAGAGGCAAAATCTGGAGGAGAGCAGGGCTGCAGACCTGTGCTTCTGGTTTTCAGCTTGTTATAGTCTTGCTGCTAAGTGCAGGGAAAATTCTTTGATGAGTCCTGCAGTCCTTGTTCAGGACCTGAAATACTTGGTAAAGCTGAAAAAGCTGATATCTCCAAGACAGCAAAGCACATCAGATATGCTACTATTTGTACAAACATGACAAGAAATGCCCCTGTGATTTGGGGTAGATTTTAATATGGAATATTACATGCCAGCCAAGTGGATGACTATGGTTCATAGAGCTATGATATTACACAACTTCAAATGTCATCTGTGATTACAACAAGCAAAATAGAGCTGACAACGATGTAAGGAAGAGTTTTGTTGAGCAGTTGAGGTTGCTAGCAATGTGTGAGCACACTTGATTAATATTTAATTCAAGTAGTTGAGTGCTGGACACTGTATTTCACCTCTAAAAGCTTAAGCAAATTTGCTGTTCTGTACTGTTTTAGCATGAAAGCTGCAATATTAAAACAATTATTTTTTAAGCACGAGATAGGGATCTGTATGTTACAGAAAAGGAAGTTTTATTGTCTTTTCCTTTACACTTTTATGTAAGTAGTGGTAGAAGGCAAGAAGGTGTACTTAAATGACATGGCAGATGCTTTTCCCAGAGGAGAGGTGAATTTGCCTTAGTTCTGGTGACTTCCCACAGCTTCTAAGGAGAGAGATGACTCTCCAAGACTGTATCTCCTGCTGTGCCTTTGATCTGCCTCCTGTGCCTCAGGGTGAGAGCAGGATGTGGTGGAGAGTCCTGTAGCAAACCTTTGGTTTCGTTGTCTTCAGAATGAAATCAGGACTGCAGCCTACACCAGCCCAGGTGTCTTTCAGAGAGTTCAAAGCTCTGCTCTCCTCATGTTAAGACCTTCTTGCTTAAGCTCTATAAAGGGGTTATTTCTTCAGCAGAAGGCTTGGAGGCCAGGACGTATTTTGCATGTTTAAAGTCATGCATAATTTACCTGCAAGTCAGAGGTGCCTAAGCCTGAGGGCTTCTTCCATTGCTTAATGCAATAGCTGACTCAGGAAAACTGCAGGGCATGAGGTGATTTGTTGATGGGGTTGCTGCATTTTCCTGTAGGCTCCAGTGGATCTAGCCAGTCCTTGAGAGGGCCCATGTCCATGTTTTCTTTAAGGGCTGCAGTTTTGCTTTCTTGTTTTCTTTCTTTGCAAAATATGAAATGAGATGTCTAAGAGCAGAGTACCACACCTCAGCTTGCATAGTAGGGCAAAGGAGCTCAGCTTTTGATTGAACATCTTGCTTTTGTCCAAAATGCAAGGCTGTCCCTTGCTCCACAGCATTACCTTTGAAGAAGAAGTTTAAAATTCCAGTTTAAATTATTTTTAACAGCAAAACAAGTAAACAAACAAAAGTAGAAATTTTAAATAAAAAAGGAAATCTCATGAGGAGCTGAGGTTATGAATGTCCAGAGGACATTCCCCCAGGCTGAAAGGGTAGGAAAGACAGCTGACCCATGCATGATCCTGTGGTCAGCCAGCTCACAAAATCCTGGAGTAGGGAACAGAGGAGACTCTGATGAACTCATTTCTGCTTGCTAGATCAGGTAGTTCTCTCCAAAGAGGCGAAGGATCAGGAAGGAAAAAAGACTAAAGGTTTTTCAGGGGGAAATGGAAAGGCCAGAAAAGGAAGAGGGCACTGGCAAGGTCACTGCTAAAGCCAGGAGTGGAGCTGCACCTCTGCTCATCCTCTGCAGCAAAGCATCACTGAACAAAGGGGATGGGGCTTTGGGCTGCCTTGGCAAATCCCATGGAAGTTGATGTGTGTGAGAATTTGTACACTGTAGACATCAAAAAGCCCCTACACAAGGGCTCTGGTGTTATAGCTCACTGCCAGCTCATGGCACATCAATACCCATCACAGTTCAGGGCTTATGCCTCTATTAGTTGTGGCAGTGTGTACACTTAGAGGAGGAGCTGATGCAAACAGCACCATAAAATTAAAGACAAAAAATAGCAATATTGAGTTTTTAATAGCAGTTTTGGTGTGCTGCATCTCTAATGAACAGTTTCGTTTTGTAGTGTGATTAATTTGCTGCCACAGAGGATGCTTTGTTAAATCTTGGAGGACATAGAATTGAAAAGGAGGAGGGAGTGGGAAACAGGGTTTTTAAGCCTAGAAATTTAATTGCAAGATAGCGCCTGAAATATAAATTGATACATATAACTGCTTTGAGAGATAAGCATTACTGATGACGTTGGTTTCTGGCAGACAGGATCATCACACTATTATGAAAAAGATACTGCTCTGGGCTTTACTTTGTAATTTATATGGGCATGAATTTGTTTGACATAATTCTCTTGGCTGCTTCTCATCCTGTAATAAGGCAGTGCAGCTCTTAAATCTTGTTATGGGCACAGGACTTTGTGGAAGGGGTAGAAATGTCCAGATTCCCCTTGAAATATCAAGTTTATGATGATATTTTCCAGTTCCTTTAAACCAAGTGCTGAATTCATACTCTGTACTCTGTTGTTCTCCATAGTCTGGTATAAGTCCTTGTGAAGGATGGGCTTATGTCTTCCTAGAATAAGGCAAAGCAATTGCCATTTATCAGGCTGTAGCTGACTTATCTCATAATAATTAATTTCTTTATTGCTCTTCAGTATTTGACTTTCCAAGCACCTGGGATTTTGGTTTTTTTGGTTGGTCTTTTCTGCTGTTTCAGATGTTCAGTAATTAGTTAGAGTGACACATAAAGTATTTTCACATCACAGATCATGGCAAAGTTTACAAGTACCTCTAAAAAGTCTAGGAGAGCATTCCCGCAGTGATAATGGATGAAATGTTTCTAGGAACCATTTATCCACTCAAGTTGACCTTTTCTCTGTTTGAAGGATTGAAGTGATTATTTTTTCTTAATCGTGACTTTGGAACCATGTTTAAAGTGGATAACTTTGAGCTGACAGCTGTGTCTCAGGAGCTTACTTACCATATAAATCCTGTATTGCAGGTATTTGCAATCTATCATAAACAGGTATTGTGTGTTAAAGAAAGCAGATACAGAGGCAACAGAGGCAAACCAGTTGGATTTACAGTTTTGTCTCCCTGGATTACAAGGGACCCCACAGTCAGCTTGTAATTCCTTTTCTTCACAACTCCGAAACCACAGCAACACTAAAAATACACTTCACTAAGTCAGAGCAGCCCTGATGAGGGTTGCAAGAGTGTAGGAGGAGCAGAGAGGAGAAGAACTACTTGCCAGATGGGTTTCCTCAAAGAGAAGGTAGGTGCCTGACCCAGATATTAGAGACATTTTTGCATCAAAGATTTTGTATTGCAACACATGTTTACAAAGCACATTGGTTGATCCCACACTATGTAATATTAGTCCCACCCTTAGGAAGCAGCAAGAGGGAAAGGTATTTCATTATCATCTGAGATCAAAGCTAGGGAGTGCAAGAGAGGTGCAGATGAGCTACCCTAAGTTTTTCCCAACTGAGACCAAATTTTAGCTGAGGCCTGGTCATATTAAGTTTATTTCACATTCTGCCCTGCTTAATTTCAGTCATAGCATGAGGTACAAGACATAGCCATCTGCAGAGAGTTGGGCCTAGTATGTGTATTTTATCTCTGAAAAGTGAATAATGAAACTAAGGCAAGGATAACGGTGTTCCACTCTCTATAAAACATCTTCTAAGTGAATTTCTTTGGTTGTAATCTTCCGATTGTAATCAAAGTCCCTTTTCTACATTGCACCTCCAGCAGGTTATGTAAAATTATTGTAGGGGGCATAATTTATGGCAATATTTAGTAATCAGGTAAGTGGTGTATTCACAGGAAGGAAGACATTATAGCATTCAGCACTCTGTTCAGCTCAAAAATAGCTCAGATGTTAAAAAAAAAAAAAANTGATTGCAGGCACTTACTGATGCTGGGTTCCAGAGCTGTTTACAGGGATATGCAGTGAATTGTGAGATGATACAAAAGCTATTTGATACTTAACAAAAGAAACTGTGGTGGCTCAGACACACCAAATACATTTGAGTGGCCGGAAGATAGAGCTGGATCAGTGACTCATGGGCAATTATTGCTGGCAGTAATTTTAACTGGCAAGAAACTAAACTAGGAATTTCAGTTCTTGACAAAAAACCCTCCCAAGGTTTGTCAGCCCACCTGTGAGTCAGAGGCTTCCTTATTGTTACCTTAAATGAATGTTTAGCTGATGTCCATTTTAGCTGGCTTAGACACCCCTGAGGGGGTGCACTTGCTGTAGCTCAGGAGTGTGGGCATCAGTGGAAGGCAGAGGGCAGGTGAAGCATGCACAGGGTGAACACTGAGCAGATTCTGCTGGTGTAGCAGGGCCATGCCAAGGAGATGCAGGAAAAAGCTGATACTGCTGCCGCCCAAAGTGCCTGCCCAGCAGCACTGCATGAAAACCCTTAAACCTTGCAGCCCAAGTCTTTATCCAGCCACAGGCTTCATTCTCACCTTCCTTCAGACCAGCTCACCACCAACACTGCTTTGCTGATTCCAGTCCTGAGATTTAGCCCAGGAGTGCCCCCTGACTCCAAACTAATCCTTAGCGCCACTGAAGATAGGACCTTTAAAAACAGTCTTACCATTAAATCTAAGTTTGTAAACTGGTTTTAAATGCTAATAACTGCATAAGAATGTTTGAGATTAGGCATTGGACTGGGGCAGAGGGGAACTTGAGTTGGTAGTGCTGCCTGTAAAGTCTCTCTCTCTCTCAAGTTTGGTTTGGTCAAGTCCAAAAGTAATGTTGGGTTTCATGCTGGAATCAGTGCCAGAAGGATGGGAGAGAAGTATGTTAGTGGTTGTCTTTCTAATTTTAATGTGAAAATGGCAGATTAAAATAAGAGCTGGTGTGAGGTTCAGACTAGAAGAGGAAAATGCACATAATTCAGCATTACCTGGGTTAAGAGCTCTCTCCAGTAAGCACCTACATGCTCATAGGATGGAGCTGACAGGGGCCTAAAGGGATAGAACTAATGTTAGTAGTCTTCACCTCACCTTTACCCCCCAACTGCAACTGGAATTTGCTCTAAATCCAGAAATGCCTCCTAGCACTAGATCTAAAAACAGAATTTAATGTTGTTTTGGCCTGTGTCACAAACTTCATCCGGTAGCTTTTTTGTGCTCCAGTGAAATCCTATCTCATCAGCTTTTGATTGCATTAAAAGCAGTTCCCCGAATTCTACAATCCTTCAGTATTTGCTTAAGATGGGCTGCATAAATGCATGTTTTCATATTGCTTAAATCTTTACAAATGAGTTCCTCCAAAGAACGTTCCAGGTGTTTTAAGACATCTATACTAGATGAATCAATCATTGAAACATTTCCATGTTGCTTGTACTATTGCCACTGTAACTTTTTTTATTCCCTGTCCCATTAATGGCTTACACATGTCCTGAAACTGGGCATAAAAAACTAATAACCCCAGTATTGAATGTATATTTTCAGGTTGTTCTTTGTTCAAAGAATATCTAAAACTAGCAAATGTGAGTAGAGGTGCAAGGAGACACTAGATTCTCTGCAGAGCAAAATACTCTAGAAAAAGCTTTTTAGAAACATCAAGTTTAGCCAAGAGTTTGCATCTCTAGTGACTGCCAAAAACCCAAGAATTAGACATAGCTGTACCAAGTCTATATGAAAGATTTAACCCATGATCTGCTGATATATAGGCAAAGAATATATTAAAAAGCAAGTGAACAGAAAAACTACCCCTTTTGGTTCTTTTATGTGGGTTTTTCTTACACAGATACCGGTGCACTCCCTCTGACCTAACCATGCTTTGAAGAAACTGGAAAACTCTTCTCTTCCTATAGGAGCTGTAATGGTCACTCACTGGGCAGCCTTCCTAAAGGCAGGAGCTGCATATTTGAAATTGTTTCACTTTGGGAAAAACAGATCTGAGAACAAATTGTGCTATCCCTGTGCTCCTTCAGTTCACCCAGAGTGTAAAACTGAGGCTATGCACCCTATGCCCCTCACTGAGGAATGCAGTTAGAACTGAAGGACACAACTATATTTAAGTGGCATTTATTGCTATTATTATTGTTGTTGTGGTTGTTTTTATTGTCTCTTGTTTGAAGTCATTAAGCCAAACTGAACTGAAACGAACAGGCAGAAAACTAATTTGAAAGTTGCCAGAACTGGTCATCTTGGCATTTCAGTGAGATGTCTTGGAAGAATGACAACATTTTGGTAACAATTTTTTAGTGGTCAAGGCAGGGTAGAAAGTCTTTTAGAGAGACAAGAGGGATATCCCTACGTTTCTACTGGTGACCTGTCAAACATTAAATATTAATATTAAAGTGGAAACTCCCCTCACTAGGTTGTGTTGAAGAGTGGAAAGAGTGAGAACCAGCATCTTGATGAGTTTTCAGCTGGTCCTGCTTTCCTGTAACCAGCAATGTGTCAGTGATGTTCTGCCAGTGGTGTTAGCAGAAATGTTTTGGGATTTCTTCAGGGGTCTCTTTGGCTTTGCTCCTCTGATGTGTTGGCATGTGAGCTGGTTCAGTGGGAGAGCTAGATGCACACGAAATCTGTGCTGGTGAACAAGGCCAGCAATTAATCTTGATTTACTGGCAGGTGAAGCAGACAGGCCACTGTTTGGAATACCAACTCTCTCCTGCCTCATGCCATGAAGAGCATCCTCACAAAGAAATGTTGAATTAGCATTGGCAAACACAGTTTGCAGAAGAGACTACTGCTTCATTTTCTCTTTTCATCAGTGGAGAAGCTTTTGTGAGCATTGAATGAAATTATTTTAATTCCATGCAAATAAGGGACAAAACCAAGAGCAGGAATCTCACAGATGTAGTGATAAACACAGACCAAAAGCAAAATAAAAGTGGTGTTAAATGGCTGCAAAAGGCTCGATGGATAAGCACTCACCTATAATTGCCTAGCAGATAGCAAGAACATCTTTCTTTTCAAGCTTAGTTGTTGAAACATTTGATGTTCAAATATCATAAACTCTGCAAGGAATCCCACGATGTTATCGTCTGTCTCTTAACCTTGATATAATAGATGATAGAAAGGATAAAGAAACAGCACCAAAAAGAGGGCTTGCAGAATAAACATTTTCATCATTGAACAAATAGACAGAAAAAGCTCTCTACTTAATGAGAGTGCCCAATATGGTATTATGATAATATAGAAAGGCACAGATGAAACCCTTGATTTTAAACAATCTGAAAAGTCAGTAGAACAGCATCTTGTGGAAAGGAGATATCTCAGTTATTGTGCACCTCTGACCCTCTCCTATCAGAGAAATACTTCCCCTTTCTAATCTGAAATTGTTACTCCTTTTGGCATTTCACACCATTCTCAGATTTTGTTCCACAGCTGCCAGCTATTTGCCACGTTTCCCTAGAGGGTTGGGGGAAGGTGCCTGCCATAAACTGTCATGGCAGACTATGAAGACCATGTTCTTACAGCAAAAGATGGGTTATTCAAGAGCAAAGTACTGCAGCAGAAAACAATCTTAAGGCAATAAATAGGCTACACATATGTCAGGTTATCTGGGTCCCATCTGTTTACTTTTCTCTGTTCACATGGGAAGCTCATTTGAGCAGCTACTATCTCATTTGATATTTAAAATAATATGTCATTTGACCTGTAAAGTAACTTAGCTAAGTGTATCTCAGGCCTAGTTGTAGTGTCTGGTCTCCATGCTGGATCCAAGAGCATAGTATATTGACAATAAGAAATACAGGCATTTCTGCTTACAACGGCATTAGGGAAATGGTAATACATCAAACTCCCTCTTTAAATATTCATTTGTTTACTTTGGTTCTAGAAATAGTCATAAAATTAGCCTACAGTGACACATTCACCTGTCTTAAGGAAATCTATTCATTGTGAATTGTGGGAATCTAGCTAATAGGGAAAGACAGCTGCAGTATCAAGGAATGACATCAGTGCTGGTCACTGGGGAAAGAATCTGGCATTTATTGCTGATCTTGAAGACATCTTTTTCCAGAGAGATTAATAAATGTGACTACACACAGCATATTATACTACTCAGATTAAACATGGTAGAATCAAAATAAGCCTGGAGATGTTAAAAGACTGGATATGAGAACAACTGAAGAACTAACTGCTGAAATTAGAGGTCAGAGTTGTAAAGAGGAGTTAGTCACTGGAAGGAAACCCAAAGAGTTTCTCTGTCCCTAGTTCCCCAAGGACTCTTTTCTCTATAGCACCTGTGGCAGTTTTCTTTCTCTTGTCACCTGCTTTGCATCATCATATAAAAAGACCGAACTCATAGGAGTATTCCCATTTGTCAGATCCTTAGCTAGGGAAGTGAGCACTTGGTTTAGCTCAGGAGGGCTGGTCCCCTCAGCTCATTGTAATCTCTCACTGAAATCACAAATGTGAATCCATCCCAGCTGCACTAGTCCTAAAAACCTTATCTAGAGTGATATGCCAATTATGTCTACTGTCCCAGCTGCTTCAGGTAGCACTTTCCGATTGTCTGCTCATGAAGAGTCTGACACATTGACCAGAGTAGGTCCATCCCACCAGCACGTTGTCAGATTGCCCTCTCATACGACAGAATCAGAACCAAACAATTGGTATCTGTAGATGCCTCTGATAATTCAGGAATATGCCCCAATGCTCTGCCACAGCCACTTTGCAGAAGGAGGGATCATGTTACTAGTAATTATGAAGCATGCTTTTTCTTGTTGTTTGGTCCTTGTCTGTCCTGCTGGAACTCACCACAGGATTTGTAAAAAGGGAACAAACTCATCCACCTTGAAAGACAGCTTTGCATTTATTTATTTTTTGCCTCACAAGAAAATTACTCTGTAATCAGTGCAACCTACTTGCAGTCTACTGGTACCATTGCCCTTTGATGTTAAAAAGTTTATTAGTGGAACTGTATTTTGTATCTGAATAATGCATTATTCTGTAGGGCTTCTCTCTACTCAGGCAGTCAGAGGGAATGGGGGAGTCCTTTCCCCCTCAGCGTCTTTCTATCATCCTTGAAATCTCTGGCTTTTGCACGCACAAGATTGAGCTTCTTAGAACAAAGCATTACTTCCAACATGACTCAGTGTTGACGTTAGTCTTCTTATCCTTAAGAATTAATTATTTCTGTCACTGAGTTACCGCTTCAGATGGACACTCCAGAACCACAATGCTTTGACCAGAGGGCTGGAAGGGACTCCCTGGGACCACAGCATCATACCCCGTGGTGTGGTAGGCAAATGTGCCAGACTGTTCTTGCTGGGAAAACTCCACGTGAAAAGCAGCAAGGATGTTTTCCTAAGCCAGTTTAGCCCAGATTTCCAGACCTCCAATAAAAAATGTCTCCACTTGTTATGTTCATAGATTTTATTCCAACTTGGTTTGAATTCTCTTAGACAGCTCAAAGTGCCCAGGGATGCAGACTGCACCATAGATGAGGCAACAGCAATTGCCTCTGCAGTAGCATTAATACTTTCCTATATCTCCTAGGAAAGGTTTTTCTGATGCATATTAATTGCATTTGACTTCTGCTTTGTCAGCTCCTTCATCAGCATGTACTTCTGGCTTTTACTTCACCCTGGGGACACCAGTTCCCAGTGCTCCAGGTGACCTCCAGAAAGCTATGGCAAGCCTGCTATTCTGGGTAAAAATCTACCTTGTCAAATTAGAGAGAATGATGATATCTTAGGATGTGTAATTCACTCAGTTTGCTGAGAGTCCTAGGTCGCTGACATAACTAAAGTAATACTGACAGTTCAGCTGCAGAGTTGAGCTGTGGGTGCAGGTTTGGACTGCAAAGTCTGATAGCACAGACAGAGGTACTCAGACAAAGGTGAAGCTGATGATTACGTGCTTGTAGCAGCAATATTAACAAAGCTAGCATGAAGCTCCCTCCTGCAATGAAAGGTACTCTTCTTTGGTGCCCACAGAGGTTTTGAAAACACAACTGCTCCTTCCCTGAAATCAAAGATCAGTATGGTACCATCAACTTGCCATAACCCCATGCTCAAAGCACTTGCTGTTCCCCCTTGTGCAGGACTGCAAAGTTATCTAGCAAAGTTATCTGTAATTTGCCACCGCTTTTCTATTGTTTTAAAATCTAGCTACCAATTTCTACATTTTTGTAAGATTTAAAGTACTAACACAGAATTCTGTGTTCCTTTCTAGAGGAAAGTGGAGTCTCTAAAAGCTTGTATGTCTCCTGTCTTCTACCACATTTGCCCATTACCAGTCCTGGTAGAAGTTCACACTAGATTAAATGTTTGAAGATGTTTTTTGCAACTCTCTTTTGCAGCTAAACAAGTTGTCCAAGGAGAGAGAGAGAGAGAGAGAGAGACAGAGATAGATAGATAGATAGATAGATAGATAGATAGACAGATAGATAGATAGATAATTTGTTATGTATGTTTCAGCTCTTCTGGTGAATAAATTATTTCAGTTATTGTCCTGCAAGTGAAAAATGTCTGAATTTTTATAGACTGAATATTCATAGAAGGTGAATATTCTAGCTGTTTGCTGAGTGAATACAAATGCAAACATTAACATCACAGATTCACATCTGCTAGAAATCTCTGGCACAAACCAAGAGTTTTAATGTGACAACACTTTCCCACCTCACAGGAGATGAAAAGCAATGACTTAATTATAATATTTAAAACACCGGCAATTAATACTCTGATCAGAATTTCTTTCAGAATTTTAAATTAACGCGTACATGTGAGATGTGGACATCTCACTGCTGGTCACCCACACGCTGTCTTCATCCTTGTAGTTCTGCCACTTTTCCTCCTGGGAGTTTAACACTGATGAAGCAACTGAATGCCTCCAAGTTACTGTAATCATTCACAGTAAGTTTAAATCTGCCAGAGAAAATGGAAATTTAAGGCAAAGAATAAGAAAGAACATCTTCAAGTTTGGCTTGAATTATTAAGTTCATTTTCTACTGCAGGTAGGTTTGTCACTGCTGTGACAATATGATGTCATTGCTGTCTGACAATTGTTTTGGAGGAAAGAATGGAATGTGTAGGGTATTTTTTGAAAGATTCAGTTGAATACTTTTGTCCTGAGACTCCCTTGACATTTTTTCATTCTTGTAGGTTATGATTTTTGTGGTGAGAAGCATTGTTTCAAACTTCATTAAAGCATTTAATGCAATAAATCAGGTCTCCTAGGAGTGCAAAGAATTGTCATAAATGATGTTGTGTATTTTACTCCAAAGGCAAGAAAATGAAGGGAGATATTGGAGACAAGAGGAAAAGGCAGAAGCTGTGGTTGGACCCAAGAATGCACGGGTTCTGATTCTAGCTTGGACATCGTGCTCTTAGAATCCTCTCCTTGTGTTCACTGATTTTCAGCTAGAAACACACTCTTGGCTTTAAAGGTCTCCATTAGTTCCATGTCTTGAGGATGAAACCTGATTTTTCCCAGCTGTCCTGGCTAAAGGATGACAAGCTTGGAGCATTTTTGACGTTGCCTGCGCTGCTTTGTCTTTGTACCCCCTAAAAGCCGTGAATAGCACCATCTTTCAAATGCCTGCACAAGCAGATCTCCCTTCTCTACTGCCTACAAAAGCCTGACATACCTGAAACTGCCAACAGTTAATCTGCTGGAGTGCCAGGATTATTTGTTATTGTCTGGACCAACATCCTTTTATCTCAGTGCTATTTCTTGACGTATTTGAGGACAGGAACTCTCTTTGCGCTCTGCATTGGCACAGTTCCTGGTGAAACAACCATCTGGCGTGGGGCTCCTCAGCGTGTCAGTGGTGCAGATGGGAAGCAACGGTGGATCAAAGCTCTGCATGCTTTTTCTCATTGCTGTAAAGATGTTTGATGTAAGGAAAAATGGGTTCCCCTGCAAGGCATGGCTGGCTGGCTGCACAGAGGCAAGAGGAGCCCTGCCAAGCTCCTCTTTGGTATCTTGTAGGGTAACACAAGAGCCAGCTGGGCTCCTCATCCTCTATCTGAAGATGAGGGCGTCACAGCTTGCAAGAGCACACAGGGACTCTGGCAAGGAGGTGGTGAGAGGGGCTGGAGGCAGAGGCTGACAGCCAACCTTCTACACAGTGCCTGGAACCCCAACTCACCCCAAGTCTCTTCTAAAGGACAGAAAGCAGATGGTTAGCATGTAGGGAATATCTGGGTAGAGGTTAAGTCTTTTCTCTCCCTACTATTCCCATCAGCAGAAGTAGGATTGCTACTAAGTGTGGCACTTTGATTTAGGATGGTTATTTTGGATTGCCTGGGTCTTAGGTGATGACCAGGCAGAGAGAAATAGGATAGTGTTATTCTCTCCCAAAGTCTGTGGGTCTTACAATCTCAGCCACACATAAACTCCATAATTTTTTATTATTTCTTAATCTAACTACTGACATTTTTTCCCCATTTGGTAGGACATACACTAAATCTCTAACCCTCTGGGTAGGACTCTGCCAGAAGCTCTCCTTTAGGTCCATCAATTACCTCTCAGCTATTACCAGTACTCAGGACCTGGGCCAAAGACAAATATGGGTGCAAAGAAGCAGAGTCAACTCAAAACCCAAAGATCTCCAGTAATACCAAAGAGGATGAGAGAATACAGAAGATTAATGGAAAAATAAATTACTTTATGCATAGATATTGATGCTGGGGCTTTTTATTTGCCCTAATGTGAAAGTCCCTCTTTGAAGTAAAATTAGCGGTGGCATAGTACTTTGTGTTTAATGAACATGGAAACTACAAATGAAAGGGCAGCTAGATAGACAAGGAAAGTAATTACATAATCTGAAGAAAACAGTAGCAGTAGTTAACTGAAGAGTTTTATGGCTTTGGACTTAGATAGGAAATGAAAATACATAAAGTGCAAAACTTACTTCTAAAAATATAGACAGATGGGGTGAAATGCCACAACATTATTGCTTTCTGTGTGACACTTTGAAGACAGATAGGGGTATGCTTCTAATGCATAAAGAGTTGTTTCCTGAGAAAACACAGTAAGTCAGGGAACTACAAAGCATAGTTGTTTCATTCAATTTCAAATTTGAAGCTAGTTGAGGGAAAAACTGATGCCAGTGGCTGCAACAATACATTCTGGGTGGCTGGTTATAACTACTGAATTAAAGGTACAAATTATTCTGGTGAAGAAAAGGAATGTTCTCTGCCCAAATGTTTGTGACTTAGTTTAGCATTGAGCAGAGATACACACAGTACAACAACCTAAGGAAATGTTTCTCTGTAGAGCTTGTTTGATTTTTCAGCTGAGGATGGAAAGCAATAAATCAAAGCATCTCCAGCACATGGCAGCTATTCAAATTTTTGCTTTCTTTCCTGCATATAATGCAGGATGAATTGCTCTTACATTTCATCCAGCAAAAGCTAGTAAAGAGGGAAACATAAAATCTAGCTATCAGGGCCTGAAGACTGTGGTGGGAAAGAGAGCACCTGGCTTCTCATCTCAGTTCGGACAAAGATGAGTTATGTGATCCTGAGAGAGTAATTTAACTACTCCATGAACTGTGAAGATATAATAAACTCAGAACATAAGACAAGTGGGTAAAAGTCTATTTGTGCCAGCACCCAGCAGTGGTAGGAGCACCAGATAAAGTCTCTAGAGGTACTGAGCATTGGCTTTGCAGCATAATCGTTTTTTTCATTATTTTTGAGCAGCTCAGTCTATTTATACAGAAGTAAAACCACTGACCTATCAAACTTCATAAAACTCTTCATCCAGGCTTTGTGCTGTGGAGAGGGTTGTTATTCATAAATAGCACATTTATTTATCTGAGTCTCACGTTTGTTTTGGATTACCTGCATGCAACCTGAACCACATGCAGCAGACCAAACCTGCCCCTGCTGCCTCAGTCCACAGGACTTCCCACCACTGTCAAACTGCTGCACAAGGATCTGTTCACTGGGCTTGGCCAAAAACCACCAGCAAGTCATTAGTGTTGGCTTGCTCTGTACCACATCCTTACAGTGACACATCTACTATGTGTGACCATCATTGCCTCTTTTGCACACCCCATGCGTGTGCTTTGAAAGATCATTGTTAGCTACTGCGGGTGGAGAGTCTTCTGGAGCATTTGCTCCTTCACTGCCTGTGCTTTGTTACACCTTCTGCATGGTGTCTCAGCTGGAAGCACTCGCACTGACTGCACTGGCATTCCTCCAAAGCCCACGAGTGGCACCAGCTGACCGTGGCTGGAGAGCAACTTGCTTTATATTGCCACCTCAGAAGTAAGCATATCTACTTCTTCAAACTGCCCATGAGTGAATTTGGTTACTCCTGTTTGTTAAACCATTTTGTTGTGGCTTTTCATTAAAAAATGGTTAACAAGCGAAGTGGTTTTGTCTTCATTAATTCACATTCCTGCAAAGAGAGAAACCACTTGAAAAGGAGACACTTGTTTTTAAGCCTGGTCCAGGTGTGGCAGTGTCCCTGGAGCAGCCTGGGCTGATGCAGAGTGAAGCATTAATTCATAGCAGGTGTACTGTAAGACTGGCTGATCCTTGATTAGGAATGGACTAGCTATCCCTACGAAATGGTTCTATTCTGTTTTTCTGTAGTGCAGCAGTAGAGGAGTTATTTAACTTCACTGCTTAATTCTGCTGAAAATGCCGATGTCTTTTTGTGTTATGAACTCTTGAGGGACTGAGTGAACTGTATCTGTATGCAGGAAAATGAGGTTCCTTAGCCCTGAAGGATCATGTTTGATCAAGGTCCTCTAATGCTTTTTCCATTATAATATTTTTGCAGTATCATTCAAGCCAAGCTGGGAAGATCATTTTATGAACTATTAGTTGGCTCATTTGTTCTTTTTGCCTTTAAAATATGAATACCTTTACTCTATCCTAATAAAAACTTTTCTTCAGGGATATAAATAACTAGATGCTAAATGATGGTAACTTAATTTTGAAAATGTACAAATTGGCCACAGAGTCTCCAGAACTGAATTGCATTACTGCATGTTTTCACACAGGTCACTGTAGTAAATTCTGTAGCAGAGCTCAGAAATAGCAGGATTAGCAGCACTCATAGGCAGCAAGATCTGGCTAAACTGACTTCTTAAGCAACATCCCTGGGATGAGGTCTGACTTTCAAAGCTATATTCTGCTCATGTTATCATAACTCCAGAAAACTGGTGTTGATTAACTTTGCTTGTGCAGAAAAAAATGTTCTATTGCTTTCCATTAATGACCAAACCCAAGGTTTCTGCTTGAACTTTTTGCCAAGTTGGGAGGGAATCTGCAATAGCACCTCCTGTGTAAAGATGGCCCTGAATCATTTGAATCATGGCCATTCAGTTCCCCCATATACTAGCTATGTGTTGAAGCCCTAGTAAGGTAACTGCATCAAAGTGGGGAAGTACTATATAAACCCTCAAAGATGGTATCTCAGAAGATTCATGCAAGAATAGTGAGGGTAAGTGAACAAGAGAGAAAGAGTTCTAGAAACTTTGTGGGTAGACAGTGCTCCAGAAAGCCTTATTTCCTGTCCCTTTCCTCATCCAACCCACTGGGCTTAGGGCAGTCCCAGCACCTATCTCAAAAGCAACACCTGTCTCTCAGCAATGGTGTTTTCCAGCCATTGGCTCTTTTAACCTTTACCCCAGGTGGAACTTTGCTCCCAGTACTCAACACCCTCAAAGCACAAGTAACAGGTTCAATGAAACATGAAGCAGTCGGAGAACCCAAATCCATCCTCCTTGTGGACTCTGATACTTTCTGCTTCTGGTTGTGAAGTTTCTAGATGGTTTCGCCAGCGCTCTGCCCCAGTTGTCCCCCTCCTCCTCATCTCTCAGAGCAGTGATGGTGATTATTTTACTCAGGTATTTATATAAATACAATACCCTGAGAATATGAGCTTAGTGCCTTTGCTTTCAATTCATCTCATTTGGAGGATAAGTGCTAAGGTCCTGTTCAGTGAGCTGAGGAGGCTACTGTTTGTGGGCACAGAAGCAGTTTTCCAAGCACAGACATTAGTCTTCTTATTAACATTAAGATGACTGGCTGGGGTTAGAGAAGAAAAGTGGTTTGTGAAAGGACTACCAAGCAGCACAGGGAGATCTAGGACATCCAGCTCATGTGGCTTTTGGGCAAGGCAGCCCTGGAGAGGCAAGAGGAAACATCCCTAACCCTGAGCTTAGCACACACACAGACTAAATCAGTGCTCTGAATGTTGCACCATTAAGGGAAACGGCATGTCCTGCATCACTTTCTTCTCAAATTTCTTTAGCTTTCATGTTCCCTTTCAGTTTTCTCATTTCCTCAGTGTCACTGGTGAGATGGCATCTGCTGAGGTGACATATGTTGACCGTGGACTGGCCGTGATGGTGCCCTTCTGGCCCCTCCTGTGTCAGCAGTGCCCTGGGACCACACTGTCATCCTCCCTCTAGAGGGACCTTCCTGCCAGCCAAAATGGGGACTAGATGGGACAGCAGCCCAGTATTGTGGTCATTACCTGTCTCCTGCTCTGAGTGCTGGGGGTATAGTGTAGGACTCTGGGCAAAGTCATATGGATCTGATGGCGATTCCCTCACTTCAGCCCTGGAAAAACTTTTAGAAAAAGATTTTAAAGGTCTTGTCACAGCGGAGTGTCTAGGATTAAATACACATTAGTTCTCCTCTGCCCTCATCCCTACTTGATTTTCATGGCTATCTTGCTAGCCTAAAGCCTTCATCCTGATCTACTGTGACAGGTCAGAACAATTTGTGCTATTTAGGGAATCAGTGCTGGGCCCCTCTCCCACCTTTGTCATTTAATTGGCCCTGAAACCATTGGCTCAGATGATTAAATCAGCTCTGGAATTATGAAGGGTTGGGATTGGCAGTTAAACACATCATTTTTCTCGTGGGTGTCGATGCCATGCTTGTTTACCTTCATGGACCAGTCACGAAAACCCCAGTGTTCTTCTGGACTGCAGAAAGTGGCAGTAAAACATTGTGAACTCCAGTTCCTCCAGAACTCTTTTGATAGGAGCATCCCTGTGTTTCACAACAAGGAAAGTCATCGGGGTGGTTGACCTGTTTCTCATGCCTGCATGCTCTCCTAATGATGAAATTTCCCTGCAGGGAGAATAGGAAGGTTTGTGCTGGCTGTCACATTCTGACATGTGCCTCCTGAGACAATACACACTGGCCATAGGGTGCTGAAATCTGAGTGGGACCAAAAAACATCACTCAACAAATGCACTTTATGTGAAGTCCAAGAATGTCAAAGAGCATGAGAGACTGGAAATGTTTAAGATTTTGATTATCTAATTCAAGGTGGTTTAGTGAAGGAGGTCAAGTCTTTCTAGGGAGGAAGAGGAGAATAGCCAAACCAGAACAGGTGCTGTAGAAATAGCTGTCTCGAAAATCACAATTCTTTCTTGAGTGACCACACTTTGTTAAACTGCTTTTTTACCCTGTTCAGTTCTCTGTGTATGTGTATATTTTTAATTTTGTTAGATCTCAGCAATTTCCTTAGCAAGAAACACCTGGTTTGGCCCCAGAGGGGAATGCAGGGAGCTAAGCATATCTACTCTGAGCTGTGAGTGGCTGACTTTCCCACTCTGATTCAGCTGGTTTAATACTGAAAAGGCATTTTGCTGTTTCTCTAATTTAGGCTACCACCTCAGCAGATGTAGGCAATTGAGACGGAGGCTTTGCTGTAGTTTATTTCATGTTGTGTCACAGAGTGATGTCATTTTTCTGCTGTGAGATAATGGGCGCAGAGGTAAAAATTGGCTCACTCGTTATGTGTGTGGGAAGGCTTTGATAATGAGTCTGGGAAGTGGCCATGTGGGAGGGCTCTTCTTCCGTCAAGAGAAGTGGCAGCTGCCATCCTGCTGTGCTTCAGGGCAGCAGGGAGCTTGTCCCACAGCACGGTGTAAATACATGGAGTAAACTCAATCATAGCAGGGGCTGGGGCAAACCCTGGCTCTGGTGTTTAGCGTGCAAGAGCCAAGAGACCAGCAAAAGGAAAGCCATCAAAACCTCTCATGAGCCCATAAGGCTTTGCTTGCAGGCAAGGATTTCAGAGTATGGCCATGTCGTAGCAGTGGACTTGTCATTACAGGGAAGAACTCTGCTACCCCACAGGTATCACAGGAAAGGCTATGACTCAGGTTATCCAGAGAGGTTCTGCTGCCTCCATCCTTGGAGGCTCTCAGGACCTGACCAGCTAAAGCCCTGAGGCACCTGGTGTGATCCAGTGGCTGACCATGATTTGGGCAGGAGGTTGGAGTGGATGTCATTCTCTGGTCCCTTCCAACCTCCCAGGGTTCCAGGATCTGTGACCTGAACAGGCAATGCTGGCTGTATGTCCTGAGCCAGTGAGCAAAGCTGCAATGTAACTGCATTTCCTCTGTTTTGCCAGTCATATATATATATATATGGGATGAAACACATGCCAATTTACTGTCATTTCTCCTGACCCTTCTTCACACTTTCCTAAAGCTATTTCCACTTCAGGTACAAATGGGAAAAAAACAGGAATATATGTTTTCAACAGGGAGGCAGATGTGGTATCTTAACTTTTCCAAGGGGCAGATTCACAGTAGAAACAGAAGGGACAATACTGGGAAAAAAACTCACTCAAAAGAACACATACAGAGACTGTATGAGAGACTTTATCAATTCAATATATTCAGTCTTTTTCTTGTGGTCAGTATCTAACAAAAGAAACTTGCTTTGGTAGTCTCCAGAAATACCACAAAAAATAACGTTCCAGTACTTGAGCAAGAGATGTCATTTGCATCAATTTAATCCAAATATGAATTTAAATATTAATCACTTCTCTCAGCAGTAATGCTGCAATTTGGGGTGGCACAGACTAACAATCTGTGCCTGATATGGCATAATCTGCAACATAGTCCATATCTTAACCCTGCAATAATCTTTTGGAATTATTTCTTGAATCATCTGAATTTTTCTACAGTTTAGGGAACTTCTGTGAAAAATTACCAATACAGTGAGGGAGGGAACATCTTAAGCACACTACAAGAAGTGAATATTATCAAGAATTTTTTGCTTTAGTAGCTTCAAGGACATTTGCAAATGAAAAATGAAAATATATTTGCATTTTATCTACACTGAGATGTTGATTTGCGCCTAACCCAGACCCGTGGTATGAATTTGCAAACAGGGAAAGTCTTTTGTCACCACTCTGGGAGGGAAAGTTGAGTTACAGGACACAGCGTGCTGGGATTTCAGAGGTGCCACTGGGCTGCTCCCGCCATGCTTTGACACAGCTGAGTGGTAGATGAAGCTGAAACCTCCCCTTTGGCACTGTGCCTCTTTAAGCTGTTTTTTATACTTAAACTATCAGGCTGCAAGGATAGGCTGTGGTGGCTGGGAGTGCTGTGGGGCTGGCTGTGCCAAACACCACTTACATTGGCCACACGGGATTTTGCAGAGGGTCAGAGCCAGGGATCCTCCAGTCTCATGTCCTCCTTTTCAGCAGGTGAAACATGGGTCCTGACTTCACATTTTTCTGTAAACAGCCAGCCCTGGAGACGAATGGGGATTGAACAGGAACAGCAGGGTGCCTGCCTGGATAACCCCTAGTAGTTTTGTCTTTGGTGGGTGGTCATAAGCAGGGTTTTTTCATTCTAGTTCTCCTAACGTCATCTTTTCTGCTTTGTTTTTTATTAATTCTTGTGTAAATGACAAATATTTTTACTGCCTCATACACCACCTCTCACTTCTTGTTAATATTTTCAAAGTTTTACCTCTCTTAGGAAGGATTTTTTTTTTTTTTTTTTTTTTTACTGCTGGCATCTGTGGGGGAAACAAAAACAAAAACTTGGAAATCAGCTTATTATGGTTGTTTTATTTCTCCTTCAGCTAGGAAGTTTTGCAAAGGCTGTATTTCTGCCGGACAGTTTACAGTCTTCTAAGATCTATGTATATTTTTCCTGAGATTACATACACCTCCAGAGAAAAATTAAAAAAGAAATATATAGTCTGTGGCTTCTCACTAAAGAGGAGCCAGCTTTTGCTGGAGCCCAGAGATGAGACCATAAGTGTCAAAATACATACCTTATGGCAAACGGGAGTGATTCACTAAGATTTCAACAGCTGTAAGAATCAAAGTCTTCAGAAAGCTTTGCATGCCCTTTTGATTAATTCCTTTTACAGCAGCATGATGATTACCCTGCAGCAATTTAAGCTGTTCGGTTGGTAACAGATCCAAGGAAGCCTGCTTTCCATCAGATTTGGATTTTTGGCTCCTGTATTTTTCCCTGCATGTCTCAGCTGAATTACGCAAGTGTGGATGGAGCAGTGGCCTGTGCTGGCTGCCTGTAGGGCAGTTCTTCTCCATCCTTCTGCTGCCCCTTCCACCCTTCCACACATTTTCACAGGCTTTGAGGCGTGTAGGCCTCCCTGAGATGTAGTTGAAACTGTCCTTTGGATTAAAAGTAATTATATGGGCACTCACATATAAGACCATTCTAAACCTTGTTTTCTTAGAAAAACAGGGTAAGAGAATGTGTCACTGATCAGCAGCACAGGGCATTTGCATTAAAAAATGAGAATAACTCTGGAGTGTCAGGAAAGTAATGTATGCACAGAGCCTGAAATGTAACAGCAGGATATCCTCTTCTGCTCAAATTTGTTAATAAACTGCATGAAATCATAATTTATTATAAAAGGGGATTGCACAATCTGGGGGCATCACAACAGACACCCATCAGGCCTGCTAATGCACTGTCTACAAGGATTTTTTTTATTGCTTTGTCTCTGAGGGTATCTGTGAGGCCCCCATTTTCTCTGATATACCCCCTTTTAAATATAATTTTGTATAACCTAGGATATCTAGAAAGAATAAGTAACCAAAATCACTTATCATGGCAAAATCAGTTATCTATCCGTTTTCATTGGAAAATGACAGCACAAATCATTTACAATGGAGTAAATTTACTTCCTGTCCCAACATTTTGTTACTGGAAAGCAAGAAACACCAGAGGTTTTAGTGTAACAGACAAACCAAAATATTTCCTCTTACCATCGCTCAGGGGAACAGAACAGAAAATTCAGCTGAAACCTTCCCTGCTTTCTTGCAAGGGATTTGTCTGTACAATTTTAGCCAGAATGGTTTAAATTTAACATCTTTAAAATTAAGAAAAAACAAACCCCAAACACATATTTCAAAGGAACAAGCGTTACAGCCTGAATGCCATACTTGCCTGTGCTAAACATTAGGCTGAACTAGTCTGCCAGACTTCAAGGCAGGTTGGTGCAGGCTGTGGTCAGAGAAGGGGCAGGTTGGTGGTGGGGGTATAAGGGGAGTGCTGGCACACCCATAGCAGCTTCCTAACAAAAGTTTTGGTTTATCTTTCACAACTCCTTTTGGCAATCTGTGAATTTTTTACTGTGAGGATGGTAAGGCACAGGAAGAGGCTGCCCAGAGTTGTGGATGCCTTATTCCTGGATATGTTCAAGGTCAGGTTGGATGGG
This sequence comes from Vireo altiloquus, assembly GCA_013396875.1. NCBI lineage: Eukaryota > Metazoa > Chordata > Aves > Passeriformes > Vireonidae > Vireo > Vireo altiloquus. The sequence goes on from VZRF01011044.1 coordinate 370,477, forward strand.
GCTGTGGGAAACCTGGTCCAGTGGAAGGTGTCCCTGCCCATGGCAGAGGGGTCAGAACTAGATGGCCTTCCAACCCAAACCAATCTACGATTCTATGATTTGTGTGTGGCTATTTTTAAACTACAAAAATATAATTTGGATTTTGGAAGCCTAAATATGGTGTGATCTTAAACCTCTTTATAGAAACGTGTGTTGTCTTTTTTGATGTCTGACTGGCTTCAGCCTCATGCAAAACCAAGAGGTTCTTCCTGTGCTTGTTTACATCTACTGTAGCCTAAACGAGAGTGTTTGCAACTATTCCAGCAAGAAGAATTTGTTGCTCCTGTAATGTCATGGCTAAGAAGGCTGGTCTTGGAGGTTTCTCAGATACCCCTCTGGATTTTTGCAGGCTCTGTGGGGGCTGAGCATCCTGCAACTCCCCAATGGAGGCAGTTCCAGCAACCTGCTGGGCAGCAGTCCCAGGACTGTGGAGGCATCCGGGCTGTCTCCAGCTGCTCTATGCTGGCTTGCACCCAAATGCTCTGGCTGCAAAGACTGCCCAAAGCAGCCCTCACCTTTCTTAGGTGCAGCACATGCAAAGAAAACTAATCAGTCCTAGCCCAAAGCAGCCCTCACCTTTCTTAGGTGCAGCACGTGCAAAGTAAACTAATCAGTCCTATCCCTCACTGTTCCTGTCAAACAGGGAAATTAAATCTTTTAGTCCAAAGTGACTGTTCAGAGCTGTGGCTATTTTAGAAAAGCCCTTTTTTTTGGTGTTACAGTCTTTTAATATAAGAAAAAGGTGAATACCTCTATCTCCTTTAGCCTCTAAGATCAGCCTTGTTCTGTCAGCTTTGTGACTGGCTGGGAGCTGAGCAGCTCCAAGGAAAGGAAAAGAGAGAAAAGAGACCACGACGTACCCAAATATCAAGGGAGAGGGTGGCTATGTGGAGGGATTACCATGTTAAAAGACAAAACAAAACCAATAGGAAATTCCATCTGGGTCAAGCTCAACTCTGAATTTTGGATGCAAGTGACAGTGTTTCCCTGAAATGGAAGCAGGAAAAAAGTGCTTCTCTGTTTCCGGCAGAACACACATCTTCCCAGAAAGCAGCCGTTTGCTTTCAGGCACTTGATAGCAAAGCAAAGGAAGTAAAATACTTGATTTGCACAACTGCTCAGGAGCAGCCCAAAGCTCTGGGCATGCATCCAGGGCCGCTGGAAATCAACATTTAACTCCAGTCAACGCCTTAGGGAAAACAGACCTCAGAATGTGGTAAGCTTTCAAGACTCAGTTTTCAGAAAAAAATTGCCTTTAGATATATTTGTTTCTCTTTCATCTGTCACTTATACTGTGGGCCACCAGGAAAGTTAAGCAAGCTGTTAGTCTTCTGGTACTTTAGGGTTTAGAAAATAAAATTAAGGTGATATCTTTGGAAATGACACTGGGAAGGTGGAGAAACAAGGATCACCTTTCCGTGTGTTGTGGTGGATTCCTAAAAGCACAAAAAGAATGATTGGAGATCCCAGTATCACAACTTCTATTGCACATGCACAATTAAAAACATCGTTTCTGTGTCTTAATTTGCTGCACAAAAGCCACGGGAGCAGACAAGCTGATTAAGGATTAGCTTCACTATTTGAAGTTTCTAAGGGAAATCATTAGAAAATCTGTTTATCTTGAGCCTTAAGGGAAAAACCGGAATGGTATTGTCCGAAATCACTGCTTAAGCAGTGATGATTTTTAAACTGTTAGCACAGCTTGAGAAAAGACATATTTCATGCAACGCTGGGAGCTGATTATTGCTGTATTGGGGACAAATTGGAAACTAAAAGCCATTTGTGTTAAAACTGGAACTTAAGAGTCATTTGTGTTAAATTAAAAAAACACAAAGCCCTAAAGGTATTGAATTGGCTAATCGCTATGTTTATTATCTCTCAGCTCAAGCTATAAAAATGCCTGCTCTACTCCTGCTTTCTAACTGCAGGGAGAATGGTCTGAAAATGGACTGAAAAGGCAGCAATGCTTCTGTTTTCCTGTATTTACCTCCTTTGTAGCCTTGGAGGGGCAGCCAGCACACAGACCAGCCAGGTAGCAATGTGGTCAGTCCATGAAATGAACAGCAGCCCTGTACCCACATGCTGACCTACTGCCCTGTAGAGCCTGTCCAGTTGCGACTTTTGGGTGTCTGCACTCAAGATCTGTTCACCGTAGGTCCTTTCTGACCCTGGATGTGCTCCCTGTATGCTGGTGCCACGCAAGGATGCTCTCTCTTGGTCATAGGCATCTCAGGAGATGTAGCTGCAGTGAGCTCACTATACAGTTGCCCACACGCCTTCATCAGCTCTACCAGATCCACAAATCCTTGTGGGAAACACCCGAGTGGCACTTGAGCCTGTAGATGCTTGGAGAGATTTTCCATTAAGGAAAAAAAAAGTCCCCTGCCTTGTTTTGTTGGTGGGTGTTTAATCACTAGTTTGATAAATTTCTGTTAGTCAGCAGGCTGGACCGGCAATAAACTGATCTGTGAGCTTTTGTAAAGGATACTTGAAAACGTAATGTGCCAGTATGCACCAGCTCCTCTCAGCCCTTATTGTGCCATACATTTGTGTTGTTCTGCCACACATACTTGCAACCCAGCCCTGTAATCAGGAGCCTGAAAAGAGTGGCTGCTCTGCATTTCCACAGCACATGCCATCCCAGAGCTACTGCGCTGCCATCTGCCAAATCTCGGACTTCATTTCTCCCTATGCCAAGTCAGGTAGAAATCTCAGGAAAGGAAAAGGTCATCCATACAGAAGATGTGACATTTATAAAAATGGACAGGTTGGAAGAGGATTTTCTATTTAAGACAGACACAATTAGAGCAGCTTTGCCCCTCCAGGCTCAAGCAAGTGTGACTTTGCCAGAGGAACTGGAAAATGGATGTAGGGACAGTGAGTGTGGGCATGGTAGAAGCCGCCCACTTTCCCAGTGCCATAGGGATTTGCACCATTGGTTTGCAGTCCATTTCATGTGTTGTACCAGCAGCACCTGGAAGACTGACTGGAGAGCTTAGTGGCTCCGGGTAACTCAGCTAAACAAAATCAATCTCTCTTAAACGCAGCTGGTGAAGGAAGCATTATGACAGAGCAAATCTCTGGACATGTTTATTGGAAAGTACTTGGTCCTCCAGAATCCTACCAAGAGCAGCATTCAGCATGTGACTGTACGAGTGTAGGTGTGTGTGAGACAGGAAAAAGATTGTGGGGGACCAGTGGAAGAAGATACTGCTTTTCTTCCAATTATTATTCTGGATCCATCTGGTGTTTAAACTAGTCTTGCCAAGTCATAGGAAAAAGATCTGCTCTTCAGCAGTATTGCTGTGAGTCCCAGCTGATTTATGTTCATGGATCATTAGGGAGGTACCTGGAGAGGAAAAAGACCTTCCAGGACCAGGAAAGCCTTGCAAGTTTCCACTTCTTATGCTTTGTGAAAAATAATCCCGTTTATAGGGTCAGTCCCCCACTCTGACTGCGCTGCTACTTAAAGAAACTGAGAATATTATTTTCTTAAAGTGTTATATTACTAAAGGTGGTGAGATCTCACTAGGGTCAGGAAAATCTAAAAAGTCCTATATGGGTAAATAAGTTCTAAAAAGCAAGTTCTAAATATAATATAGATAATTAAATATATGCATAGTGTTTAATTTTGGCCACATCAAAATTTTGTCTAAGCTGACATATATTTATCAACCTATCCCAGAAACACATTTTGTTATGCAGTGTGGGAATTCAGGTTTGAACAAATGGTGGTATTTTATATAAATCCATGAGTTGAAATTCAATTGTCTAAAAAATAATTGCCTGTTTCTGAAGACTATTACAGCAATTATCTGGGGGCAGTTTTTACTTTAAAGACTTTGTCCAAGGATTTTTTTCAGAATTTTTTAAGCAGTCATTACTGAAGAACTGTATCAATCCATGGGGAGGTATAATTAAGTTCATGATACAAACATTAGTGGAAACATCCATCTTTAGAGACTGAATATTTCAAAACTTCTAATTTGCCCATCTGAATAAAGTCAGCTTCAGAAGAGGTTTTGGCTTTTTATCTCATCTTTTAATAAAGATTTCTCCCATCTTTTTAAATTGTTAGAATTGCTAGAATAAACTAGAAAAAGAAATTACATGAGTGGTACAGTCTTTTCCAAGCTGCTCTTTCCCAGACTGTAGGACTTTCCTTTTTCTGTCACCTAGTGCATGTTTTAATATTCTCATCCACTACGTGTTAAGTTTATATCAATGTGAGATTTCAGGGGAGGTTGTCTGTGAACAGTGATCTCATTATTTCTTCAATAAAGCTTCCAGGTAGAACATGTAATTTGAAACATTTTGCACAACAGGAATATTACTTCAAGTTTTTCAGAGATAGTTTTAGAGCTTGAAATTATATAAAATACAAGTCTCGGTCTCCCAAAGGGCAGTTCTGACCATGGTAGCTCACTTCCTCTTCCAGAGGGGACAGGGTCGCTGTTCCAGGCAGATCCAGTGCAAAAGTCGTGACAACAACAAGGACATGTTTTGTGCGCACCTAGAACACCGTGGTGCACTTGAGGATTGCTGCGCAATCCAGCAAATCTCAGCCTAAATCAAAACCTCCAGATATGGGGCCAAACATCTTCCCTTCTCCAGGCACCCCTGATCCCTAAACAGCCTGGGGCAGGGAGGGTGGAAGGAATGTGCACTGCTTGGTGCAGCATCTCCCCCTGTGCAGGCAATGAGCTGTGCCCACATTCCCTCCAGCCATGTGTCTGCTCCATGGCTCCTAGGCCATACAGGATTGTCACTTAGGGCAGCACAGAAACATGTTGGTTTTGAAATGGGCTTCCTTTGGGTTTCTGTGTGCCCAGAGCAATCGTAAGTGGTAAAGATGCTCCCTGCCCCCTCAAATATTGGCACAAGACTGTTCTTTTTCTTTTCCTAGAGCTTTTTTTTGTGTGTGTGGTTCAGAGTGTGCAAACATAATCTATTTAATCTAGGTCATTTAAGACTGACACGTCGCATTATCCAGAACATGCTTAGTCTCTTCTCATGAATAACATCTGTATGAGGAAATTTGTCAGTGCATCATTACAAATATTGCTCCAGGAAAAATGCAAAGGTGGCAGTCCCAAAGGAGAGGTTGTTCTCTTGACTGTGCAGGGATCACTCTACAGGACCTCTTGGCTAAAAAATTTAAGTGCTGGAAAATACCTAGTACCTTACATGGATGGAGAGAGTAGGTGAGAAGCAGATCCTGCTTTGGGACAAAAGGAATTTCTGGTGGAGGAGCTAGAACTTGATGTTAGTTGGTGGGAGGGAAACCCATGCAAACACACCCACCCAATGCCTGCTCACTAAGGACATCCTCTCTTAAGAGAAACAGAGGGGAACAGTTCAGTCAGCAGAGTGATCAGAGAGATACTGCACACTGTACTGCGGGACTAAAAATCTCCTGCTAAGAGAAAGGTCTCTGCTTAGATTGAATCTGTCACAACTACAACTGAACATGCAGCAGACTGGTGCTCTTGGAGGAAAAATACAACCTGTGGGTGGTTCAGCTCCTCTGGAGGAGTGAAGGAAAGAACAGAAAATTTACAAAGGTGTTACTTGGGAGAGAGGTAAAAGGGAAGTCTATTCCTGCAGCAAAAATAAACTGCATAATAGATTAAAGTGGGAATTTGTTGTCAAAATTTTAGGGAAAGTATGATCAATAATATTTGGGTATTAAAAGGCCTGTGAGTAACAAGAAGTTTATTAAGCAGTAGTGCAAAAAGCCAAATGTAGCTAGGAAAAAACATGATGTTGAAGACATTTAAGTTAGGAGTTGTTGCTAGAAAGGGTTTCTGTTCTTAGTGCTTATGTACATAGATAAATAACACTGGCTTCTGCCAGATATAGGGTAATTTTTTTTTCTTTTTCACATTCAATAAAGTACTGGCTTGTAATGTGCAATGTCACTATGTTTTTCTGGATAGTAAATGACTCTCAGCTTCGTTCCCAGCTGTTGATTGAAGTTACCAGAGTTTAAAGGAATCCCTGCCCCACTACAACAGAATTTGGAGCTTTCTGGTTCATTTCATTTTTTGCAGTTGGGGATGGAGGAAGCTTTCTGCTACAGTTAGTACAAACACATCTTGAGTGTATTTGTGCACACCCTGCAAAGATTTACAGAAACAATAATTTTTCTGCTCACCTATAATAGAAATAATTAATTTCCTGTTCTCAATGTCATGCTGTTCTCCAGCACTCCAAGATGAGATTCCTTCTTAGGAATGAAGCAGGTAAGGGAACTTCCTTTGTTTCTTCTGGGACTGTGTGATATGCAAAAGTAGAAAACACCTCTTCACACTCAAGGCAGGCCAACACCACTGATACCCTGGACTCATCCATGCAGAGGAATCAGGTCTGCTATGTGTAATACTCCACGAAAGTAATATAAACATCAAAAATCTGATAAAACAAACTCAGATCTGGGGCTGCCTGTGGTGTGCAGGTAAGCAAACATCAGTAAATTGCTGCAGGACTACCAAAGTCCCAGCAAAAATATTGCTGATGGTCTCCTCAGTGCATGTGCTGGTTGGAGTATCTCACTAAACCAGCTCTTATTTTGTAGCCTAGGATTAAGGTGCTGAAACTCTTACTGTAAAAAACTCTTTTTACAGTATAATCCACTGGTGACTGTGAAGAATTACTGAGTCCACTGTGAATTTTTAAAGTGAAGTTCCTGAGCGTATTTCACATTCATAGTATGCATTAGTTGAGTATTTGATAACTGGAGGATTTTTCATTTTCCACTGATACATTTTCCCTGCAAAATAAGTATTTAAATATAATGCTATTGAATTCCTATCACAACAGTTGTCTCTGTTTTAATGCCGATAAGAAATTTAATTTGCCTCATACACCCTTCTACTAACCATGATAAAAACTTATTTAAATAAAGTGGATATCATCTCCTTAGAATTGCCACTGCCTTCTTCTTGGTAGGCAGAGCTGAGTGGAGAATTTCTTTCCAGCCATCGGCAAATCTGATCTTTCTAGGCAAGCCAAGACTGTGCAATAGTCTCCACTAAAGCTGCTGCTGAGGAAAATTGCAGACAAAACATATAAATTGGTTGTTAATTGTGTGTTTGATCGGTTAAAGTGTTTGTGATATTGTACACAGTTCCTATTATTTTACAGAGGGAGACAAAACCCACAAGACTTGTGTGCATTATTGTATTTTACAGGAAGCTTAGAAGGATGACTTGAAAGGGGAAAAGCCCAGCCAAATGCTAACAAATCCCTGATGTGTTTCCAGTTCTATATCTGCCATACATATATCAAAATGATTTCCAGTAACTGATGTGTTAATTTTTCTACTGCAAATATGTCAGGAAGTGGTGTAAGTGATAAAGGCAAGAGGTATATGATTTTTTTTGCAGCGTTGGATTAGCAGATTAGATAATGATCCCAAACCATGAAATACTTGTATTTTGACAGTCACCTAGCAGTGTGTCTCACTATCCTAGTTAAACACATATAGTAAATCAATGTGGGGACCCTACCAGCATTCAGAGTGTGTACAAAAGCTGCATATGGGGGAAAGAAACTCTTAGTCCACCTTTTTGTACCCTTTGCAGCACATCTATTTTTAAAACCTCACAGAGGACTTTGCCCCTGTCCTCTTCAGAGCGCATACACGTCGGCACTGCTTGTCACTTTTATTTTCCTCTGACTAGAGAAACTTGTAGAGGGAATTCAAGAAGTAAGCAGACAGCCGACATGACATGAGCACTGTCAGGGTCTGTTGGCCAGCAGCTTTAAGCCATGCTTGGAAATGGGATCGGTTTTATTTCCTCCTCCCCCAGTTTGCCTTTCTCTTTTCTTTTTTTTTTTAAGACTTTGCAGTTCTGCTCAGCCTTGTGTTTGGGAAATTTCCAAAATCAAGAAGTCTTGGAGAAAGTCAAGAGAGGAGAGGCAGAAGCACACTGAAACTGCTGAGCAGATGAGGTCAGGTCTAGCCCGGTGAGGTACGAAGAGTCTGGCCCACAAAGGGTGACTTCGGGACAGAAACTGCTCTGCAGCCTGGATGAAGAGTGAGGAATCACAGAGTTCATCCACTGTTTGGTGCCTGTGCAGATGCCATTGAACCCCACGGAAGAGTAGTACCCAAATGAGCTGCCAGGCTGAGATGTGCAGTGCAAACAGGGGTTTGGTTTATTTGGGGTGAGCTACCGAACAATGGCCACAAGTTAATTGGGTGAGAGGACATGGGTCCTTCCAGCCATTGAAAATCACAGAGAGTATTAAACTGGTGATGTTAAATGTCCATAATTGTATGGAGAGGAATGAGAAATTGGCAGCCAAGCAGGAAGCTCTGGATACAGTTTATTGTGTACCAGGGATATTTCTCTGTACCTGTTAGAGCCATGCACACAATTCCTGCACCCCTGGTTTAACAGCTTATGGCTCCTCACTCCCATACACACCCTGAGTGTGTCTCTCCCTGGTCACAGAGCATTCCTTCCCTAGGCACAGCCAGCTCCAGCGGCATTTCCTTTCTTTTCTCAGAGCTGGCTCCTGGTCAGATCTGCTGTGTGTGCATGCACCCAGGGCAGGGGGTGCTTTTGCTCATAACTGCTGTGTAGATGGTGCCCAGTTGCTCTATTTAAGCACTGCCATCAGCTTTACTGAGAAATCAAAGCCTTTCCTGCCTGTTTGAGTGGGTAAAGAAGAATTTGGCACCCACTGCAATCCTCATCTCTCTTACCCTGTCTCATGGCAAAGCCACATCTGCTCCTTGCGGACTATTTTCTCTTCCGAAAAACTGCTTCATTTGGGGGAATTTGGGAGGAAGCAGTCCCCGCTCTTCCTGCTTTCTTTCCCGCTCCTTTCACCACAGCATGCAGAGATGGACAACGTGAGATCAAATTCATTCAAAGGAATGGGAAGCTGAATGTCTCCTTGTACAGCCTGGACACTTTGTCAGGACATGCCACTGCCTTTGTCAAACCAAGGAATGAGAAAGAACACAGGGCTTTGTAATGCTTTTCAGGGAAACTCTGAATTTAACCCAATCCAGCTAGCCTGGTTACATTTCACCATACAGCTGGGAGGGTTGAGGCCAGGAGGGTGTGGTGCCTGCACCCTCAGGATTAATTAATTATCGTTAATGCAAGAAGAGAACCTTCAATTTAGGCATGCAAGGCCTGGCCTATAAAATCCCACAGCTCTTTAGTGCAGTGCAAGTCTGTGCTTGCAATCTTTGCTCTCCTAGAGGAAGGCTGCATACCCCAGAATGGTTGCAGAGGGGCTCAGCCTCACCAGGCTTAGCAGGTTGTGATAGTCCTGAGTAGCTTCCCCTGAGTGGGAGCAGCCTAAGCTGTCTGGGTAGGCCAGATGAGGCTGGGTGGCTGCAGGACTCTGGGGTACGCAGGCATATATATCCCAGTGTGGGCTGATCTCTCTCACACCTGCCTCAGTATCAAAAGTGTAAGACAAGAGTCTAGCCTGGAGACAGGCATCTTTCATACCTTTGCTTGCTCTTGTCTTTGTAGAGACCAGAGAGATCCATAAGTGAGAATGTATGCAATATTGCCATTAAGATGTGCTCTGTAACTATCTAATTTTGCTGCTCATGGGTTGCTTCTAGAGTATTTCTTTCCTTTGGTTGGCCACGGGGTTTAGCATTAGCTCCCTTTTTTTTTCCTGCCTTGCACCTCCTGGCTAACTTTCCAAATTGTGATAAGCTTTAAACACTCACTTAGCCATCCCTGACACTGAGTAAGGCTCCTCTCTTCTATCTTAACAGTCTTTTCTCCACTGAAAGCAAGGTTATATAGAGCAAGGTTCTCACACTGTCAAGTATGTGATCTTCTTCTCTGAACTCCTCAGCAAACATTTCATATTGCCATCAAGACTAATGGTGCTTACAAGCTGAGTTTTTTACATTTAATTTTAGTAATCTCCCCCTGTTTCTACACTCAAAGCTGCAAGCTGCCAGGCTGTGATGGGGGAAAAAGAAAGCCATTAATTTTATAGGCCCTGAATAACTGAGTTCGCTGAGGTTGTACCTGTGAAAGCAAAACAACCTGCAGGGCAGAAATTAATCTGGGCTCACCATGCAAACAGCTGCAGGGAACAAAGACTTGGAAACTTCCCCTGTGTCTCTTCTCTCTCTGGTCCAATTGCTTGTGCAAATGCAGTGGATTCCTGCTCCAGGAATAAAGACCTCAGCATCCTGGTGCTGTGACATGGCTGCTTGCTGTGGTGCAGGGGAAGTTCAGCCTTGAAGGAGATCAGGGGTTTTTCCTGTGGCTGAAGGAACCCAATAACGCAGGCCTTCGTCAGTGGAAAACAGTGAGTCATGCTGAAAATCAATATTTCCTCTGTAGTTTAAATCATAAGGAAGATAGATGTTCAGGATATGTTGATATGAGCATAATCCATGCTGACACAATCCCTGCATTCCATGGGAATACATGGTGGCCTAATCAAGAGGATTCAACACTGAAGTAAGTGGACTTCAGTGTTGGCACATCCATCTGTGTGCTGGCACTGCAGGTTAAAGGACACCTCTCAGCCCATAGATAAACCAGGGACAGTGTGATCAGGTCCTTCTGGAAGGAGAACACAGGAAATGTGGTAGAAGAAATTAAGGTGGTATTCAAGAAAACGGGGAACCTGAATGTGTCAGAACTGTGATCAGGCTGTTATTCATTCTCTCAGCAAGATGACTGAAGTGCAAGTTGCTGGATTAAAAAAAAATTACTTTTTGAAGGCATTTTTTGGCCCAACACATTCCTTTAGCTCGCTCACCATGTGACTGCCCAAGGAGAGAAAAGCATGACTGAGGAGGAACACAGTGGCAACATCATTTGAATGTAGCCTCCATGCAGACTGCTTCTCTTGAGTAAGGAATACCCAGCCTCAGAGAATTTGGGCTGTTCTTACCATTACAGTGTTTAAAATGGCAATTGTCCTACCTTTTCCCATTCATGCATTCCATTTCGCTTAACAAAGAGTAAACTTCAAACAGCAATTTTCTCTCATCACTTGAATGAGGTTCAAGGTGATGTATAAATCATGGATTTGTGATTTATTCTCATGCTATCACATGACTATTCAAGCTCAAATCCCTACAGAGAGGAGGTATTTTAAGAAGAAATAGCATAAATGTGACCAGAGCATTGAAGATGTCTGTTGTCCTTGTCCATGGACTACAGGGGCATGAGATTCATGAGTACTGCAGAGAATGAACTCCAGGGGCATTGTGCTTTCTTTGCTGTAGTGCAAACACAAAGGCCAGATTTTAATACGAAAGGTCTTGACATTTCCTGTAAGAAAGATTCTGTTTCAGACCAGTAGAGGGAGAAAGCAGGCCAAAGACATAAATTAGTGGTTTTCATGAAGATTTATGGGGGGAAAAAAAGTCTAATTTATCTCTATAGTTCGAGTACAAGAACAGTTGTCTGGGTTCCTGCTGGGTTCTTTGCTGGTGCCCTTTATAATTCCATTCATTAGAAAGATAACGAATAGTAAGTACATGTTATATTTTCCTGACAGGGGAAAAAAATGACAATTTAATTTGTGAAGCAAAGTTTTAGTAGTGAGTTGTTCAAAAGTGCTATTTTGGCAAGGTAAAAAGAAACTATTTGCATGTATGAAACACCTGCTGAAACTCAAAAAAGCTAGTCTTCTGAGAAGTGTATAAGGTGCAATGTCCCAAAAGACCATTAAAGAATCTTTGAAATAATAAAACATAATAATAAGCAAAATAATAAAAATAGTCACATACAGATTTTTGGAAGTGATTGAAGTTATCATTCTCATCCCTGATAGATTTGGTACAGCACAGGCAGAGAGGGGTAGAATATGCACATTCAGACCCTACAAGACAAGGAACAGGCATTTAGGAGAACTACCAAAGTAATCACACCCAGAGAGTAATGAGGTTGTCTGAGACTCACCTTGTCGGTGCCACTGTTCCAAATGCAGTTGCTCTGATACAGATTCAGATACCACTCTCCTCACACAGTCTATTCTCATTTCCTTGTAGAAACAGATGTGACTCTCATTTCCAATGTTGAGTGCATTCTCTCCTTCCCTTGGTGTCTGTAGGATGTGCTGCAAAGTGTCTGAATTGGATTGCATTAACTTTAAAATGCAGATCATATCAAACATTTGAAGCAAGCAGCGTGATTTTATATGAATGTAGGTTTTTTTTACTGTGTGGCTCTCTTAGCATTGGCTCCATAGGTAAGCAATACCTTTGGGAAGTTCTGTCCCCTGCCAAGGCCATAACAGGGGAGCTTCAGAGGAATACTCAGCCTTGATTTCTACTCCAGAGCAGAAAACCTTTTACACGCTGACCCTGGGTCGTTACAGACCTGGAAGAAAGGAATGAGATGCTGTGCAACATGGTAATACCAGAGCTACATCGAGCTTCAGAGCTGCATTGCTGAACATTGCTGAAGTGTCCTGATGTTGTTGGAATTTCTATAACAAGGCCAGAATATTGTTCACTGCTTTGGGATGGAGTCTCTTAGTCAAAACGATTCTTGAGCAGAATGGCAGGGAGGAATCAAACTTTGGTCCAAAACAATGGTATGACCTCTCCAAAAATCATGTGTGACACCTGTAAAATGAGAGTTTGTTGCTGCTGAGAGCTCTTGGAAATGTTTTTAGGGATTTTTTTCTTCCCATGCATCTTTACAATTTTCCTGAGTTCAGCTTTTGATGGATGAACTGGTCTCAACCAGAACCTTGGCTGTTTCACTCCTGCTTTTTTCTCGTATTGCTGAAACCAACCTTTCACATAACTTTTACTTGAAATGATAAATTTAAGTAGTCTCACATGCAACTAGTAATCCTACAAAATAAGACACTGTAAATTAAGTTATGTCCCAACATGATCACACAAGGGAAATTGGAAAGGTGTGAGTTTATTTTCTGCCTACAGGAACCACTGACTGTAGTCTCACTCACCACTTATTATTACAGCACCATCTCTCATAACATATCAGGCACAGTGTAAACAGAGATGGGAAAATTGCATGTGATTTTTATCTGTTCATCTAGTGACTTTAAAGTGACACTGAATGAGTCTGCAAAGACAACTTGTGTGTGTAGCCATAATTGAGGACTATCTTGCTTAAGATGCCATATCCATAACCTACTGGAAAAAGATTTTAAAAGTTTTGGCAGATTCCCTGAAATCTACAGACCTTTCTTTATCTGAACGGCAGGATCTGTGGTCTAAAGTTAGTTTATGCTCCAGTGAAGATTAGAAGAATAGATTTCCCCCATTAACAACTGAACAGAGTCCACCGATGTACTTAATTTTTACTTCATTTACAGTTTCTGTTTTGCCTTTCCCTGACTTCCTGAGATGTGATATACCAGCTTCCATGAGTGCATGCATCTGGTCCCCTATAATTTTTTCAATACATAGGGAATGAATGTTGAGCTGACCTAGAGCTGACCACCAAAGCTGGTGCTCATGTCCTGCTCCTGAACTGCGCTTGGTCAACAGACGGAAGGAATTTTATTATTCATGCAGCTGGTAAAACCCTATGTATTTCTGTCTTCTTTTCAAGAATTCATCCTTATCCTCACCATTTTCTACTCAGAGAACCTCACCTCACAGATAAAGCTATGTCTGGGGGCTACAGGGGTCCTGAATTTTCTCTGCTTATCCCTTTGCATTCTCCTTCACTTCTTCACTGGCAAAATATCCCCTTCCACCAAGTGGAGAACCTCGATAATGCCTTGAAGAATAAAGTACTTTTAAATTGTTTGGTGCTTCACATGGAGAATTTAGAAAATGTTTATGCATGTACTAGAGGCAAGATTAAATTGCAAGAAAGGGCAATAGAGCTGCAGGTGAAACAAATGAACCTCAGATATGAAAGCTAAAGTCTTACAGCAACACTGGCTCGATAATTTATTTGCTATTCTGTTTGAGGGTTTAGTTTGGGGTTTTTTTTGAAAGAATTATAGCTTGCAGTAGAGCTATTTGCATCAAGTGCATCAACAGGGTATTAAAAGTGTAACTGAATCTATTCCCATTAATGCCATTTAATATAGACCATCGAATGGTTTAGAAGTAATGAAGTCACATAATGCTCATGGTGTATGCTGGGTCACTACTAATAGTTGCTGTGGAAACCTTATTGTCTCTTCTGCCACAGCAGTACATAATTGTAGCAGGTTTGTTTTTCCAAGGACTACGTTCCAAAGCATTTCAGAAAGAAAGAAAAATTAATGACCTTCACCAAAGGTAGTTTCATTAAAGGAGAGCAAATTTCTCACTTTTTTGTGACAGGTGTGGTAATAGGAGTGAAGCTGCGTTTCAGATGCTACCTCTGGACTACTCCAGCTTCGCTGTTCAGGCACAAGGAGATGAAGCTACAGAACCAGGAGCACTTGAAATAGAATGGGCTGAAATCTCTAGTAAGAGCTATGGGCCATCTGCTGTTCAGAAATCAACCCATTAAGCAGTGATGGCTGTAAAAGTTTAATTGCATGTTGATGGAGGCCTATTTTAAATGGGTTTACATACAGGGAGGATCCAAACAATGCCAACTTGTTACAGGGAACATGGTAGCACATGTGCAGCATGCTGGTACCAACCAACCAACACATGGAAAATTCACCCTCCCAGGAAGGCTGTTGACGGCCATGTTCTGCCTAGGGGTATTTAAAGAAAATAAACATCTGTCTGCAACTTTATATTGTAGTTAGGGTCTAATGCTTGCTCACCTGGGCAACCACATTGCTAGCCTTCCCAAGTCCTGCTGAGTGGGCTACAGGCATCTTTCCCAACACAGAGCAAAGAGCCAGGGCATCAGAATAATTCCTCATAAGAATGACCACAAGAAAACAACTGAGGGCTTTCAAAGTGAATGTCAAAGGGCTTTTTAATCAAAAAGGTTGTTAGATTAAGACTTGGCTGCAGAACTTTCTGTTCTTGGTATCACAGATGGCCTGGGCACAAGAAGACTAACTATTCTCCATGCTAGACCCTATTTCAGTAAAAATTATCTATAATTGTTTTAATGACTTAGTTAATGATTCGCAGGTATCTTATATGCACTATTTACTCACCTGTCTTCATTACCCCAAGGCCTACAGCAGAGATACCACCGAGGAGTATACAACAATAATTGGCACCCATAGGAAAATGAAGAGTTTGAGCTTTGCAATTAGAGACTGATCTCTCCACTTAAATACGTAATTAATAGATGTCGGTATTCTAGGTTTTAAGATTCTAGTGATTGTATTTTTATACATTCACCAGGAACTTGCATAAGGAAATGAAGCTTGGTATATAAATATTTGTCTGGAGTGACACACCCTATTGGTCTGAGAACTGAGAGTTTCAGAGCTGAGTGGGGAAAGAGGACGTATGTCACCTGGGTCTGCTGGAGGGCCGGTGTATGCCACTTTGCAAACTGGAAAGGTGGTTCTCATAGGAATTATAAAAATGAGAAATTCCTGAACTTTAGTTGTGGTTAGTTTGGGCAGAGTGGAAGGAGTTAAGGAATAAGTCTTGCAGGGCTGATGCTGGTCTTGCAGGAGAGGAGTGCATCCATGCAGTGCCTGCAGCCCTCTGCAAGGACAGTGCAAGGTGAAGTGACATCATCCTGTCAGACATAATACCTTTAAAACAAGATGGAAAAGTAAAATGGCTGTTCTGAGGTCCCAAGGCAGAGATAGAAAAAAGAAACCTGTGTGTATTTGGGACAATCCCTGGAGGATTTGATTTGAATAAAACCACACAGTCATTTCTGCAGCTTGTGACAGATATAATCCTGCTCCAGTACATCCCATGCTCTTTTGGGGGTAAATTAAATAAGAAGAATTTTACTTTGTGTGTGAGAAAACACCAAGGAACAAACTGATTATAGAAAATCCAGGGAGAGGAATTAAAGCATTCATGGGGTAAGCTCTTTGAAACAAGCACAATGTATTTTCTATGCGCTTGTACAGAACAAGCTCAAAGGGTACTGAGCATAATCAAGGCATGTGAGAGGTTGTGCAAGAATATGTCAAGCAGTAACATGATTAGATGTGCCAGCATCCGACACATCTACTTTCACAATACTTTGACTCAGTCCTTTTCTGGAATGGGGTGCTGGCAGGCAACTTTCTTTTAATTGCTTTGTCTGTTGCTGCTATGCATCTGTCTCTAAGCTTTCAGCTTGGGAACAGAGAAACTACCTTTCTGAAAGAGTCATCATGGAAATAGCTTCTGCTTGGTAATTTTTATTTTAATGTCCATCTCTGCTAGTTGCATCATGGAGAAAAGATTCTCAGAATATCTGTTAGTACTGCTCCTGGCTAAACTTTACCTGCCAGTGTATCTAACTAACATGGCTCGGAAACATTCATGAACTAGCCTATGTCATTTGCAAAGAGCTTGTCTCACTGTCACCAGGCATTTTTGCTGTTCACAACATCCATTTTTTTTTCAGCCATGTGCTACTGATTCTGAACAGACGAATATCACAGAAAAAGGGACTTCGATGTAAGATGGCTGCATAAAAGTTTTGTAAATGTGGATGAAATGTGGATGAAATTGTAGTGATTTCCATCCAATGGTCTAATGGGAAGGGAAAATAAGTGAGCAAACCTTTTCTCTTTAAAAAGATGATTTTTCCCTTTGACTCAGAAGTGGTTAAATCCTATATCCCCAAACAATTGGTTGAAAAATTCTGCTGATCTGGTTTTGTTGACCTCATTTCCACACGGAAATTAATGTCAGGATTAGGGTTTCTTTAAAAAAAAAAAAAAGAATTTCTGAAAACTACTTTATTCAGGATATACTAAAATATAAGAAGTTAATATAAAGTATTTTAATTTTGACTAATCTTCCTTAAAGCAATTCACTGGTTTTGTACTGCCCAGAATCTTTAAGACTCTGTTCATGAAGATTTACTACATTATTGCTGTGGTTTGGCTTGTAAAATATAAGCACAGAATTACATAATTTATACTCTATGCATCTGAGGATAGCTTTTCTGTATAGAGTTCTAATAAGGGACAGAAAAGCATTTAACGATGTCATCTTCATTTTTCAGCTTTAGCCCAAGGCAGTTGGGCTGATGAAAACTTAGATTTTAATCATTTCAAATAATGAAAAGCATCAATTTATTTGAATAATAGGTCTTTTTATGAAAAACAACCTTCTAGAGTGTATTCTTGTCTGGCTCCAGGTATCAGAGGTGTAACCTAAAGTAAAAAAATTCCTGATGGTGCTAGAGAATTGAAGCAATGAACCCAAAAGAGAGCTGCAGGCATAATAGTTTTAGATGGGTTTGTTTTAAACCCAAAATTTCACAGCCATCTGTTGATTCTGGTACAAAGAAATCAAATGAAGCCGAAAGAAAATACCACTAAACACAAGAGATCAAGGGCTAAACCAACACTCACTCCTGTTTGTTCAGTGCTTGAATCTGTGAAGTCAAATCTGCCTTAACATGAGCATTTTCCTGTTTAGTTGGAGACTTGCATGTTTTTTCTTATTCTTCCCCTGAGCACCACAGAGCTTTTTCTCATTTTTTTAATTTGCCAAGAGGAGAGCAGAGCTGAGCCATACTAAAGATGCTGCCACATCCTCAGTGCCACTTTGCCCAGGACACAAACACAGCTCTAGAGAAAAGCTTTGGTGGACCATATCCCTCCTGCTGCTGCTCGTCCTCGGATTGGTGAGTAAGAAGAAGTTATTGCATGAAAGGTGGGGCTAAGTGGGGAAAAAGATTGATATAAAAAATAAACAAACAAATAAAACCCCACCCCCTGAGGATGAAGGACACTTGTTGCATATGTTTCCACCACTGTCACAAAATGAAGTCTATTCTTCGGGGAAACTGAAGAAGTCACCACACCTTTTTAAGAATTCTCTTTTTACTGTGGAAATGTAGGAGCTTAATCTTGTCCTCACCCATACGTGTTTGGTGGCAGGCATAACAGAAGAGCACTGAAAGAGTCTTCATTTCTTTGCATGCAGCTTCTTCTGCAGACACCTTCAAGCTTGCATTTATGCAGTCCGAATGAATGACAAAATCTGCAACAACAGCAATACATGTTCTCAGTAACAGCAGCCTCATGTTCTCTTCTACAACTTATTCCCATTCTGATTATTCCCATTCTTTCCAATAAATGTGGAAATAATTTCCTTCACTAATTACGTGTTTTTTCTCTACCATCTCTTTTACTAACTCATATTCCTGTCATTGCCTTTTCATTGACCATAAAACCACAACCACAACAACAAAAAAAAGCCCCTCCTTTCTCTCCCCACACTGATCACAAATTGTTTTTTCTGCATTAGTTACAGTTTGTCTACAACTGTTTTCAACCCAGTTGTGAGTTTGGTAAGTTTGTGTATTTCCAAAGTGTTAGCTCACCTAAATTCTGCTGCTGATAGTTAAATATCAAAACTTCCTCAGGCTGTCTCCTTTACTAGTGTAGGTATAGAACCTTAATTCTTTTTTTTTTACCTTTCCTTTTTCTCTTTTCATACTTAGCATTTGCCAGCGCTCCTCCTTGCACTGTGAGGCTTGTGAGGCAGAGAGCATGGCTGTAGAAATCTCCAAAGAAAAGTCGTGGCAAAGTGCAATATCAAATTTTATGCCCTACATTCTAAATATTGTTAAAAGTGTGTCCATTCTTTTCAGTTCTTTCTCTTCTTACTCATTTTCTTATGGCCTATGAATAACTTAACTATTTTAACTTATTTATCACAATACTCCATGTTTTGCATAGGCACTTTGTAAAATGATTTATATTTATGAAGTTCTTTAAGACCCTAAGATAAAAGGTTACAATAACTTCCAAGTTATTACCATCAAATTATTGTTAACTACATTTTGTGAAAATACTCTGAGGTCTTAAGAGATCAGCTGAAAGCAAGAGAGACTTAATTACTTATTACTGTCTTCATTTGCTGCCCTGAGATACCAGTAGTCTGGAATAAATTAATAATTGGTCCCAGTGGCTAACACTGCAGCTGGTGGCTTTTCAGCAGGTACTGTCCACATTTGCATCTCCAATTTCCCTACTAAAAAACCCTACTTTAATCGAGAAGGTTGGGACACTCTGAAAGCAAACTTCACAAAGTTCTCCTGGAGTGGTCTGTGATTCTCAAAGAATAATCCAGCATGACTGTGTGCATTGGCTAACATCATATTTCTGCATTCCCCTCCGTATCCTCTGAGAGAATATCAAATCAGCACAAATCTTATTTTCCCAAAACCCATGTATTTGATGGTTTTGCGACAATTGTCTGCTGTACAAAAAATGGCCAGAACCCCATATCATACAAACTGTGCTCCAAAATTCTTCCTATGGCTAGCAGCCCCATTCTGTGGATGGTGAGGGCAGAGGGAAGTTCTTTGTAGAGTGGCAGCTCCTACCTGGAACTCTTACTGTCAGGCTAAAGCAGGGTTCCATAGGTCCTGGCATCAGCCTGTCCTGACTCCCTTACACCAGTGCAGCCAGCTGGTTACACAGCACAGCTTGGGGACAGCCTGAAGAGTCACCTGGTGGTCACTGCAGCCTTGTAGCCACAAGTTATGGCATCACTGGGTTTAGTGCTGAGTATTCCAAGCAATACAAGCCTGCTTATTTCAGTCTACAGTTGGATGACTTTTTTCTTTATGGAAAAAGGCTATATTGTGACAAGAGAAACTTACCACCAAGAAAACACATTATTTTCTTGTCCTGAACCCCATTATTACCAGATCTGCCTCCCATTTTTAAAAATATTTTTCCCATGCTGCTGCTTAATCAGCACCATATGGCAACATGGTTGCTGTTACTACAGATGTGTTCCCTGGGTCTGAGTTCTTTTATGCTTCTCTCCACACTGACGTTATTATCACTGAAAAATTGCATGGTCTGCAGTGTAGCCTAAGTGTGGTGAATATAAGGAGAACTGGGAATGTCAGAGCTGTAAGATGTGAAACAAGCATGCAAGGCAGTCCCCTTTCCCTGATGACTGCTCACTCTTCCCAGTATCTCTTGCACCTCTCACTGCCCTGCTCCCCTCTGCAACTGCCAGGCACTGGGTTGGAATGTGCTTGGGCATGTGTTCCTCGTGGGGTAAAAATTACCATGTCACCACTTGGGACTTGTCTTTGGCTGGACAGTTTGTCTTCCTTAGACTTCTGTTTATTCTGCATGCTCGTTCAGATACTTATTTGAATTAGTCTATGGCTGTGTCTCATGTGATTCCAGGGAAAGCCTGGCATATCTCAGTTTCCCCATCTATCCCTTATGATTTGGCTTATAGGGGTGAAAAAGATTTTATGTAAGCTTGGGGTTTTAGTTTTAGTTTGGTTTTTTACTGTGAATGGCATCCATCAAAAATACTTGCTACGGACTTAAAGAGAAGTTGATTTCTTTCCAAGTGAGACACCAAAATCTGCAGATGGGGCCAAACAGGGCATCCAACAAGTAGGGTGGGGATACAGTCAAACAGAGAAGCCCAGCACAGTATCCACAAGGCGATTACAGTGTTTCTTCACTTATGCATTACTCCCTGTCCCTTTTAGTTGCACTCTCTCAGTTGTTAATGGTTGGCTTACATGCAATAGATTAATACCTTCCCCATAGAGTAGTGGTGCAGTAAAAACATGTAAATGTAAACATGTAAAAATATACTGATTTACATGTAGACATGTAAAAACATATTGATTACTGTACTGGTGTGGAATGAAAGAGCCTCAAGTCTAATGCTTTATCTCCAGTGGAGAAGAATGTGAAATATTACGTAGAAAGGAAAAAACTCTCTGTGTACTTAATTGTACAATGTTGAGGCAAGGGTGAGATGTTACACTTGAACTCAGTATTAGCATAGTAACTTGAGCGTGAGAAGCAGGATCTCAAACTGTTTCATCTGTTTGACCTCATAGTTGTATAATCATAAGCATTATAGAATTATTGGTATTGGTGGCTGACTTTAAAACATTATTCTTCCAGTGTTTCAGCTGAAAGTGTAAGATTGGAGAGGGGTTTCTAGCCAAATGTTTTTTCAATTATTAAAAGTGCTCAGTGTGTTATTGATTACTCTTCTAATACAGGCAATGTGTGACCTATTGTTTAAGTCAATCCCTCATTTGTTGCCATGTCATGTTGCTCTTGAAAAAAATGTTGCTGCTGAAAAGAACTGGTTCTTTTTCTTGTTTTTATTTAAAGAAGTAACAAGCTTCTGTTTGGGAAACACTGAGACGTATAGATGCATTTGGGAAATACAAAATGATGGTTGATGCAGAATACATCCTAAAGTTTTTTTGTTTGTTTTTTGCATACACATTTAAAATGCTCACAGAGTGGCACCCTTTTTACTAACACAGGCAAGTGCAGGGTAGCATAGAAGTAAACGTTTGCTAAGCCAGTTTATTTGTAATACCGTGAAATTAATGTAAACAAAAATACTATCCTAGAAAATATTTTCTTTGAAAACCTGCCAAGATTTATTGAATTCATCTGTCTTGACAGAGCACTTCAGCTGAGATCAAATAAACTCATACCTTGCAGTGAACAGCTGCAGCTATTTTAAAATGAAGTTAAGCAGGCATGGAAAAAGAAATAAAAACGGGAACAAAAAAATAACACCAGGGGAAAAGTAATTAGCCTGGTACAATACAATCTGCAGTGATTCAGGACATAAAAAAGCGCTTCCATATTACAGCGGTGACTCACTGATGAGCTGAACGACTGACCAGGCCGCACCTTCCTTACGACTGCCCGGTGAGCCGCATCCATACGGATGGAATTCTCGCCCGTTCCCAACAACCGGCTTCTCTTTTCCTTCGCTAGACACCCTTCACGGGCGGCCCGCACCACGGCAAGGCCCAGACAGGCACCGCCTGGCAGCACCTGTGCCTTTCCCTGCCTCGCCCGGCCAGCCGGGGCGTGGGTGGCGGACGGGCCGCAGGTGTCCCCCTGAGCAGCTGGCGTGCCAGCGGCGGGCGGCCCCGGGGCACACGCCAGGGCGGCGGGAGCGCGCTCGGTGCCTGCCGGGGGCGCAGCTGTAGGGACGGATGCGCACCGGGGCGCGGGGGGAGGGAACGCGGAGGTGCGCGCAACTCCCACCCCTGCCGGGCGCGCCGCCCCCGCCCGTCCCCTTCCCCGCGATTGGCGGCAGCATTCGGGCAGGTGCCGGTGCGCGGCGGGAGCTGCTGCCGCCGCCGGCACCGCAGCAGCACTCGGTGGCGTGTCCGGCCGGGCGGGGAGGGCTGAAGGCGACAGCGACAGCAGCAGCAGCGGCGGCGGCAGAAGCAGCAGCAGCAGGAGGAGGAGGAGACAGCGTCTCTC